>OX608074.1:69121486-69496389 GCA_951509635.1 Eupeodes luniger
ATGCAATAGATTTTAAGTCAAAAACTTTATTTTCTCTTTTAAGATATTATTGTCGAAACCCGATTTTTGACTAAAGTGTAGTAGTTATATTTTACTTTATACAATACCTAGGTTTTTAAAAAAAAACTGTATATTGCATTTTTTGTTAAATTTTTCCAAATATTACTAACAATACCTTCTGTAAGATTAAATTTTTTTGGGTGCAAAATCTATATTTTTTGCCGGATAATCAAGTTAAAAATCATTTCATATAAGTTTTTAGTAGAATTTCTTCTGGGTTTTTATTTTTTGTAAAAACCTGTCAATTCGATTTTTCTCAAAATGTACCCGAATGTTGAAAACAATATATCTTATAATATAAAATTAGTTTAAAGCCATAATTTACTCGTAAAATTTTTGAAAATATATTTGAGTCGAAAATCAATTTTTACCAACTTTTGTTAATTCTTTTTTTAAGGTTTTTAATTTTTTGTAAAAAAAAAACTGTTAATTCGATTTTTTTTTTTACTGAATGTTGACAACAATATTTTTTAAAAGATAAAATTAGTTCAAAGCCAATATCTCAAAGTTTTGAAAATATATTTGAGTCGAAAATCAATTTTTATCAACTTTTATTAATTTTTTTTTTAGGTTTTTATTTGTTGTAGAAAAACTGTCAATTTGATTTTTCTTAAATTAGTTCAAAGCCAATATCTCAAAGTTTTGAAAATATATTTGAGTCGAAAATCAATTTTTATCAACTTTTATTAATTTTTTTTTTAGGTTTTTATTTGTTGTAGAAAAACTGTCAATTTGATTTTTCTTAAAATTTGTCCAAATGTTGAAAACAATTTTATTTATTTATTTAGCTACATTATATTATATTAAAAAAACCATGATTAAAAGTTGCACAAAAAGTGCGAAAAGTTTAACTATGGACGACACTAGTATCACCGTATTTAACAACTATTGTATGGCAACACTATACAAAGCACTAATGTTGTCGTTGTCGACATGGTTTTTTTTAATATAAAATAATGTAGCTAAATAAATCCCCTGAAGAAGCTGGAAAACAACTGGCGAAACGTAGGGTAAAACCAAGATGGATTAGTTTTATTATATTATTAATCGCATCCAACTGATTGATTGATCATCAAAGCCCAAGAAACAAAAAAAAATTCTCACAATATTTTTTATAAGATAAAATTAGTTGAAAGCCATAATCTCAATTTTTTGAAAAGATATTTGAGTCGAAAATCAATTTTTACCAACTTTTCGGTTTTTAATTTTTTGTAAAAAACACTGTCAATTCGATTTTTTCAAAATTTTACGAAATGTTAAAATAAGTTTAAAGCCTTAATCTCAAGTTTTTGAAAAGATATTTGAGTCGAAATTCAATTCTTACCAACTTTGAGTAATGTTTTTTTTAGGTTTTTATTTTATATAAAAAAACTGTCAATTAGATTTTTCTCAAAATTTTATCAGATGTCAAAAACAGTGTTCTTCGTTGCACAAAATTGTTTTGGAGATGAAATCATATTTTAGTCGTAAAATTTTCAAGGTGACAAATTTTTTTTCAGTTTTTTTGATTTATAAAAAAAAACCGTTAATTTGATTTTTTCCAAAAATATACTTGTTTGGTATCACGTTACAATATATTATATAAAATTTAATTCAAGTCTCTAGCTTCATTGGTTCATGAGATATTTAGGTTTAACCAAAATGTTCACCTTTTTTTAAACTGCTATGGTAAAAAAAAAACACCCACGTAATTTTCTTGAGAGCCCTTTCTGCATCTTTCTGCCTTATTATCTGTATAACAAAATTTATTTGAAGTCGATATCTCTTCTGGTTCTTGAGCTATGGACGACGAAAAAAACGTGGCGAACGTACGTATGTCGGTCGTACACACGCACGCACTAAAAATCTTTTATTTCGACTCTAGGGACCTTGAAACGTCGAGAAATGTCAAAATTTTCAATTTGACAAATCGGACCCATAACAATAACTTCCTATCTGAAGTTAAAAATACGCTTGTTCCAAATTTTAAAATCTCAGTTTCTTAGGCCTTGCAGTTAAAGGTTAGTGAATAAAATACCGAGCAACACTCGGTAGCGGACCCATTACAATAACTTCCTATCTGAAGTTAAAAATACGCTTGTTCCAAATTTTAAAATCTCAGTTTCTTAGGCCTTGCAGTCAAAGGTTAGTGAATAAAATACCGAGCAACACTCGGTAACGGCCATCCATTTCGATAAAAAAAAACTTATATTATATAACTTATCAGTATCAGGTATATAAGGATTTGCAAAATTTTTTGTTCATTTCATAATAATTAATATTTCATACAGGTGCAACAAAAATTTATATGAGGGAATCCCAAAAAATGCGCTTAGATATAAAACTACACACCAAAATCATCGATAGCATTGTTTTGATCCAAAGATGGTTTCGCGGTATTCTTCAACGAAATAAGTTTTTACTTTATAAACGTGCTGCGCTAACAATACAATCCTATTGGAGAATGACACTAGCTCAAGAAAAACTAACGAACAACCGTCAACGATGGAGTGCAGCAATAATTATTCAATCATACTGGAAAATGTATAAACAAAAGACTTGGTACCACAAACTAAGGGTTAGTATTGTGATAGTACAGGCACATTCTCGGGGAACGATAGCAAGGTTGCGTTATAGAAGTCACAAAATGGTTGGTGAAATTGTGTTTTCAAATATAGTATTGCAATGTGTTTGTTTTTTTTTTTTATAGTGCTTGCAAAAAGAAAGGAGCCGACTGCGATGTACACAAAGTCTACCCAGTACTGATAGGTAAAATAAGCTAAATATTTTAATAATTTCAGGAAATGAAATAAATTCTTTGTTACTTGACAGAACTTTCAGTGAAATCTATAAAACGGAGGATGTCAAACGTTCATTTCAAAAACCGCATCACAGTCTGGATAGTGAATTCGACGAACCAGCTGTACAACATAATCTAGAAGAAACACTTCTTGAATCACAAAATAATGATGTACTACAGAAGGCTGGAAATCAATTGAGAAACCTCATGATTTTATCAGGCAACAATAACCGATCTATTCCTGTTGGAAATGATTATTCATTACATCAGAACTTTGATATTAAACTACATCTTAAGCAGAACCCTACAGACAACATTGAAAAAGTATATCCCAGTAATGAGTCAACCGCGAGGTTTATTGAAAAAAATACAGCAAATTATAAAAGGTATGTTTATATACTGCTTAAAGTATTAAATAATGTTATTAACTATGTTGTTTATGACCTTTTTGACATTTAAATTATACCAAAAGTCGCTTTACTCTCTCAATTTTTTTTCAGTCAGTTTCTCCGGATTTATCGCCTTAAAAATTATTGTTTAAATAGTAATTGTACATTTTTTTATGGTTGATTGTCTGTGATTATTGATCATATATTGGTTTGTGTGAATGTGTAATGAAATGTGTATTCTTTGAATTGTTTGTAATTTTAGTGTAGTTAATTTAATGTATAAATGTTTAAATAAATATTGATACATTTTACCAGTGGCGTGGACTGCCATGATAGAGGTCTTGGGTTCAATTGTTGCCTGTGCCACCTAATGAACAAATAAGTTTAATGTGGGTATTTGTATTGTGTGATTGAATGTTATAATTATGTGATTTGTGTTATCTATACTCCATCAAAATAAATAATTGTGTTTGAAAAGCACAAATTATGGAAAGTGATGTTTGACGAATGTGAACGCAAATTGTTTCAATCCATCAGAGAAAATGTGGAACTCCCTAATGTAAGTTTATGTTTCTCACTTATGCTGTGAAATATAAACTGACCAATTATTAGGTTGTTTTGTTCAAATTTTGTGAGTGTACTTTCAGTATTCAGACACAATTCTATAAATTATAGATTATGTCTTAGCGGCTTTATCTTTTAGAATATTCAAAAACAATTTTAGACATTTTTCATTTGTGCTCATTGATGTTTCCGGCATTAGAAAAAATAATTAGAAAAATATAGCATTTACCCCAGTAACAGGTGAATTATGTTTTTTTTTTTTTTACTAAAACAAATATTTGGGCGGTATTCAAAGTTAATCTTCACACTTTCAGTACCTCTGAAATCGAAATCGCTAATTAAACATGAAGCACATTGTAGTATCTCTTTATGGTAGTATAAAACAAATAATTAAAGAAAACAGTCAAAATCTGAGTCTCTAAATATAGAGACAAAATGTTGATTCTAGAAAGAATATTAAGCTGTTTCTCATTTTCTTCTTTCAGTAAAACTCCGTTGCGCAAAACAGACTCTGGCCCAACTAATTTCTATAACATGGACTACGAAGACATTGGAGACTTTAACGATATCTTAGATATAGACATTCAGCAATCAGAAAACCCAACGAAAAAAGACTTCAGCCTTTTAACAAAAAGAAATCCAATTGAAGAAAGTTCACAAAATATCAGTGATATCATATATCCCACAAGCGATTCGCAGAGTCCCCAAAAAGCAATTAGTGAAGCCGATGGAGAAATAAACTCAAATTACTCTAAGCATTATGAAAACGTTTCTCCTGATACTCATTCAAACTACCAACTTACGGCAAGTCATCATCAATCAAGTTCCTATTCACAAAAGCATTACGCCAATGAAGAGAGTAACTCACCAAGCACTACTCAAACTGCAATAACGCCTGGTATAGCATTGCCTTCAGTACCTAAGGGTAAAGCTGCAACACTTTTAGGTTCAATATCGGAAGATCAAGTTCAGTTCACCCTGACTAGTCGTCTGAATAAGCAAACAAAAAGCCGTCGAGTAAAATCAAATTTGAGTGATGAATTGAGCTCGGTTGAAGTAGTTACACCGCGGTTTCCTAAGTTGAACGATCCACCTGCCGAGAGATTACGTCGACGCAATTCAGACCCAAGCACTAACAAGGTTCCACTTCTTGAGGTTAATCGGGGCAATGATATGTATCAATCGTCTACTCAAATCAATATTGCTGGGCACAGATTCCGTAAGGCTGCCCGAATCGGTAAGGCGGAAAAATGTGCGAGTTGTCAAGAGAGTGATGCATTCGTGAATGAGGGGTATCGTTGCTTAGATTGTAAAGTACTCGTGCATACGAAGTGTATTCAAAACGGGGGAGTCAAAACACTTATATGCGAGGCGAAAAGGTCAAAACGAATGCGGAAAAGCAATGACAAAACCATGACACCAAACTCAAAGTATTCAGCGAGAGAATATACAGATTCAACGGACAGAATTATAAG
Organism: Eupeodes luniger; assembly: GCA_951509635.1. Lineage (NCBI taxonomy): Eukaryota > Metazoa > Arthropoda > Insecta > Diptera > Syrphidae > Eupeodes > Eupeodes luniger. Next base: position 69,126,754 of record OX608074.1, read on the forward strand.
CGATGCCAAGGAATTAAACTTAATGCAAGATTTTATCACACAAAAAATTTACAAAATGGATGAAAACGAAGGAGACAAAACCTCAGAGGTTGATAGAGTGTTCAAAAAAGCATTGCGAGCCTTCAAGGACAATCTTGTAACGCAATACAGTGTTGCACATAAACAAAACTCTGATTCATTAAATATAAAATATAGGGATTTAATTGATAATTTTGGCCAAGTCATGGAGACGTGCTGTGGAAAGCAGAATGACTTCCCTCTGACAATGGGGGTAAATGCGTTTCGTGGCTTCATGAATGAGTTTATGAATTCAAGAGAAACAGAAAAGCCAAAGACTAAAAGAAAAAAAGAAAAGAAACGAAAAGTTGAGGAACATACAAACTATCATGGTAATTTAATAAATTGAAATAAATTGTTTGTTGATTTGAATTTAAAACAAAAAATATTTTTTTTTAGGTCACGCGTTCCAATTAACAATAATAAATATTCCAACAGCCTGTGAAATATGTCAACTATTTTTGTTATGGCCAATCGAAAGAGGATTGGTAAGTAACGATAGTAAATCAACATCGTCGCAAAGTTTCTTGTCTCACCCTTTTTTACCGTTATTTTAACGGACTATGCTCTAGTGAAATAGCCAGTTGCATTCCTCCCCTTAAACAATTTAACCGTAATAACCGCTCTTCTAGAAATGCCCATCAGTTTACCCTTGAGCCCAACTTCGGCCGTACTATGAAGAACAGAGATTCATTTTTTAGCCGTAATACGCGAATGTGGAATGCCTTGCCACGCTCTCTCTTTCTCTATCATTGCAATGTTCAGGAATTCAAAATCAATGTACCCCGACACCTATCCAACCCTTCCCTCTTTTCTGTCTTTGTCATATTATAGATATACAAAACCCTTTTAGTGTTCGCTAATTATAAAAAAAAAACTACACATTGAACAAATTCAAGCTTTGGTTATATTGCCTTTTAATTTATCAAGTCAAACTTTTTTTTCTTATAGGTTGCGCCATCTTTTATATTGTCATTTGAATGTCGTGCGCGAAATTCATAGCTAAAATTAAGCTTCGTCTGTCATAAAAATTTGGTTAAAAAAATAGGATTTAGTATCAATGTTCTTAGAGCGTTAAAAAATCGATGGCTAAAATGTATATCATAGCAGAACTCAAACCCAACAAAATTATTCTGTTACTTTTCCAAACTTTAATAAATATAAAAGATTGATTTTTTGGTAGGCTGATCCAATGTCGGCTAAGTAACTCTCCAGCTTTAATTGTTTCTCTTGACAACCAAACTCGGAAGGAAAAGCGGGTGACCAGTACCAAGAATTTCTTTGAAGATTAAAAAAATATGCATATTTATATTAGGGAGAAGATTTGTTTTCAAAGATATTGGGTTTAAAATACCCATCAAAAAACAAAATGATTGTGTACTTATAAGTTTCCTTATTAAAACATAGTTATTTTATTTCTTTCAGGTTTGCCAAAACTGTCGCCTTACTTGTCACAAAAAATGCTATCAAAAGTCTTCTTCATGCAACAAAACATCTTCATCGCATGGTGGTTGCGTTTCGTCACAATTTAGTATTACTGACTCAAAACTCTTTGGTGTGCCATTAACGAATTTATGCTTAGCCGAAGGAGCTAAAATTCCAATACAAATCGAACAACTTATTACTAAAATTGAAATGTTAGCCCTATACACTGAAGGAATATACCGCAAAAGTGGCGTAAATTCCAAAATAAGAGAACTCAAACAAAAAATGTCTGAAACTCCGATTGGTGCGGAAATAGATTATGAGTCATATAACGTACATGTATTAGCAAACGTTCTCAAATCATTCCTACGCGAAATGCCCGAACCATTACTATCCTTCGATCGTTACGATGATTTTTTGCGTGCTTCCGATTTACCAGATACAAATGTACGAGTGCAAACTCTTCTATCATTGATTAAAAAACTCTCGGCTTCGCATCATTTTTTGTTAGAACGTTTAATTTTCCATTTGGCTCTGGTAGCACAAAAAGAAAAACATAATCGCATGTCGGCGAGTTCGTTGTCAATAGTTTTTGCTCCGTGTGTTTTACGAACAAATCGTTTAGTACCTGCTCAAGATAGTCTCAATGATATTTGTAGACAAACGAAGTGCATAGAAACCTTGATCACGCAAAAAATGTTAAATGTCAAGAGTACACTAGCTGATATAGATACTTTAGACACGGCCGCACATACAGCCACCACCAGATTAAGTACTTTACGTAGCTCAAAAGTGTTTGCCCCCGAGGAGTTAACCCAGCGGCCATCGCAAATCGAGACTGAAACAGAAGAAATGATATTAGAGGGACACATCCAAGAGATCAGAAAAGAAAAAGCACTTTTGACTTCAGCGTTGCCAAATTTAGTTAGAACTACGTCAGACGATGACTTACTTTCCACTGATTTAGATGGGGAAGGTGGAAGCTTAGATGACTTAAGCACTGGAAAAGACAAGGATAGTCATTCCTTAGCTGAGTGTAAGGATTTCAAAGACAGTATTGATTCGTCTTTTGGAAGCCTAAGTGGAGATAATAATGTAAGCCGTAAAGGATTCGATGAAAAACAGTCACAAGAGCATTATCCATATCAGCAACCTCACACCGTTCAGCAGCAACAACAAAATTTTGACGCAGACTCAGCCAGTGATTCTATAGTTCTCAGCTACAATCTTCGTGATCAAAATATTGATTATATTTCTAGCCCGAGACACCACATTTCATTGGATCATGAAATGTTATCATCTGGTTATGCGGTTGCGAAAAGTTACTCATCTACTCCAAAATCAGCAACATCTAATAACACTAGCAATTGTTTAATTTACTCTGGAGCCAGACGTTCGGGCAGTCAACAGAATCTTTCTTATTCAATGGTTCATGTATCAGCAACAAGTGCTGGGCCAAGTGGAATGAATTATTCTGCAAGTCAGTCAGGTAAACCATTGGCTGTGCGGAGTATGTCAAGTGGCTACGATGCTACAACAACACATCTACTCCCAAACACACCCCAGTGTACATCCGGAGCTGAGGGATTTCAATTGCTTTCAATTGTTCCATCATCATCATCGTCCGCAGCATCACCACATGTCGTTGCAGGAACGTCTCTATCTGCCTCGGCTTCATTACCAACACCATTTCCCATTACCAGTAGCAATAAAGCAACAAGTATTATAGAAAGCGGTAATATAAAAACGAGTCGGAAAAAAAAGAAACAGGAAAGTTTGGACGACGAACCAATTATGGTGTAAGTTCTATATTCTAATTTATCCTCAGAAATGTACATTTATATAGAAACTCATATATAAATAATAATTAACTAGGCATAGATTCATTAATAAATAAAACTAAATAATAGAAAGTATGTTTGTAAACATTATGTACAACAACACTTCCAAACATAAATATATAATATCACATTATGTTTTAAATTTAATATATATGTATGTATATGTTGCTGAAATGTTTTTGTTTTTAATTTGACAATCTAAATTGACGGATAAAACATTGGGCAGGTTCAGTGGACACAAGGGACTTGAATGTAAGGCAAGTTTCTAGTATCTGATTGGCCAGCTGCAAAAATATCACCTTCCAATTAAGGCAACTTTATTGAAAACTTGACTTCAAAGTTATTCAAGAAAAATCTTCCTAGCTATCAAGTCATGTTTTTTCATTCAACTGAAAGCTAAACTTTATTACTCTTTGATTTATTTATTTTCTACACAATTCCATTTAATGTTGTGTGTTATAGGGTTTCTTGTCAAATTGGAAATAAAATAAGTAAAACATGGTGTCCGCTAAACTGAAAAGTCAGCAAAGTCAGGGAACACAATTTTGGCCAGGGAAAGTCAGGGATTTTGAAAAGCGGTCAGGGAAAAAATTTGCTGAAATTCGTTCTTATACATACAGTAAGGTTCAAAACCGTCCCAATTGTGAAAGAAATTCAACTTTCAATAAAAATATAAACCCAAAATTGCTCTTTAATAATTTTATTTTATTTTTTATATATTAGATACAAAATTAAACACAATAATGAAAAAAAAATAGTTACACTTTCGTTGCGTATTTTAAATCAAGAAATTATATTGGACCACTTTTGCACCGATTTAGAAAATAATAAATTTAAGACCCCTTAATATTTTGTCCATAAACCTTTTGCCTTTTTTACTGCTGCCAATCGCCTTGGCATACTTTTAACGAGTTTTTCGCAATATTCAGCAGAAATATTATCCCATTGATCTTGAACCCGTTCCCACAGTACTTTGATTGAAGATGGTGGTGATTCATAATTGTTTAACAAAGACTTTTTTAAGTGTGACCACAAATTTTCTATCGGATTTAAGTCTGGGCTTTGTGCTGGCCATTCCAGTACCTGAAAGTCTTGATTTTCTAACCATTCCTTAACAATTTTCGCAGTGTGTTTGGGGTCGTTGTCATGTTGGAAAATTATTTCGTTTTCAGGTACCGGCATATTTTCTATAGTTTCAGTTAAATTATTTTTTAAAATGTCAAGATACATTTCTTTTTTCATGATGCCATCAATTTTCCGAAAAGAACCTATTCCATAAACAGTCATACAGCCCCACATTTTGACATTGCCCCCCCCATGCTTAACAGTTTGTATATAATCTTTGACATTTATTTTTTCTCCTTCTCTCTTCCAATTCCACTGTCTTCCATCTATACAGTATCTGTTAATTTTTGTTTCGTCTGACCATATGACACGACTCCAATCATCATCTGTCCAGGACGCATACCTTTTTACGAACTCAAGTCGAGCTTTTATATTTTTTTTTGAAAGCAAAGGTTTCTTTTTTTTCTCTAAGGCTCTGAAGCCGACCGAATGTAGGGCTCGTTGCACTGTCCACTTGCTTACTTTTTTGCCAGTATCTCTGCGAACTAGGGCTGGTGCTTTTGAAGCCGAAGATGCTTCTCCTGTAGCAAGATATCTGACAACATGTCGAGTATCGGTAGCGTTTAGTACTCTTGGTCTTCCTCCAACATTCTTTTTCAGTTCTCCTTTAAACTTTTTTCTTATTCTCTGCACAGCGCTTTTGCTTTCTTTCAACGTTTGCCCAATTTTTCTAACGGAATCTCCTTCCTTTAACTTATTCAAAATGCTTTCATTTAAAGATTTTGTAAATGGTTTCATTTTCTCAGTTAGTCACAATTATTTAAATTTTATTGAATAAAACAACTGATAACTGAATTTTAGACCACACTTATAAAATAGAAACAACCAGTTTTGGCCAAGTACTAAACTGAAATGGCGTTCAAAGCATGATCGTTGCATAACTGTCCCAATGTAATGCTGTCTTTTTTTCGCGGATTTCAAAGATAACGGTTATTTTTCTGATTTTTGTTATTGAACCATTCATGACGTAAGTAATTACAAAAATTGAAATCCTTAATATACAAAAACAAAAATAATGGCACGTATCGAAATAAAAAACCGTTGACTTGGGACAATTTTGCACCTTACTGTATATGTACATAAGAAACTTTCCTGAACGAACATTTCATTTGACATCTGTTCAAAATTATTCTTTTGATATTTTTTGCCGTACCTGATTAATATGCTAAGAAAATTTTGTGAAGTGCAACTAACTTTGCTTCTTACTCTTCACAAAAACAACATGAACGGAATGCAAATCAACTGGAATATGAAATTTGCTTCTACCGGTGATTAAATAAAATGCGTTTTTCTTTTTCTGTTTAGAGCTCTGAACTCTCGAGTCTTCAGAGCATGCTGAACACGCTCTGAACAAAGTCTACTGCGAACATTTAGATCTCTTTTTGAAGTGCATTTGAGCATTAAAAAATCGAACGTGTAAAATTGAACTCAACTCTCCAAATCGTATTAAATTTTTAATATTAAAACTATCGTCCATATAGAATTATCTATTCATCACAAAGGAACACAACTTTAAAACTCTGAACAAGTACAACCTATCCATTATTACTGCATTTAAATAGCAACATTTATACTTACTGTACAAATTAAACATAAATAAATAAATAATATTTAAAAACTTTATTTTCTGGTCAGGGAAAATTTTGAAATTGGTCAGGGAATTTTATTTTGAAAAATAGTGGATACCATGTAATAATCCTTTAAAATATAAAATACAAATCGTGATAGACGTGTAGCTTGACAAAAGGGTGTTTTGTAGACAATAATGTATTTGGTACTTTTTGCACGATGAACTGAAGGTAGAGGTTTGTGAAGTAAAGTTCTGAGTTTGAAATCTATGACACTTGAACAAGTAATTAGTTGCCTTAGTCAAAATGTACGTTCAAAGAAAACAGTTAATTGCAAATGAAGTCCCTAATGTTGTCTGAACCTGCCCATTGAGTTAACTCATAGATATGTCAAGTTTTTAAACAGAAATCTCTTTTAGTCTTTTATGTTGAATTTGTACGTGTTTAGAGAAAGATAGTGTTTTATACGCACATGCTACTCCCCATTGTGCCAAAGCTGTTAAACGTTATTAAAAATACATTGAGAAAAACGGCCAGCATTTGAAACACAATTTTTAAAATCAATTTTATGTGGAAAATGAAAATAATTTAATTACAAATACAAATGAATATCAAAACTACCACCTATAAAGTAAAATTCTGTTTCTATATTTAAAGGCAATAGTTCGATTATTTTATTTTATATTCAGGGAAAAGTATTTAATTTTGTTTAATAATTTTTATTCAATAACAACATCTATGATTTGTGTTTTCTGGTCCCAATCTAAAACGTTGATATCTCCCTAATGGTCCGAATTTAAATGCAAACCCTCTTGTCCCATGTTAGGGAAATAAAATGCAAAAAATCTTAATTTAAAATTCATTGTCATCTGAGTTAAAATTCGAAAAAAAATGAGGTAACGACCAACCCCTTGTACATGTATAACTAAATATATAATATTAATTTGTTCAAAAATCATTTCTTAATTTAATTTTCTTAAAATCTTCATAATTTTTTAGTATTAATTGAGTAGTCTTTGGAAGTTAATCGTTTCAGATCTCAATGAGATAAAAGGGTTTTATATCTAGTGGCTCCGTTAAGATAATATTTTGTGACTACTAATAGATTTTAATGCTTCTAAAACGACATTTGTAAGTTGAATATCCATTTCCAAATATCGCAGCATTCACTAATTATTCCTGTCCAAATATCTATCTACGATACAAAATGCTACTAAAGTATTTAATATGCGTGAGTTTTGTATATTATAGAAATTCGAGATATTTAAGAGTAAAGTGATGTAACGCAAACTTTTATTAGATAAACTTAAATGAAAATATAAATCGATTAGTGTATTAATACTACATACAAATGTGTAATACTAAAAATCATTAAGAGACTTGGATCATTCGATAAACCGAGAGGCAGTCCTATTGACGATAGCTGCTGTTAGAAAATAATTTAAAACATCTGTAACAACATCTCCTCCTCTTTTTTGCATAAATGTAAAAAAATACAGATATTTATTAAAATTCCATCGACACTTAAATTAAAACCTTCACGCCATCATCTTAATCATTACAAAACCATAAATATAAAGAAATTACTGTTATTCTAGCTATGGTTTGTGCTTGAATTCATTTTGTAGCATTTTGTTGAACCGCTATTTTAAGGCGGCGTATAAATCATTTTTTAAATTGTCCAATCATTATTTGTATTATATTTTATATTTAAAGAAGCCTTGAATGCTTTTTGTACAGATATTAATTATATTTGTTAGAATACGTTTGAAGTTCATTTGAAAGCTGTAAAAAAAAAACTATATCAACTGAAAATTCGTTTTTAAAATCAAACACTTACAAAATACTAAATTACATTAATAGTAATAAAAATGTCCCTGTTTATGTAGAACTATCTATAATCAAAGTCCTTTGCCATCATTGCATCACGCTAAAATATATAGCATAATCTAAAACAATGTGTTTTACTTGCCAACGTGCAAGCCATACTGATAAACTTGACCCAATATATAAAGTTAGTTGTATTTCGAAACTTTAATCGTTCCTGCAACTTTACTGTAGTTCAACTTCATATTATGTATTTGGTTATACAATTTTGTAATAAAGTTTTCCTCCACAACTATTTACTTTCTCCGACTATACAAATGTACATGCATACACACATAAATAGCTCTTACGAAAATGTAATTAATATATAAACTTTAAAAAAAAATTATGAAATAGTGGAAAAAAATTCATATATTTGGAAATTACTATTTATAAATGCTCTTATTCAATTTTTAGAATTCAAGAGAAATAGTGATTCTTTTATTTTGGATTCCTATACAAATTATATAAATAATACTTGTAATCAAAGTTTTTTTTACAACACGAAGTTAAATTCTAACGTATACAATAATTATTTAATGAAAGTTTATATTTTGTGATTTTTTACTCTACTAAAAAGTATATATTGATCAATGAGATTTTAAAATTATATTTATTTAAAACTTAATGAAGAATAATATAAAACAAAGACACTTTCATTTAAATATTAAAAAATTGTTTTTTTTTTTACTTTTTTTAGATTTCCTAATTGCAAAAAATAAATATATGGTTAATGTGATGTAGTATGTTAATTTTTTTGTGAAAAAAGTTTTTAAAATACAATAATCAATCAAGTTCTCAAAAAAACACATTACATATTTAGAAGTAAAATGTAAAAATGCAAAATATTTGTTTAACATAGTTTTCGCTTTTTTATTGTCATATCTCTGTATAAGCATTTAATTTTAACCAAAATAAAATCAAATTTTAATTCAAAATGAAATAGTGATAGATTTAACTAAGCTACATACGTAAACAAAAAATAAATACTCTGTAGCAAATGTTGTTCTTTTTTATACAAAAATATATACATGTACTTTAACAAACATACTTTTAACATAACAATTTATGTATGTGAATCTCTTTAATTTCGTATTCATAATCAACTCTTCCATTCGTAGAAGTACATATATAATATTTTGCAATCTAAATAAACATCAACAAAAAAATGGAGAAATGGGACTATTTTAGTTCTGTTAGAATGATCAACATTATTTTTTAATTATTATTATTATATTATACATATATATTTTATGTAAGTGACCAAGTCAATATTTAGGTTTCACTATTTGTACAGTATACTTTCATTTATTTGTTAAATAAAGGTAAAATAAAAATGATTATTACTTTTTTGTTTATTTTTATGAGCAACTATGTTTTAAAGCAACCAAAGTATTCCCAATTTTATGACTACATAAATTGACAAGTAAGAAATACTAAGTAATAGTAGATATTTTGTTATAATTTCAAAAAGTACACAATTTATATACATTAATTAACGGCATGACAATTTATGCATTAACCTTTTGTATTGTTCGTATTTAAAAGTTAATCACAATCAACTCAGTAATTATAATTTAAACGTAATTGGTTTAACAAGGGTCTATTTAAAGCAAAATAATTTGTTTATATTAACTATAGTAACAATTTCAAAAACATTTTGCAACATAGGGCAATTTGAGTCTGGTATGAACATCAAATCGGTAAGTATTAAGTATAAAAGCTAGACATGAGGGACTTCATATCTATAACTGCATCCTTTGAAAGCAAATGTAAACCAATAATTCTTAACAAAGACAATACCGAAAATCTTTCATCAATATTACTTTAGAATACTTTAGATAGGTACATACATATGCTCTATGTAATAACCCCTTACCTATTAATCCTAGTGATACAAATCCTAATGAAAAAGTTCGTAACAGTACAGAGATTCATTTTTTAGCCGTACTACGCGAATATGGAACACCTTGCCACGCTCTATCTTTCCCTATCATTGCAGTATTCAGGAGTTCAAAATCAATGTACACCGACACCTCCTATCCAACCCTTCCCTCTTTTCCTAATGCTCACACTGTGTCTTTGGCATAATAAAGGTATAAAAAAACGCTTTTAGTGTTCGCTAATTATAAAAAAAAAAAAAAAAAAAATGTTATAACTTTTAACTTTTAAAATTAAATAAGACCTAATGTATTATTAATAATGCAAAAACTTCTAATTTAAAAGTGAAATAAGTCCAAACATTGAGGATGTTATTCATAATGAATAACTCCTAACAAGTAAAATAAATAAATAAATTGGGTGGCGCAACAGTCCGTTGACTTACGACTCTCAACCATTCCTGTATGCAAGTACTGTTGTCAGGGATTTAAGATTAGATTAAGATTTGTTTATTAAACTTTTATATACATATACAATTGGATAGTCTTAAGATTAAACAGATACATTGTCTAAGAATAAAGTAGTTTGTTGGCACATAGGGGGCTTAACTTTATATATTGGCTTAACATTAAATTAAAATATTGTTTAATATGTATTAGCTTTTTAGCCAAGAGTAGTAGGTAGTTGTCCAATGTATTTATTCTCGCTTCAGAATAGATTCGGTCGTTTTTGAAGTATTTTTGACGCTCCCTGTCAAAGACAAGCCCAGTGCAGATTCTCAGGATCTTTCTTTCGAAGGCTCTTAGCTGCTTTATGGCCGTTTTCGAGATGGTGTACCAAACGGGAAAGCTGTATCTAATGACTGGTCTCAGCAGTTGTTTGTATTGTCGCTTTTTGCGATCCTCTACGGACGACAATTGATGGCCTTTTGAAGCAGATGAGTTCCGACTTAGCTGCGTTGATTTTAATACCCCATTTATGGTAAAAATCAAAGAGACGGTGGATGTGTGCTTCTACTTTCTTCACGGCTATATGTGGTGACATTGAGGAGCAGTAGGTCAAGGAATCATGGGCGTATAGAAGGTTTTCGCAGTTGACGGGGTTAGGTTGGTCAGATGTCAGGATGCTGTATAGAAACAGGCCGAGCTTCGATCCTTGGGCAACTCCAGCCCTGATGTTCTTCATTGGCGATGAGCATTTCTCCAATTGTACATAGAATTTTCTGGAAGAGAGAAAAGAAAAAATAATTCTTATTAGTGCGATTGGAAAGCCCAGCATGTGAAGTTTATGGATAAGACCTTCAATCCATACGCTTTCAAATGCTTTCTCAACGTCCAGAAGGCATGCAACGGTGACACGATGGCTATTAAGAGCTGTGTGTCGTGTTGAAACTTCATCAAAGGATGTAGCGTCGAGTGTTTTTCCCGAAAACCAAACTGCATGTCAGTACTATACTGTTTTCACAGCAGAATTTGTGCAGTTTCCTTAATACAAGTTCTTCCCGGAGTTTTCTGATGTTGCTCAGGAGAGAGTTGGTTTCATTGAATGCACTTCTCTCTGGAGTGAGAGGCAGAGTTTGTTGGATGGAATCTTCCACTTCGTCAATGAAAAGTGGGTTAGACGGAGGGTTGGGGTAAAGTTGCCTTCGAAGTGGTTGGCAAAGGCTTCCCCTTTGTCAACCACTGATGTAACCTCAGTGATGTTGGCCATCATGACTTCCGGTAGTAGTTTATTTCTTCCTATAAAGCGGTTGATTTCCTTAAAGGCGTCTGGTCTGGGTTTTATTTCTCGCAATCTCTTCTTGAGAGATTTGTCATTGTGGTGTCGAATAGAGTTCGGGAACATGATGTTAACGCATTCGAGTTCGCTTTTCAATGTCCAGTATTCCCGATTCACTGTGTTGAGTTCTCTTTGGTGAATTCTCTGTAGCCTTTTCCTCAACCTTTGTCGGTGTGAATACAACTTCTGTACATATTTCGGGAGATGTTGGTACATATCTTTGACTGTCATGGGCACCTTTTGGACGTCAAGAGCGCTGCCGATTGTCGCTTCCAGAATTTCGACGGCACCATCGATTTCATTACTGTGGAGGTTTCTGTTGGCAGGAGGAAGTACTAAGTATTGCTCGATATGCCTCTGCATTCTCTCGACGTTGAGTTTTCTATAATTTATAAAGTCTGCTTGGGGTCTCGCTGTTAGGAAGGCTGGCTGTCTTGCATTGAAGTCACCACCAATTAGACCGTAAGTTGTTTGTTTTAAGACACTGTTGAGTATGTTGAGGTCGCCATGGATGTTTACTTTATAGGAACCGCATTTGAAGTAAACGCCGATTACTGTCAACTTTTCTCCTTGTCCTAGATCTATCTGGACCGCTGTAGCTTCGCTTGTTTGAAGGCCTGATAATTTGATAATTTCGCTGGTACTGAAAGAGATTTTTTCCCTCAAGTAGATGGCTGTGCCTTTTTCATGCTGACCTGTCCTGTCGGAAGGTCTTATATCCGACGACGTTAATATTGTTCCTGCAGGTAACATTGGTTTCACTGATGAGAGCGATGTCCGGTTTGTTGTTTTTCATAAACATGTTGAATGATGTCCTTCTTTCCAAGCTGTATAATGAATTCACATTGTACGTCAGTATGCGTAGCTTCTTTTATTGCATAACTGGAATATGAATGTGGCTAAAGCCATGGACTTCTCTCGTTCGGTAAGCTGGGCATAGTTCGTAGGGACTGCACTCCGGGCTTTTCCATTTACTGTTAGTAAGTCGGAACCAAATATCCTTTGGACTTCATTGTTAAGGTTAACATTTGTTATGGCTGGTCCAGTTTTCGCTGGGGCAATTCTTGGTGTTGCTGGTTTATGAGGGGACATTTTGACTGAAGGTTTTTTGGTGAGGGTCCTCCTTTCACTATTGCTGCGAAACTAACTGCAGGTCTTGTGACCAAGCATGCCGATTTGGCAGCAACTTGTTTGTTTTTTTTTCAGCTTCCATTTTATTCCTCTGCGTCAATTTTGCTTTTAGGCTTGGGCAGCCCTTAAAGCTGGCTGGAAGTCCTTCCTTTTGGCGGTTTGCGCACCACATATCCCATCCGATTTCTTTTGCACTGGCCAGCCTCATGGTCCTTTTTACATTTGACGCACACATAATTGAGTCCGGAATTTTAAGCGATGTGCCCAAAACGTTGACATTTACGACATTGCGTCATGTCGGTGGATTTAAGGCGTTCCCAGTGAACCGTTTGATTCATAATCAGTGTCTTGCTGTATATTTCGGCAATTTCCATGTTTTTACTAACTTTCACAAGGAAGTGGTTGTAGGTCTTTGCATGTGCCTTCTTTGACTTGTAAGGAGTTACCTTGATAACAGGGATTCCTTCTATCCTCAATTCGTCTTCAACTTCTCTGGCGGCGTATGAAAAGTGGATTCCTTTAAGTAGTAGTAGGTTCTTCTGATCCTCCTTTTGGCGTAAATGTCGTGAAGTGAATTTTCATTTCAAGCAAAAATTTTGTAATGGCGTCAAAAGATTGTCTGTTTCCAGCACTGATTACACTGGTTTTTGTGTTTCGGTTATTCAGCGTAAGGCTGAGATATTTGGCTCTGCAATGTCTGCTAATTTCAGCAATGTTTGCAGAATACACAAATATTGGTCGTAGTCCTACGGTTTTCTTTTGTTGAGGTGTCTCTTTGGCTGTTTTCCTTGCTTCTGGGGCCTTAACTGTTGTTGAGGCTGGGGCCTATGAGGTTCGCGGCGGATTGTTTTCAATTTGATCTTTCAAATTCGACTCTCGTCGTATTTCCTTATTAACGAATTAGCGGCGAAGCGAAAATAGTTCTTCCTATATTCCAGTGATTTGACACTTTTGGCTTGACTTTTTCTTCTTATATTCCAGTGATTTGAAGGTTTTCCACAAATTTTCTTTTGTTTTGATTGAATTTGTGAAATTTGCGGTGATTTATTCAAAATTTTATATTTTATTGTGGATAAATTATAAGAAAATTAAAATAAAGCTAACTCACATTTTTATATAATTACAATCAAGAAAAAATCCACGAAATCGAACAGTTAATAATAAACACTCTTTCGCCTGTGAATCCGCCAAAAAAAAGCTGTCGGATTTCAACTCGCAAAACAACCATTATGACATTTCAAATCCGCCTTCGAATTCGTTAATTGGTCGAATTCAAAACGAAGAAGGCGAAAGCAATAATTGAAAAATGGCAAACTCGCTAGCAAAACGATTCGCCGCGAATCCCATAATCAGGCCCCTGGGGTTGGTGTGTTGTTCTCTATTTTCTTTGATGATGTTGTTGCTGGTATTTCTGGGGCTGCAATTGGTGCTTGGGGCATCTTCCTTGGAGACACTCTGTCCAGTTGTGGGCGTTTGCCGTTGTCCTTTTTGGATGTTGGTTTCCGTGGTCTTTTTTGACGAGGCAATGGGGATTCAGTATTGTCTTCTTTGGAACTCGTGTTTTAACTCGTTAGCTCTTCTTCAGTTGACGTTTCTTCCACGCTGCTGTTTTCGGATTCAGCATCGCTTTCCATTTCCTCGGGTTCCATTTCGTCAATGTCCCCGCTTGGTTCGTTGATGGTGGCAGGTAAGAATTTGCCGATAGTTTCACTAAGCCTCTAACTGTACTCGGGACTTAGGTGCGTGACCATCCTGGCTAGCAATGCTTCTAATGAAGCAAGTGCTGCCTCCGATTAAAGGGTTCGCCCATTTCCGGCTTAACTATTGTTTGTTTTTATATTTTTTATTGCACTGATTACACTAAAACACTTATTTAAAAAAAAACCTTTGGGTTTCGAACCCAAGACCTCTGGCATGACAGTCCAATGTACTTCTTTTTTTTTTTAAATTCGTTTTTATTAATTCCATCTTAAGACTATCTTAAAGCTAGACAAAAATTCATAAAACTAGCCTAATTAACTATAACTTACAACTAACTTACTGGTCCCATGCGGACACTCTATGTTAAACTATAATACTTAATACTAATGCCTTTCGGCCCTAAGATCTATTTTACTTCAATTCAATTTTACTTATTTTTGTATTTATTAGAAAATTTGAAAAAAAAACTAATATCAATATCTTTTTTTATTTTTACTTAAAACTACTTAAAATTAAACTTAAAACTAACTTAAACTACCTATTCTAACTATAAACTACTTAAAACTAGAACACAGCAGCAAATCCAACTATCTAAGGCGCCAGTTATAGCTATCATTGGTTTTCATCATTGAAAACAAACATTGAAATTTTTTTGACGGGTCATTTATAGCTATCCTTAAAAAATTCTGTCATTGAAAAAAATTTACTGATTGAAATCCACCGAAAAATTTTTAGGCGGCAGTTATAGCTATCATTGAAATCGATCCGGAAAAATTTTTGAATCGATATTTGACGGTGTTTCTCTTTGATTAGAAATGAAAATTATATACCGATCGATCGGAAATCACACAAAGAATTTTTTTTGAGAAAAAAAAGTTTAGTTGCACATTTATTTTTTTCTAAAAATGTATTTTTCTATTTTCCGGACGGAAGTTCATTTTCCTGAACAGCTGATACTTTTATGTTCAAAAGTGAAACGAATCGTTCCACTGATTTGTGATCCAATTTCACACAATTCCAATGACAGATTTCTGTCAGTAAAAGTTTTTCGGTGGCTTTCAATCAGGAAATTTTTTTCAATGACAAAAATTTTTAATGATAGCTATAAACGACCTGCCAAAAAAATTCCAATGTTTGTTTTCAATGATGAAAACCAATGATAGCTATAACTGGCGCCTTACTGACATTATAACATTATTTAACATTGAATTTCAATGCAAAATGTGAAAACAAATAATTTTTGAAAAAGTTAAATCATAGCTGGTATTAATTTGCAGATTTCAAAATGGTATTACTTATTATTATATCTAGAGTCAATAGCAAATTATTGGTAAAAATCTGCAATACTAGAGTAAATTTAGGAAAAACAAAAGTTTTCAAAATTAGCACAGTAAACGTGAAAATAATACCAAGCGTTGAACATAGCAGATTTTTGATTTATTGGCTGTTTCTACGATGTTGTCCTAATGATAAATCCAAGCTTTCAACTTCTAGGGCCGAATGCATTATTGATAAAAATGTCAAAAAAGTGAAAAAAACGGTTACATTTTCGAGCTTGTTTTGAATTTTACCTGTTCTATTGGGCTTTAACAAACCCATCAAATATTTTGTTGGTTGCTATTAGTTTATTTGTTATTTTATCTAAACAAAAAGTTTTTGAGCCAGCTTTTAATCACATGATCACTTAGTTAGAAAACAAAAACAACAATAGATAATTTTTTAATTTTTTTTTATTTAAAAAATCAAATGGATTTAGGTCTGGTTAACGGGGTGGCCATAAAATTGGTCCCAGACGTCCTATCCATCTGCCTGGATATCTGGCATTTAAATATGCCCGCACAGGCACAGCATATTGTGCTGGACAACCATCATTTTGAAGCCAATGGGATTCCTTTAGTTCTTGAGGCACTTTTTCCACCAAGGTTGGGAGATTATTTTGGAGGAACTCCAAATAACCTTGGCCAGTTAAAATCCCCGGCAACTCAAAGGGTCCAATTATTTACCCATTGAGAATCCCAGTCCAATAGTTTATTTTGAATTGGTGCTGGGACCTGTCTTCCCTCATGATGTTTGGGTTTTGTAGTGCCCAGAAGTGGAGATTATGGAGATTAGTGTAGCCATCTCTTTTAAATGTCGACCCATCGCTCCAAAGAATTTAGTCAAAAAACTGCGGATCTTCTTCAATTTTCATTACCATTTGTCGACAAAAACTCATTCTCGTTTCAAAATCTTGCGGCTGGAGAGTTTGCACCCGTTTTAGGTGAAAGGAATGATATTTATATTTACTTAGCACATTATGCGCAGTCGTCTTTCCGATCCCAGTGCATCGTGCTATTGCTCGGATTGATACTATCGAATAGGCTTAACGTGGACACCTGCCTGTCACGGCTTAATTCCACGGTGGGCCTACCCACAATATCGGAGTCGAAGGAAAGCGTCGACCACCGCCCCAGGGAAGCTTGCGCTTCCCCAGTACAATTCTGTGAACATGTTAAGGCATGTTCGCACCCCTTGCTGAGGAGCGAGACCTATCTAACGCCTCTTGTACCCAGGATTCCTAGATGTTGGCAGAAACCCTGGATACCATTCGTTCCCGCGATTGTTGGGTAACCACAGCCACCACGATACTCCCACAAGGGGGCCTACCTCTCTGACAGGCAGGACCCGGCCGACCAGTGACAATGAGACACCAGAAACGACCGGGCCCAGGGGCTCCTGTCTCCCGTGGTACCAGAATATAGCTTCCGGTGGAGCTTTCGCGACCGTTAAGGTCACTTCTAGATGAGTCCCTTAAGACTCGAGGCCTAGCAACCTCAGGTATGCACACCCCGTCTTAAGGCCGAGGAGGAAACCACAACCGAGTGTGCACACCTCCCCCACCTGAACCACCTTAGAATCTTCCTGCACCCAGACAGCTCAGCGGACAGGCTCGAAGCATGTACAAGCCAAGCCGTTCAAGCCAGCAACAGAAACCCCCTGATGGGGAGTACGAACAAACATCGCATGCACTCATCTATGCTGCGAGTTCCCAAAAACGACGACGCACGGCCAAAACTACAACAGAACACAACACAAAAACTACTACTACCGGTTACAACTGGATAGTTCGCGCACAGTCGCAGTCGCTATGCACACCCAGGTAATCCAAGCACACATGTCAGGCACTCCCTCCACACTTGTCCTTATGTTATGGATCCTGCCCTAATGTCCAGATTTTCACCTGGGACAAAAGGCGCTTTCACCATAACAGAGGTGCTATAGTCCAAGGACAACTGACAGTGCCGGAGTCAGGCTAAGGCCTGTGAAGCCCCCCACCCGCCCCAGCAACTGCCAGTCCTTACCCACATGCCACATGGATTCTGCCCCATTGTCCAGATTCTGCCCCATTGTCCAGATTACCATCTGGGACAACAGGCGCTCTCACCATGGCATTATAAGCTGGAAGAGCAATAGCTGACAGTGCCAAAGTCAGGCTGAGGCCTGTGAAGCCCCTCACCCGCTCCAACCATCTGCCAGCCATTGCTCAAGGAGTTGCGAACTTTCAAGAGACCCATTCGGAATCCCAACCATTGAGCCCCGAGTCAAGATAGAGCTGAAAAGCCCCCCTCCCGCCCAAAACCCAATGAAAGGGACCCCGTGGAATACGGACTCAAAATAGTTCTACCTGACAGAGCACCAGGAGACCCGAAGGAACATAGCCGCGAACTGCACTATGCCCCATGCCAACCCTGAGCAATCATTCAAGACTTCCTACAAAGTCTTGTCATGCCTACAGGACCAGCACTGGGGGAACCCCTCGTCGCCCGGCAGTGTCTACTACAAGGACCAACAGAATGCCACTACTGCCGCCGAGTTTGAAATACTCTTTCAGCAAAGATGGCTAGACTGTCAATCGTGTCCTTCGCAAAAAGAACACGACTGAAGTCCCAGACGTTATCTGTCCGCACAACACCCATGGCAGGGAGATCCCTGAAGCGGGCATATCGCGGACACTCAACTAAGACATGCTCCAAGTCCTCTATCGCATCTCCACACGGACATTCCGATGAACTAACCACAGTCCTCTCACACAAATAAGCGTTCAAGGAGCCATGGCCAGTCAACAAGAAGCCCGTGAGGAGTGAGAAGTCTAGGTGCTCTCTTTCTGACGCCCTTCCCACATCGGGGAGGAACCGATATGTGGTCCTCCCCTTCTCACTCTCTTCCCACCTAGATTGCCATCTGGAGACTACACATCCTCTCAGGAGAACCTTCAGCTCACGCTTTGAAAGCCCATGAGCTCCGGCACATTCCTCCCAGTCAGAAGCTGGGAGCTTCTGCTGCCTCCTTAACCTGCCAGCAATACCTTGCCATATTACTTCCAGGTCAAGAGGAGGCACACCTGCTAACACCTGTAGGGCTTCGGTGGAAACAGTCTTACAGACGCGAAGTGAGGCTCGGAGCATTATCCTCTGGCAAGTGAGGAGTCTGCTTCTGCCTGTCTTTGTCTTAGCAACATCGTACCACACAGTGGCACCAAATGTGGCACAAGCCACAAATAGTCCACTGTATATGGTACGTGCTGCACGTCTAGACAGGCCCCAGTCACACTTCAACATCCTGCCAACTGCCGGCACAAGAGAGGTGAGCTTCGCCCTCACCCGATCTATGTGAGGATAGAAGCTCATCCTCTCACCAACCGTGATCCCAAGATATTTGACTTCCTTCAAATACTTCAGGCTCACCCCACCAGCCCTTACAACCGGGTTCCTATTGCTTGACAAAATACCTTTGAGCAACATTATGGATGTCTTCTCTACAGCCACCTCAACCCCAACACTCGTACCCCATGCACCTACTATGCCCATAACCTCCGTGCCACGAGTTTCCAGCGCAGCTCGAGACTGGCCTTCAACAAGGACAAGTAGGTCATCAGCATAGGCGATGCACTTACAGTACGACTGCCAGGAGGAGAGGCGCTGTAGCAGGGGATCCATCATTAGGTTCCAAATATATGGTCCCCCAATGGACCCCTGCGGACATCCTCTCTCTACCCCTACCGTCACGGAGTCATTGGGACAGACAACGCGAGCAGTCCTTCCCGAGAAGTAACTCCTCCAGATAGCAATCTCCCTGCATCCTACCTCCACCAACCTCCGTTCGATACTGGCCCAGTCCAGGTAGTCGAACGCACCTCGGAAGTCGATAAATATGCCAAGGACATATTTATCGACTGACCTATCAACAGAGTCCCTAACGAGCAACCACGCATCTTCGACACTGCGCCCTGGTTTAAAACCAAACTGAAATGGTGACTGCTCGGGGATGCACTCCATCAGTCTGTCCACCAAGACCCTTTCCAGCACTTTTCCAAGTACTGGAAGGAGACTGATGCCACGATAGGATCTAGGATTAGTCCTGACCCTATCGTTAGACTTCAGAAGTACTATCACCCTAGCACACTTCCATTCCAGCGGAAAATAATTCTCCCTAACGCAGCTCGAGTAAATAGCCATTAGGTATTCAGGTACTGCCATCCAAATGGCTTTCACCATTTCTCCGGTCAGTCCGTCAAAACCTGGTGACTTCCTCGATTTAAGTCTACCTACAGCACTACTAATTTCACCTTCCGTCACCATAGGGGATGCAGGAGGTGAGTCTGGAGGCAGACTCTCCGACTGCACACCCCTGGGAAAGAAGGTGTTCGTTCATCAGAGCAGTCGCACACTCACTCCAGGATGTGAGCAAGACACCTCCATCCTGGATGGCACCGATCTCTGGAGCTCTCCTTCCACGACAAACACTAGAGAGAGATTCAAGAGATTCAAATATTTTATTTATAACAAATTAGTTCTTACAATATAAGTTTCAACGACATTAACAAAATAAAATAATAATAAGACAATGGCGTTGCCGTCTGTCTGGTAAGTTGATTGAAATGCAAAACATGTTTTTCGAACATAAAAATAAAATAAAATAAAAAGGAAGCCTATTTTCATAAAAACTTGATTATCTTTGTTTTTTTTTTTTTTTTTTCAAATAAAAGTGTAAGCTATTTTGTTTCTTATCTAAATTCTGTTGTTATATTATTTCGGTATATAAATGCAGATACAATAAATTTATAAAGAGCTTGCCAATTGCAACCATTTAGGAGTCTCTTTGTATGTTCCATTGTCAACGAGCGTTCCCCGATGTAAATAAGTCTTAGATCTTTATAAATGGGACATATAGCTAAAAAATGGAAAGTATCTTCTTTCGCTTTCATATTACAAATTGTGCACTGATTGTTTATAACGTTTCTATATGGAGATCCATTCAAATTCAGCATTTCACATCTTGCTCTACATATTAGTGATATTTCTTTCACACTGTAACGGTCATTAAAGTAATTCTTTTCGTTGAGATCATAGTTAAGACCTGAATAAATAATTCTATTAATTGATGACTTTGCTTTTTCAATGTTTTGTGTACGATCTTGTGAGTCGGATATTTCCAGAAGATTATAGCATTGTTGCTTCAGATGTGCTAGATTTGTGTATTGTATATTTAGGTCTGTTTCACATTTTTCTGCCAATGAAATCCAATAATTAATCCATTCTAATTTATGGTCAAAAGTATACTTAGCAAGAATATTTGGAAGTCTGTTTGATGGGTAACAGAGAACTTTATGTATGTAATCAAAATGTAACTTTAGAGTAAAATGAAATATATTTGGAAGGCCTGTTTCAAGCATGAGTACATAATTAGGGGTATTCGAGGGAAGGTGGAATAACTTTTTCAGAAAGAAACGTAGAAGCTTTTCGGTTTGTTCGTATTGCTTAAATCCCCAGGTCTGACAGCTGTAACACATAACTGAGCGCATAACACTTTCAAAAATTTTATACTTAGCTGAGAGTGGTATTTCATTTTTACTAATGATATCCTTCCATGAGGCGTTGATAAGGTTTTTTGAGGCTTTTAATTTGTTTTCAAAATGTTGTGTGAATTTCATGTTTGGTTCTAGAATTATACCAAGGTAGCTGTATTTCGTGACAACTTCAATTTGCTGCCGATCCAGAAACCATTTTTCATTTTTTTCTAATTTAGTTTGTCTATTTTTAATTATCATAATTTTCGAAACTACAGTTTTTTAAATTTTTGAAACCAAACAGCGAACCTCCTATTGCTCTACCGAATTTGTGTTCACGATTAGCTGATACCCATTGCAATTTATATTCCGAAAAATACTTCTCATAGACATTAAAATTATCATTTGTAATAAAAGTTTCGAATAGAAAAAAGATATCATGTTCTTTTACAAAATTAAAAAAATCTACATTAAATAATTTGTTTGCTAAACCAGCAATATTATACGATAAAATACTATACTTTCTACTTTCTAATTTTTCAATATTTTGTTTTTCATTATTCTTTAATTTTTTACTTGCGTGACAGACGGCAACTCTGCTTCAATTACTTTGAACTAAGTGTTGATGCCCTGAACTTCTAGATGGCGCTGCTGTTAGTTGGTGGTTTTCTCCATTTGTGTCAGAGATCACTATGTCAGCTGTATTTGACATACACTTTTTAGTGACACTTGATTGTTTTTGTTTTGATGTTTGATGTTGTTGTGTTGTGTTGTTACTTTTCATACCTATGTCGCCAAAAAGTTCAAAAAGTACTTCAGGTCCATTCCGACTGCCACAATAAATTTCACCTTCATGAGTTGTATGGAAAGATTTTCCATTAACGACTAATTTGAGTCCTCGGATTTGTGGTTCTGCTGTGGGGTGCTTTGTCTTTATTGCCTTTCTAATTTCTAAAAGTTTATGTCTCCTTTTCATTTCATTTTTTGTGTAGTCAGGATTAACATATACTCCAGTTCCTTTAAGTTTGTTTGAGTTTTTAAGTAATTTATTTGATGATTGTTTACTTTTCGTTTCTACTAAAACAAGCTGCTGCTCGCCTTTGGATGGTAGTGCGGTGAAATCTTCTATCTCAATTCTTTCTTCCCCTTGAAGTGTTTTTGCAATTTCGATAACAGATTTTTGGATGTCATTGGCTTTAGCCTTTGGAATTGAGAATATAAGATTTTTTTCTCTTGATCTTTTTTCCAACAAGTCTATTTTCTTCTCGAGTTCTTCGTTTTTAGATTTAAGTTTTTCGAATTCTTGATGGAGCATTTCGTTTGATTCTTTGAGGTTATGCACATCAGTAAATAGACCAACTAGATCACTTTTTCTTGGCAAGTCACGGATTTTGTCATCTATTATTCTTGAGAGTGATTTTTCTATTTCGGCAAGAGATATTGATGACATTTCTGCTGTATTAAATTTTTTGTTTGTTTTAAGCAATTCTGGTGAGATTTCTGATAAAGATCTTTTGTTAGATTGGTTCATCAGAGAGTTTACAACAAACGAGGTTATAAAATTTGTGATTGTTTATAAATTTTCTGAGTTTAATTAAAACGGACTGCAGTTTTTTTTTTTTTTTCAGAATAAGTCGGTTATTTATCAAATTGTATCAAAACTAGTATTTATTATCACGATTTAATAGGTTTTTTTCTGTTTTTCTTCAAGAGCTTCAATTTTTGCTTGTGACGTGTTTGACAGATCAATTCAACGACAAACACTATATAGCTGACCCCAAGGGTCATCATGGTGTTCGTCGGCGAAGGCTCTCCAGTTCTCATACTTACTGCGGGCAAGCATCCTTTTGTAGTCAGCCAGACCTCGCCGGTAGGCAAGTCTTGACTGCTCCAAGTCTGCCAGCCCGCGACGTCTACAGGTTTGGAAATGCTCGCGCAATCTCCTCACCTGCATACGCTTCTCATTCAACTCGGGTGTCCACCACTTCACCTTCCTTCGATTCACCAACCGGTGTCTCTCAAAAAGTTGGTCGTTGACACCCCACACGCACTCATCCAACAATGCCACCTTTCTATCCACCCCTAACCGCTCAAATGCGTCCAGGGACATTGAAGTGACCTTTCTCGCAATTTCTCTTCGGTATACCTCCCAATCTACACCTCTGAGAAGCCAACGCTTCTCACCAGGACCCACACCGACATCCGGAACACCTACGGAGGGAGTGAGCTCGATCTGTAACAAAGCGTGATCACTCACTCCTTCAGCACTCCGGACATGCCAGTGTGTGTCGAACCTCCGAAGCGCTGGCATATTTGCCAGGGTCACATCAATGTCACTGCACCCATCTGCGTTGTCAAAGGTGAACAAGTCACTCGGCTCATTGAGAACACCTATGCGATTAGAGGCTATCCATTCGCTTAGCAACTCTCCTCTTGTAACCCTGCGAGAGCCGGAAGTGTCAGAACGCACATTAACCTAACTCTTGCTGAACCACAAGGGGGAAGTCGCATTAGCATCGATGCCAAAAATCGCAGCTGTATTCCCAATGATCCGAAGCAATACATCAAGGTAAGCAATGTATGGCTCAATGTCTAAGGCATGCTTAAAGTAAAGACTGCATAAAATCAGTCTACCAAAGCCACCCTCGACATTGACACACACACCCCATTCACTCCGATCGATTAGTGAGTGCACAGTTGTTTTGTCGTTTACAACGACAGCGGCAAGGCCCCTGTCGTCTGTGTACGACTTCATATGAGCCGGCAGGCGCCTCACCTGTCCTTTAACAGTGTAAGGCTCCTGCAACAGCGCAAAATTGCACTGTGACTCACACATCAACTGCCCCAAATCATCCATTGCTGCCTTGGCACGCTGGCAGTTAAATTGTATTAATTTAACTGCCATTTTAGTGTCTGTTGCTCGCCCTGGCCACCGCCTCAGCATAGACAGGGCAGTCCATGCTCAGCATGAAGTGACCTGCCGGGCTTCCTCGGAAGTCGCAATCGCGACAATGTATAGCATTGCCACAATCACGCTTCGAATGGCCCGACTGACCACACCGCCAGCACACAGACTCCTTCTGCCTACACCTGTACGCAAAGTGGTCCAGGCTTAAACACCGGTTGCACCACTCCGCTTCAGGTTTCTCTCTGATGGAAAATGAGAAGTGCTTAATATAGCACCTCCCATCTCCAAGGAGTAAACCTGCAACCCTGGGGCTACAGTTGAGGACGACATTATGTCGTCCTTCACTCACTTTCCACGGCGAAGAGAGAGAAAAATCCCTTTCTACTTCTTCCCTGGTAAGCTTACATAAGTTAAGCTTATGGAGCTCACCAAGGAAATCATCAGGAGAGATCCCCTTCTCCACGCCACGGACAATGAGCTGTCGGCCCTTCTTCACCTCTGCCGATAAGCCTGCCTCCTGGAGCTTCTTATGCCCCAGGAAAGCATCCCTTTCCGCCAGGGAGGGAGTGCGAACCAGCACACTGCCATCCTTGCCAGGCTGCAAGGTGTGCACCCTGTCCCCCACCGCAGGCACTAGTTCCTCCTCAACCCTTTTCTTTACCATACCAGACGTCTCATTTTCCTTGCCTTTGACTATTACCGACCACGTCTCGGCCGGCCTAACTGGGGCAACATCAGGGAGTTTGGCCTGTGTTGCAACAATCAAGCCGTCCGACACCGTGGCCGAACTGGCAACCTGGGCAAACGAGGGGCGCTCAGCCACTGTGATGCCTACCGGGACCCCCAATGACCTGGGAGGCCCAGAAGGCACCTCGGCTTTACCCTGCTGCACCCTCGTGGTTAACCCCTTGGTGGAGGCAGCTCTCTCTTCCAGTCTCCCCCTAAGCCTCTCATTGGCCCCTGACAAGCCTAGCCAAGCTCGTCGTAGGCCGCCGAGATCTCAGTCAGCCTTCCGGCTGTCGTGGGGTAGTCAGCTATAAGGCTGATCACCTTCTTCTTGACCTCTGCACACTTTGCCATAACAGCAGCAAGGCCCAGACGCTGTTCAAGGCTTTCACCCACGTCTGGCTCTGGTGCAGAGGTCACCTTCTTCTTTTTCTTCTTCTTATTTTTGGCCTCAGCAACAGCCCCATTTACCACACCACCTCTGGTCTGAGCACTACCACCAGTCAAAACAGCAGCACCTCCAACACCACCAACCACAATTGATACCCCACCGTCTCTACTACCTCCTTTAGCCATAGTACCACCACACAAACCAGCAGCAGCACCACCAACCAAGGCGACAACATCATCAACCCCAGCACCACCATCGACTACAGCAGTAGTAATACCAGCCCCAGCACCAACACTTCCACTAACAACAGGACACTTTCTTCCAGCAGTAACACCACTAGACCAAGCACCCTTACCAACTCCGCCAACAGCAGTACCACTAACCCCAGCACCTCCATTAACCCCATCAACACCAGCAACAGCACACCCATCCACTTTACCAGTAGCAGCAGCAAAACCAATATTGGCACCCTTATCTGCATCAGCAGCAGCAGCAGCAGCATCACCAGCCCAAGTACCTCCATTATCCACATCACCGACAGCAGCAACAGTATCACCATCACCAGCACCTTTATCAGCAACCACAGCAGCAGCAGCAGTAGCAGCAACACCATTCGACTCCTCAAATCCCCTATTAGCAACCGAGACACCAGTGGAGCACCTAGCTCCATCTGGTCCATCGGCCACCACAGCACCCATATTCATGGTCCCAATACCAGCACCATCCATCTCCTCCGCCAAACTCGGGGCTTCCGAGGCCAGCATCTTAGGGCAATTTGGCTCTGGAGAAGAGGAGTCCAAAGACTTCTCCACCCGTCGCTTCCTTGCTCTGGCGGTCTTCAACTCTTCGGTGTCCATGGCAACGATCTCCTCCACTACGGAGGCAGAATCATCCACCGTGGACTCCGAGTTGGACCTAGAAGCTGGTCGCTTGGCCTTTCCTTTGGCCTTTCCTTTGGCCTTCCGTCCTCGCTTCTTCTTGGGGTTCTTCTGGACAACTATCTTCCCATCTGCTTCCTTCAAGAAGCTCACCCTCACCACCGGAGTCTTGAACTCCGCCAGCGGAGTCCCAGACTCAGCCTCCGATTCCAAGTCGGTGGTTAAACCGACATGGTCGTCAGCGGAGCACCCATTGGAGCACCCTTCTTCCATCATATATAGTTATTATTTTCTCAGAATTCTTACCCAATTTAATTCACTAAGCACTTACTGACACACTGATCTGTTCACTTCGAAAGTCGAAACTAGACTGCTCGGATTGATACTGTAGGATCTCGGTCAAGTGCCGCAAGCACTAAGTCTTCGGTATCTCCTCGAGGGGGTCGTCCCACGCTAGCACCACTACCAGGCAGCCTTCCTTCCGAGAAACAGCTATGGACTCTAATAAACACTCGATAATCCGGGTGAAGTGCGTTAGGGTACCTTTCCCTATAAAGAGTCGCATTGCACTCTCCATAAATGAAATGCATGTTTGCATATTCTTGTGCAGAATACAGAATACGTGGCATCGAAAAATTTCAATCAAACGTCTTAATTATCAAAAAGCTGGTTCAGCTAAACAGCTATTTAGACCGTTGATTTTCTGAAGAATGAACAATAAAAACGATATAAATAAGTGTTCGTCGTGGTCTTAATCTTATGAATTAAGATCAAATTACAAAAACTTTAATTCAAAATTTAAAAAACTTACGATTTTATGCATTCTCACTTTCTCAGGATCTTACAATTTACTATTCAAAAAACCCAATTAAAATTGAATCAGAAGACTTTTTGTTTGGAGAAAATAACAAATAAACTAATAGCAACCAACAAAATATTTGATGGGTTTGTTAAAGCCCAATAGAACAGGTAAAATTCAAAACAAGCTCGAAAATGTAACCGTTTTTTTCACTTTTTTGACATTTTTATCAATAATGCATTCGGCCCTCGAAGTTGAAAGCTTGGATTTATCATTAGGACAACATCGTAGAAACAGCCAATAAATCAAAAATCTGCTATGTTCAACGCTTGGTATTATTTTCACGTTTACTGTGCTAATTTTGAAAACTTTTGTTTTTGCTAAATTTACTCTAGTATTGCAGATTTTTACCAATAACTTGCTATTGACTCGAGATATAATAATAAGTAATAACATTTTAAAATCTGCATTTTGTTATGTCCGTGAGTGACATACAAAATAAATAAGTTTTATCAATTTAAATAACTTAAAGCAGATTTATTAATTCAGAAAAAAGGTAATTATTAAACAGTAGACAAAAGTATATCAGAATGAATGTGCGGCTAGGACGGAAGTTGAGTGTAGAGCCAGACCAGCCAACTGAAGTACAGGGTTGTCTGATGTTGAGACATCTAGTTGTCGAATGATGTCTTTTCTCATTACTCCAACACCTCCTTCACTTAAGAGGTATCATAGTCCTTCATCCAAGAAGGTGCATGGACAGTTCGTCCTGATGAAGTTACTGGTCTTGGTTCAGGAGTGTGGGATCTTGAAGGAAAACCCAAAAATTCAGAAGTTTCTGAAGTTGATCCTTCGACAGCATCTTCAAAGTCGGCTGTGACATCTGGATCCGAATCCTCATTGACTATGTGTGGAACATCTTGTAGCAAATTAGGTTGTTGATTTACTTCAAACATATCCATTAACTCGAGAAATAGGTTTATTGAGTTCTCTTCGATGCTTGGAGAATATCGATTTTTGATTTGATTTGTATGAGACCTTATAAGTTTTGTTTTATTTCCATCATTTATAAGGACATTGTAGTTGACGGTTCCTTTGCGCTCGATGATGGTTCCTGGCACCCAGTATTCTTTATTATTGCGATAAATTTTGGCATAGACACTATCACCTGCAGTGAAATGTCGTTCCTTGGCACCATGATGTTTATTGTACTGGATATTCTGTTTTTCGTTACATGTTGTAGGAGGATTTTCTTTTTGCTTCAGTAAATCCAACGAAGTTCTTATTTTACGACAAAGGAATGCTTCTGCTGGCGATTTAAAATTAGTCAAATTCCGATTAGGTGTAGAACGATAAGTCTGTAGGAATGTTTCAAGGTTCTGCTGACTTGTTCCTTCCTGCTTTAACTTTTTTAACTTTAGCTTTAGAGTATCCACGAAACGTTCTGCCTGGCCGTTGGATTGTGGATGAAACGGAGCAGTTCGTAAGTGTTGGATTCCACGTGATTTGATGAAGCTTTGGAATTCAGCACTAATGAATTGAGTTCCATTGTCCGAAACTAGTTGTTTACAATCACCATATCGGGAAAATAATTCACTCAATTTAGTTATCATCATGCTAGATGTAATGTTACTGACTTGAAGAACTTCCAACCACTTTGAATATGAATCCACAATTACGAAATAGTATGTTCCGTCACAAGGGCCTGCAATGTCGATGTGAATGCGATCCATTGGTGCTGTTGTAGTTGGCCATGATTCGAGAGTTGTTTTTACAGGAGACTTTGCTGCACTGGCACAGGCATGACATTGATGCACGAATGATGTAATGTCTTCGTCGATTCCCGGCCAATACACATGACATCTGGCAACGGTTTTCATTTTGTCAATACCCGGATGACCTCGATGAAGTTGTCGCAAAATTCTCTTTTGAAAACACGCTGGTATGATTATGCGGTCTTTAAACATTATGCATACATCGACGACAGCTAATCCTTCTCTCCTGGCATAATGTGGTGAAATTTGTGGTGGTATAGGGAACTTCCATCCAGAGGTCAGGTTCTTGATGACTGTTTGTAGGATTTTACAATTTGATGTTGCTTGTTGTATCATTTTGAAGTTTATTGGAAGCGTGTTGATTGTGTCAAGCAGATTAATTTTGAAATCATTTTCAAATTTTGTTGAAGCTATGACGTAATCTTCGTCCAAATTTGTTTTGGTGTTGATTAAACGTGATAGTACGTCGACGAATCCAAATTCTTTTGTTGAAATATATTTGATATCGAAATCATACATCATCAACGTTAACGCCCACCTCTGTAGCCTGTTGGCGGTGTAAATTGGTATGCCTTTCTTACTACCGAATATTGCTAGGAGAGGCTTATGATCGGTGAGAAGCAGAAACTTACGTCCAAAAATCATCCTGTGAAATTTCTTAACGGCAAAGATGAGTGCAGCGGCTTCTTTCTCTATTTGACTATAGCTGGTCTCAGCTGAAGTCAAGGACCTGGCTGCATGTGAGATGACTTTCTCATCACCATTCGGAAAAATGTGTATGATGCATGCCCCCATTCCAACATTTGATGCATCTGCTGCGACTTTTATAGGCAATGCTGGATTATAATGAGTGAGCATAAGATCAGAGGCGAGAATGGACTTGAATTCGGAAAACGATTTTTGACACTCCTCAGACCATATTTTGAATGCAACATTTTCTCGAAGCAAATTATCTAATGGTGCACGAATTTCTCTCATTTGCTTTACAAATTTCCCATAGTAATTCACGGCTCCGAGAAATGATCTGAGCTCTGTGATATTTGTTGGTGACTGCTTTGCTCATTGCTTTGTTGATGCTTAGACTTCGCTCCTGATGGAATTAACTTTTCTTTTCTCACAGCGTTGACTGATGTGACTGGAGTTGATGCATTTTGGATTAGAGCTGTATCCTTTTTAAGGTTTATATATTTTTGGACACTAGACAGCAGCTTTGTTAAATCCAAATTGCCATCATCCTCCAACGATGAAAGTAGTTTTGTGCGAATGTCTGCCTCGGCTGATGACTGTAAGCCTATAACAAACACTAAGCACTTAAACTGTTTGGTGTGAGCACACTCAACTTGAAATCCTCACATAATTTGTTAACTCGTGCTGCGTAGCTCGTGAAATCTTCTTGTGCATTTTTGACTGTCTGCAGGCAACGATATCGTGTACTGAACAAAGATTCTGGGGCGCCGAACATACTTTTGAGGATATCTGTGGTTTCTTTAAACTTAATATCTCGTGTATTCTTTGGAAGAAGATATGATGCGTATTTCTCGTGTGCAATCGGGTTGAGTTTGCGTATCAATAACCGCACTTTCGATGCGTCATCGAGATCTTTTCCATCTACGCAAAATATATCTTCGTGTCGAGAAAACCACCCTTCGAATGTTATTCCATTGGCAGGATCATAACAAAATTCAGATAAACTGTTTGCTAATGAATCCATAAGTTGTTCTGGCCTTGATTTGTCTATTTCTTTTGGTGTTTCGTTTCCTTCTGTTAGTGCTTGAAGGAGTTTTGATTGAAGTTCCAAAAGTTCGAGAATCTTCGCATCGTTCGCCATTTTGTGTGTGTTTTTTTATCTTTTTTTTTAATGCAAACGAGGCAAAATGAAAGAATTTGTTTTAACGCGTGATTTTCTTAAATCCTCGTCGCCAATTGTTATGTCCGTGAGTGACATACAAAATAAATAAGTTTTATCAATTTAAATAACTTAAAGCAGATTTATTAATTCAGAAAAAAGGTAATTATTAAACAGTAGACAAAAGTATATCAGAATGAATGTGCGGCTAGGACGGAAGTTGAGTGTAGAGCCAGACCAGCCAACTGAAGTACAGGGTTGTCTGATGTTGAGACATCTAGTTGTCGAATGATGTCTTTTCTCATTACTCCAACACATTTAATGCGCATATTTTTAAAATAGTTGGCCACTCAGGTATTCATGCATTTTTTTTATACCAGCTATGATTTACCTTTTTCAAAAATTATTTGTTTTCACATTTTGCATTGAAATTCAATGTTAAATCCAACAGTTATAATAATTTTCTTCTACTTATTTGTTGGCACAAGTAATGTAAAATATTCCTGCAAAAAAAAAATGATGGAACTCATTCACTTGTAGTCGTGGTATTCAAAAATGTAAAGTAAGAAAAAAAATAATGCACTGAACAAAAAAATGCATATAACTTTTCTTGTGGTTGGGATAGAACATAAAGTCTACTATGCGGCATTTCAGGGTTATCCATTACTTACGGGACACCCTGTATATTTCTTTTGTAATTGTTTTTTTTTGTGCCACCATGCCTATTCTACTTAAAACTAAATCCTAAAACTATAAAACAAGTATGTAAGCCGGCCAAGGCTTAAAACCCCATCCCGACTACCTACTACCAAGTGCCGATTGAAGCCACCAAAACTGGTTCTCCTGCTTCACCCTATCAGTTCGGTCCCGTTCGGAAACAGCCCTACTGAACCGAAGGAACTCTGCTCCGCCTTGTGCCATTACGTCCCGATTGTACAGGAGTCGCCTATCGACGATTCGTCGTCTGACGTGGTAGATTAGCGCAACTGCCAATCTATCCTGTATCAGACCGCATCTGTCTAAGAAGAGGAATGCCTCTGGTGGAATGAAGCCGCTCAAGCGTGCACTCTCAAAATAATCGTCGTTCGGATAGAACGCCCGAAAATTAAATTGTTGGTCGAAGACATAATTCTTGCAATGTGACCTCAAACAAGTTTTATCACGAAATTTTCAATTCTGTTGATTCGAGCCCTGTTGTGTAGAACCTCGTTGTAATGCACATAAGAAGATTCGGCTGTTCGATATAAGCCGGTACAGCGTCGTAAACACTGTCGCTCGAACACCCGAAACTTCTCCATCTGGGAAGAGGCAACGTTGAACCACACAGGACAACCATAAACTATCATCGGCCGTATGAGGGCCATGTAGCAAATTATCTTCACTCTGGGGCCGACTGCTGTAAAACAGCCGTTTCGTCAGAGCGAAGGCTCCTCAGGCCCTGGTCAGAGCAGCATTTACATGTCTGTCAAAATATAAATACTGATCTAACCAGATACCGAGGTACTTCACTACACTTTTGCTTGCTAATCGCTGCCCGTGAAGATCAACGATGACCATCTTGCGCCAATTCTTGCACGTATCCCTAGTCTCCGGACGCCACCTCCACTGGGCTACCGATTAGTTCAAATCTGTGGCACACTGCCTTCTTAGCTGGCAAACACTACAAATGCACTTTTTTTAAATTAAATTAAAAATTAACTATTAAACACTTCTTCTCTCTACGAAAGTCAAAGAACGACTGAGACTGTCCAACGCACTAACCATCATGCCACGGGTACTACAACCCCTAACAAACGAAAATGTAAAAAGTCCTCAATAGGGAATAACTATACATCCTTTTGGAGAAAGTAAGATTATGCATTTGATATTTTGAAGGCTTTTGATAATTTGGCATCAAGCTCTCTTATCGAAAATATGTGCATTTGATTGTGATGAATCTCTTCTTCTTTATATAAGTAATTACCTTTCGGACCGTTCAATAAAACTAGTATTGGACGGGTTCATATCTGATATCTGTATAATAAACTCTGGTAGGCTCCGTTTTTTCCTATTTTTTGTAAATGATTTTTTTTGTCTGAAACTTCTAATCCACTAAATTGAATCGCTGACGACAGTATCCTCAGCTTTTTCTATTCGTTTTTGGATAGGCATCGTTGTCCTTCGGGTGTGGGCTACCAACGGGAGCGTTTGATAAGCTCTACAGCAAAACATATTCCAAGTCGTCTTAGAAGATTTTAACGTCAAGCTAAGAAGAGAAGATATCTTTCGTTGTACAATCGGGAGATCATATCCGACAACGGATTTAGGTCGCTGGTCGACTCATGACACTGCTCCAGTATACAGGATATCCGAACATTCCGAGAGGCCAATTATGACTACGAATATCACGATCCAAGCCAAAACAAGGAAGATTCGACTTTGGAAGGAAAAAGGTTGCCCTGTCTTTTTCTCCATACGCAAGGCACAGCGCACTAGACTAAACCCGCGACTCAGGCGCACGTAGGTGAGAGGGCTTCAACAAATTTAGTAAGGGTCCAAGGTCCTTCTCAAACTGTAACACCACTTTAAAACAATAGATGTGTGAAATATAATTTAATATTATGATCTAAAACACTATACAAGAATATCAACATGTTTCATATCCGCATTATTGAACTATCTATAATTCATTAAGGACTTCTGCTTTTTCGTATTCGGGATCCATGTGCAATTTTGTTATTTTATGTGACATCATTTTGTGCTAATCTAACAATATCACTTAAAATTATTCTGTAATAAATTAGCTTTGAAGTATTTACTTGTAAAACCAAAATCATTCTTCAAGTTCAGTTCAACAGATTACTTCTAAAAGATTTTTTTTGTATCAATTTTCTTACCTTCTTATCAACATTATTTTCTGAAACATGAAAAAAACTATGTTGGTATTTAACAGGAAAATATTTTTGTATTTAAAATAAATCCTGACAACTTTTTATTCGATTTCTCTCATTGTTATACAGTATGTATTTTGCTCAAAAATAAATGAAATTTTTATATATTATAAAAAACACACGTATAACTACTTAATAGTAAAAATAAAATATATAGTGAATAACTAATAATAATAAAATATGTATACTATATTCTTCTAGATGTAAAACAGAGTAAACAAAAAAGATATATATTTAATAAAAAATTAGTCCAAATTGTACACAAATCACCCACATCATTTAGTCGTCGAGCTAAAATTAAAGGGATTCAATTAATTTAAAGCGTCTTGTTATTGGCCGTTACAATTAAAAAGTTTTACCTTCTAAGCCAATACTTTTATGCCAATAGTATTTGAAACTAAACAAAACTTGTAGATTAGGATTTATGCATAAAGGCATCAATTCATAGTCATTTTAATACTTGATTGGGTCTACTGTCTTCTCAAGCAAGCAAAAAATACTTAGTTTTGTAAAAAAAGACTAGTATACAAAAATATGGTATAACTTATTTAAATTCTTGTATGTACAGACTCAGAATGCAGTCTACAAACTCAAATTTAACAGTCTGAATATAAGTAAATTTATCATGTCTAATCTTCTTACGAAAAGTTTTTAAACAATAATACGAATAATTTCTAAACAATTTTGACAAGAACAGAACAACGACTATTTGACAGGGAAAATTTTTAATGCACATATTATACTTTATAAAAATAAAATTAATTACCTTATATAAACAATAAACGTAAACAATTTAAAGAAATAGATTTATATTATATTAATGGAAAGGAAATAGTGTTTTCATAATTTTTTTTATTTTTTTGTCTGCATAACCGTTAATACTTCTTAACCTGTCTCATTACCGACGAATTTTGTTTATTGTTTATTTGATTTCCATACATTTGGTTTGTTGTCACATCAAGAACCGTTGTATGAGGGGAATTAACGTAGTTTCCTTCTGTTATTTTATCCATATTCAATTCATATAAGCCATTGATAGTCGGAGAAACCATATCGAGGATATCTTTGTCAAGCCAACTTTGCTGACTTTGTTCTTCAGCTGTTTGGGCGGGATAATTTTTGTCTATATTGAAGCCGCTTGTCTGTAAATTATGTTTGGTTACTTGTAAAAACTCTGCACTTTCGTCACTTGATTTTTCATGGTTCTTTTTGGATTGGTACCAATTATCATCATCTATTTCATCTAAGAAATCAGTTTTATCCATTTTAACTTTCTTACATTTCTGCTCATCTAATAAGTTTGTATTGTAAGTGTTGCTGGTTGTTTTGCAGACAGCTTTGTTCTCCCGTTCATTGTTAAATTCAATAGCCGAAACAATATCACTCATGTTGACTTCTTCATCAAAAACATCAGCGCTTTGATCTTTAGTGTTAAATAAAAGATTTCGACGATTCTGTAATATTGTCTCTTGGACAACTTCTTCCAAATCGGCTTCTTTTTGATTTTGACCCAATTTTAAATTAGGAGCCGCAACTAGAGCCAAACTTAGCAATAATACCATCAAACAAGTTGTTGGCTGTGTTGTTTTGTTTGTTCCCTTTGTCAGAAGCGATTGTAACTTTTTCATCTGCGACATAAGGGTTTGATTTTGATTCTGAAGCTGCTTTATTCTTTTCATAAGCGATTGGTTTTCCTCGGTGCATTGTTTTACACGTTCTTCTAGACCATCAACATACTCTTTTTTACGTTTCCTCGAATCCTGCGCAGATATTTTGTTTCGAATTTTGCGCCGAATTCTTTTTAGTTCACGTTCTTCATGTTTTGTTAGTGGATAATGGGTTGGTAGAGTGATGCCTTCCTTGCTCAAAAGACGTCTTTCCTCTAAAGTTAGAGCAAGTTTTGGATATGGGACTTCTGGATCGTGTACATAATCTTCATCATCGTAACCATCTTCAATTATAATGCTCTCAGAATCAGAAGAGTGTTCGATGAAAGAATCTTCCTGCACTGGAATTCAAGAAGAACTTCATTAGACATTGTTATAAAAACGTTGAAAACTCTTTTTTATTAAATTTATATAGACATTAATTCTTAATTCTTTACTACATCTGTTAAAACAAGCACTTGGCTTCAAATTAACCTACAAATTTTAAAATCCAACAACTATTGAGGATTTACACCTAGGTTTTGCATTTCACTTTGACTCGCAATAAAATCCATATTAAAAAAGAAGTGGACAAATTCAACTCCACACAAGCTGCTATTGATTTGTATTTAATAATTTGGGTAAACTTTAGAAATCAATTGAACACTGAAAACCAATTTACTCTTATTCTAATTCGATTTCGATAGATTTCGGAAGTCTAACCTGCCTGAGGAAAAATTTAGAACATTTTTTAACGGAAAGGAGTTTAAAAGCGGTGTTTTTTGCCCTTTTAAATATGTAATTGCATTAAGCAGTCAAACTTAATTATTGATTAAAACGTTTATTTTTGTTCGACATATTTAACATAAGTAGTAGATAAAAGGAGTTTTTGGGCTAAAATGTGATCAAATATGTTTGAACCATCTTAAATCTAATTTTTTAATTCTGTATTTATAAACAATATTATTATTGTTTAAAATCTTAAATGACAAAAAAAAAAATAAAAGCAAAGCAAAGCAGTAAAAAATGAAATTTACTTACATTCTTCTTTAATTTCAACTTCTTTTAAAATATTTGATTTTGCAATTTGTTTCGTTGGAAATTGTTGTTTGGTTGTTTCATGTGCTTCATGAGTCATCGATGGAGTTGAACGGACTGCTTTAGCATTTACTATTTTAAAAGTTTTTAATTCTTTAACGTCTTGTAAAGAAACTGGTATAAGAATGGATCTAGGATTATTGTTCTGTACACGAACAATATTTTTCACTGGAAAAAGTATAAAATTAAGTTTTGCATGGAATTTTCAGATATTTAACACATACTTTCAGTAAACTTAGTTTTGTTCAAGAATAAAGTGCCTGGTTTAGCTTGAATTTTCGCTCCACTGTTAGAGTTCTTAACTTGAATTGTAACATTTTTGTTATTTGCAGCTGTAAACATTTGAGGAGACAATTTTACAATTTTAATTTCATTTCCACGAACCCCATTTACAACCATTGGGTGTTGTGAGGATTGCTTATTAAATTTCTGATATTGATGCTTTTGTAGTGGTACCATTGTTGTATGAGTTTGAACTGTGTTTGATAAAGTCATAACTTGTGGTACTTTTTGAACTATCACTTTAGGTTTATGTTCATTACTGCAAATTAATTTGTTTGCGGGTTGAATAACTTCTAAAGACGATATTTCCACGGGTGACCTTTTAACTCCTCGTCCACTAATTGAGGGCCCTGGTGAAGACGGGCTTAGGGGTTCATAAGGAGGACTCATTTCACTTAAAAAGTAGAAAATATATATTAAACATTTCTAGTTCAAAGCAACCGAAACAAATTACGCGTCTAAGTTATCCGATGAAAGACCACTGTCAGATGAATTACTCGATATAGCATTGCTATGAGATAACAACGGCTCAGGTAATGTGGGCTCGGTGATTTCATAGTCTTCGGGTTCCAGTTTCATGTGTCCGTTATACTCTCCTAAGGTTCCAAATTCACCTTGGTTGTCTGTTAAATTGTTGAGAAAATCCATGGGGAAGATAGAATCCAAAATGTCATCGGTATTTGATGCCCAATTTTCTTCCTAAAAAATTATAAAGGTGTAAGTTGTATTTATACTTGCAAAAAATAAGCTTTTATTAATTAAAAAAAATATCTTGTTCTTTCCCCTAACCCGCTTTTAATGTTATAAGTGTTAAAAACCTTATTTGGAAGATACGTTGAATTGTATTAGTAAAATAAAAAATAAAAAGCATATATAGTAAGTACTATTTGGGAATAAATATGCAACACTTCGAAGTAATTCTAAAAATATTTTTCTTGGCTTATTCGATACTTTGTAACTAGTTTCAAAAATATGCTGTAAAAGGGTAAGGTACCACCATCACAGCCTGATAAAAATGATTCAGCACGCTAATTCCCTAGCAGTTTCAATATTTATAATGATTTTTATAATATTTTAAAATTGGAAATAATAGGCGTGGTTGTCGGTCCTTTTGTGGAAGAATATGCAGTTCAAAGAGATGACCACCGATCAAGCAGGCGGAGATACGTCGGCGCAATCAAAAGAGGGTCTAAAAGCCCGGAGACAAGCAATAGCCTATCTGCTGGCATTTTTCGAGACGGAAGAAGTTGTATGTATGGGCCAAGCATAAGAGATTACCAATTTGTATGTTAAATATAATTTCATCTAGCAAAAATCTATAGTTGACACTTTAAAAGAAATTGACCGAACGACCCCTTAATAGTGGTCTTTCAAAAAATATTTGTTACGCTAAAAAAAGAGGATTTTTAGATTATGCATTAAATACGACAGTCTGCATAATACACTAGTTTTAAAATTATGTTAATGACAAAAATTACTTTATTGAAAATATGTAATTTTACACAAGTAATTTTTTTGTATAGTTTGATGTAATTTAATAAAGATGCGAGTTTGAATGTGCAAACAAATAAAAATAGTTCAAATGTCACTGTAATTTCAAATAAATACCCACGTGCTTCCAACAAAGGTAGGATCATGTTGAGAGAAGCACTTGAAAGTCAAAAATTATAATTAGAGGAAGAAAATTAGTTGCGAAACTTGCGAAAAACGATTTCAGTTTGGAAACAATTTGATCAATGTGTAAACAATATAGGTGGCACAATTTACATATCAATAAACGATATTTCACAAAAATCTACATTCTCTTAGATATTCTATTTTTCTATTGGTTTCATTTTAAACTCCTTTTTAATCCTATGGAATCAAAAGGGTATTCTTTCATAACCATTCGAGTTGACACCCATTAGACATACAGTAACAGAATGCTTTTTCACAACTTTGTAGTTGAACTAATTGAAACTACTTTCTTTATGTTTTAAAGCTCATTTCCAAAATATATTGTCATTCATTGTCACCAATTGGACAATTATACTCCCAATTCCATACCTTGTACTCTCTTTGAAGTATTTGAAAGCTTAAAGGACTATCCAATGATAATCCGAAATGTGATAAATAGATAAAACTGCTTAGCATGCATTCCAAAACGTTAAGCTTTTACAAAGTAAAAACAAACCATCGATGTGTAACAAATGAAATGCTTTAACATTGATCCAACATCAAATCTTTGATAACGCTTTAAAACTCAATCGGTAGTATTGTATATATGTTTTTTGCTCGTTTAAATCTTATCTCTTAAACACATATACTTTTTTCAAACTTTATTGAAACTCTTAATCTTATTTGCATATTATATGATTATACATATTTGTATCACCTTTACATTAAGGGTATTCATGTAACGATATAATTTTCTACTTTGTATAAATAATAAAATATAAATTTCCGCAAAGGGTTTACATGAACACCCCATTAGAAATATTTGCGGAAACGTTAGAAACAAACACAAAATTTATCTGTTTTTTTTTTCTACGATTTCTGCTTCAAATTTGAGAGATAAAATTCTATATTTTGCAGAATATTTTTCCCATACAAATTTTGACAGTTGATTTCTACCGATAGAAAGTTCTACAGTTTTTAAGGTTTCTATGGGTTTTCTGTGTTTGCATGAATACCCTTATGAAGTATAAATACATTATTATTTTTTATTTGTGAAGGGTAGGCACATTTTATACCTTATCTTACATTAGATTAAGTACTAGTGTATATGCTGATGATATTGACATAGTCGGAAGAACTAAGCGTGATGTCAATGGGGCTTTTGTGAGTATTGAGGCAGAGGCGGCAAAAATGGGTTTAGCGGTTAATGAGGGCAAAATAAAGTACATGCCGTCGTCAAGAAAGGACTTACAACACCGAAGTCTCAGTCAAACGTCAATGACTTCGTCTACCTAGGCTCCGCTATAAACGCAGAAAACAACACCAGCGCTGAGATCAAACGAAGAATAACTCCTGCTAACCGCTGTTTCTTTGGGCTAAGAAAGCAATTGAGTAGCAAAGCCCTTTCTCGAGAGACCAAAGTGGTGCAGAAGCATGGACTATGACACAAGTGAATGAAAGCACCTTGGGTCGTTTCGAGAGAAATGTTCTTTGTGTGATCTACGGTCCCGTATGCATAGAAGGGGAGTGGAGGAGAAGGTGGAATGACGAGCTGTACGGGCTGTACAGCGACAACTTTCCATTACCGCAGCACGAAATTCAACACGCGTTTTTTTTATTTGATAGATATGTGCAAATAAATAATAATTATAGCAATTTTAGACCGAGGAAACATTTATTTCTATTTTAAATTAATTTTTAAAGTTCACTTTTTCACATACAAAACACGCAAAAATGGTTGATTTTGACATTTCTTCCCTGTTTTTTGGTCAGTGTTGACATACTTGATTTTTTTTTGTTGGGGATTTCTTTGATTTTAGTGCTCAAATGCAAAAAGTACTTTGTATATACCCAAACTCCAAATCCTATAGTGACCCCAAGCAGGGGGGTTGCATACCTAGCTGTTAGTACGCCGTACTATTAATTCAAAAAAACTTGTTTTAGACTCAAAAAACGAAATACAAAAAAGGAGGGGAAATATTTTTTGTATGATTTAAAGGCGTTTCATCGCCTTTATATTTAAAACGTGTTCTATTGAGACCCTACCTAACTGTAAAAAAAAATCAGAAGGAAATTCGTGCGGCGGTAATGGAAAGTCGCCCCTATAAAACGATCAAAAAAATTGTATGCAGATTTTAATGTTCACCGATGTGTGACCTAATTCGCATAAAATACTGCTTACGTGCTTTGTCAGCTTTCATCCGTAAGCAGCTTTTACCAGATTGCACAAGGCCGAAAGAAAACATCATCATTCATCACCGGTATTATTGTGTTCATTTTTATTGTAGTTAATAGTGCCAATTGACTACCGTCTG
Source organism: Eupeodes luniger (assembly GCA_951509635.1). Taxonomy (NCBI): domain Eukaryota; kingdom Metazoa; phylum Arthropoda; class Insecta; order Diptera; family Syrphidae; genus Eupeodes; species Eupeodes luniger. Next base: position 69,167,204 of record OX608074.1, read on the forward strand.
GATTTTGTATGACTAATTATAAAATCAACTGTATGTATATGTACACATTTTAATATTTTATATGGCAATAACTTATGTTGATGCAAATCTTTGCATGCGTCATCTATGTATTTGGATTTACCTATTTTTTTCTTATTCGCATTGATTTTTTATATGTATACACCTTGAGTATACGTACCATTGCTTCGGATGTACATTTGGATATTCTTGTATTAAATAAATCCTCTTTTAAGTTATAATCTTCTTCGTTTTGCCTGATGAAAGAAAAATCCATTTTGTTTGACACGTATGCCGAAATTAGGGCGCTGCTAGTATTCAAAGTAGATTGTCGGCAATAACTGCAATATATTCTTTAACAATTTGCTTGAATATTAAACGTTTTATTGGGTCCTTTATTCTTTGTTTATATTTATTTATTTAAAGCCCGTTGTATTTTTATAAACATGATTTTGGTTCTGAATTTTCCCCATTTTTTCCAACGTGGAACTTGGACGTCAAAAAAAAAAAACGAAACTTCAGTCAGTGTCGGCAACGTAGAAACGAAATAAACGAAATGAGGAACATTTCATAAGGCTTATGCTGCACCAACAGAGTTTAAGGCAAAACTACAATACTCGACATGACGATTGAGTGTAATCAAATTAGCATTGACATACTATACATATAGTATAGTATAGTATGTCAATGCAAATTAGTTTTGGATAAGTTTAAATTTTATTTATCTATCTATAAATTATTGTTGCATGACCAAATTGATTTAATTCTTTTTTATATCTAAAGTCAATACAATAAAGGTGATTTTAATACCTTACTTGTAATTGTACCTAACCTACCCGTGCCACAATACACAATCTCAATTACAAATCGATCACAAAATAGCCTGCTTAATTCATTGCCAACACTCATCTACGATCAGCAAAACGCCTAAAATCGATGGCCATATTTCGATTAAAAATATTCTAGTGCCGATTTAATGATCGGATATTCATGGTTAAGATCTCTATAGAAGCACAAAATGCCAATCTATAATGCAAAAATAATTTTCACAAATACATATCAATTTGATTGCGGTAATGCTGTTTAAGTGTTAGGTCAATTAAAATTAAAATTAAAAAAATGAAAAATATGATATTAAATTTTTCCATTTCCAACACCCAATACACCTTTTTATTATCTATTGGTTGTATCTAGATAGAACGAAGGAAAAACATGTTAAAACGATTTCTATCAAATTTAGATAAACTCTTAAATTAGTTTTAATTAAAATGGCAAAAAATACAAATTCCTCAATAGTTGTTGTTGGTTGAAAAAAGTTACATTTTATTTTACAAGAAAGTCGAAACCTTACACGAAAAATGATATATACAGGCATTTTCATGATTGAAAAAAAAAAACGCTAGACATGGGATGACAAGGTTTGCGAAGCTGAACAGTTGTATTTAACTTTTTTAAATTCAAAATATTAAGTTTTGAATTTTCAATTGATTTGTCAAAATAATACTTGTGTATGCAACACACAAATCATGAGCAAATCGTTTGTGTACGTCATTTTTGGTAATCAAAGTTTGTGGTTCAGATGCTTTGTGTATTTTTAGGACTGTAATACAATTGTTTTTGTATACAACAATCGTGTGATCTAAGCATTGCAATCAAGCAGAAATGACTTTTTTTTTAAACTACATTTGTTCCGCCTGCTACATAAACGAGGTAGTAAATGAATTCAAATGTAACAAACGTAGCGTTAGTTACTGTTGAGTTGTTAATTCAACCGCCAAATTGATGAATTGTATCAGGTTGTATTCCGAATCCGAATGTTCAAATAATTGGATTATGCTAAATCATGTTGACTCGGTTATTTTTATTTTGTATACATATATATATATAATACATTTAACAAATCTAACGGGTAGTTTATCTGATTAGCTACGCGTTCGAGTATTACATTAAATATTCTACACTGCCATCAATTCAAGGCTCAAAATATCGGCGGATCATGTTTTTTATTCAACTGAAAGCTGAACTTCATAGCCAATTTGTTTCCAAGATTTCTGAGAATTTTGTGAGACGGATTGGTAGTACTGAAGAGTGAAATCTGTGTAGGTACTTATATATATACATATATATATTTTTTACTTTTAAACTGACTTTTAATAAAATAAAATACGGGCGAGATAAATGTTTACAACTTTTCACTTTCACAGCAGCGTTGCCAGGCTCATTTTTTATTTATTTTAGATAATCCAAAAACAATTATACTGACATAACAAAAAAAAAACAAAACACCAATGTATCGAAATTCTTTGGCTCGACCATTCCAAAGCCTTCAACACCATCAACCACCAACCTAGAATACACATTCTGGGAAATGAATCCTATACATTGGATCATACTGATAATAAAGGTATATACACCTCTATCGAAGGAACAGATCTGAGAGGAATTTTATCAGATTTGTCCGAAATGTACGGTTTTTGTATTATCGTAACCGTTTGGATACAAAAATCGAAGAAATCTCCGAAACTTATGTACATATTTCGATGTACATACCATATAGGAAATATATTATATTCTTTGAAATAGTAGTAGAGGATCAATAGGAACCAGAGATGGCAGAGTAGATTACATCAGGTAATCTACTCGGTAAACTACGTGTAGTTAATTGGACAAACTACACGTTTGATTTGTTTCATTTACTACCCTACATTTGTTACGTGTGCTACCTTCACAAAAAACGTTAAATTTTAAAAAGAATTTAAAAAAAAACGAGTGAATAAGTAACGACTAACGAGTGAAAAACACTGAACTATACATAAGAACCAAGTATGTTGCGTAAATGAACTAAATCAAGGAATTCGAAGTTTTATGAAAGAAAAATGCAAATTTAATAATCATCTGTTTTACTTTTGTAGTTCATTTTAAGAGTATAGTGTATATCTATAAATTTTTTGGAATGTTCTTGGTTAAGCCTGTTCCGAATTTTCGTATGGACGAACGATGGTGACCGGCGCCGACGACGAGAGTTAGTTTTTCACACTTTTACAGTTATCTTTTCGATGCAATTTGTCAATTTGGTGGTTGAATGGACATTTTAAACTACGTTTTGACGTCTACCGCTACGTCTGCTACATTTAACTACGTAAACTACATTTAACTACCTCATTTATGTAGCAGACTTAACAAATGTAGTAAATCAAAAAAAATCGCATTTCTGCCATCTCTGATAGGAACTGAATGATCATATACTTTAATAGAGCTTTTAACACTCAAAAGCGGAAGAACTCTGTTTGCTCGCTTGAATTTGAAATTATCAAATTTTAATACATTAAATTTTTACCAATTTCGTAAGCATCATAACAGTTAATTTCATCATTACCAATTATACCATTTGATATTGACATAATTTTATTAGTATGAGGGAAAGGATTATGGATTGTTAACCATTCAATAATTTTATTAACGTCGTCATTATCTCTTTTGATACGCGAATCCTTTGTATCAACATGCTGATTGACAGTATCTAAGAAAATGTTGCAAAACTTTTCTACATCTTCACAAATTGTGTCCGTAGCATACATTCCATAAACCCATTTACTCAACACGCTCTCATGAGTACTCCTTCCTCGCGAAACTCCTCCTTCAAATTTCATGGATTTCATTAGGGAATGCTCGAATACCATATCACTCCAGGTTCCACAATTAAATTTATTACTGCGTCTAACTGTAAAAAATCCGTCGGTAAATTTTTTAAACGCCTGTGGTGGTGTGGAAACGAATGCACTTAGCGCAAGTGCGATTGGATATATATAACCATTTTGTAGATAATTTTGTCCCCTACAATTTTTGTTCAAGACTTTTTATTGTACAAACAGTATGAAGGAGATATTAACGCAAAGGCTACTTGTTTTCAGCGAAAAAATCATATTTCATTAAAAGTGTACACTTTGTTGGCCTTATAACGGAAAAACTATCAACTTGACGTGAAAATGTTAGAAGACCATTTTTGTAGATAATTACCTCCTCTACAATTTGTGTCTAAAACTTTTTTTGTGACCTTTGACCTCAAATAACCTTTGACGTGTAAAGGCCCTTTCACACCAAACGAATCCGAATCAATCAGAATCACTCCGAATCAAGTTGAATCTGCTTGACCAAGATTCGGCTTCGAGCGCTTCGTTTAAATGTGAGGGATTCTTTTCCCGCCTTCAGACCGGACGAATCTGGTTCAATTAGGTTTGATTCGAGGTCGCACTTGATTCAACTTGTCAGATTCCTCGTCCGGTCAGTCTTGAATCAACAACCATACGAGATGGACGTGGAGTTATTAATTTTAAAAGTTAAATCCTGCAGGCTGAAGAAAATACTCTTTCAGGTGATTTCTTGTTGTGATTGCTTCATTTGTTCCTCTTCTCTGATTGGTAGGTGGGAGGGATTGGCTATTTTCTTCATTCCAAGAGAGAAGTTCTTGATCCAACATAACATCTCTCGGGCTTTGTTGTTTTTTAATGAAATTATGCAAAACGCAGACACATTTTATAGTCATATCTGTTTGGTTGACATCAGTTTTAATGGATACCTGCAAAACTTCAAACTTCTTTGTAATAATTCCAAAGGCACATTCTACAGATTTTCGAGCGCCGTTGCCTACTACGAAACACTATTCAGCCCTATCATGAATTCCATCGTAATCGGAAATTTTTACGAATCCCGAAAAACTGTATCATGAAATCCGTTCGTAATGCAAAATTGTATGAGATTTTCCATGGATGGAATTCATGATAGGGCGGATTGTATTTAAAACAACTGCGTCCATGATGATAGCTCAAAAGCAACTAAAAGAAGGAAAACAAATAGGAGATGAAAGGATTTTTATAAATTCAGGTTGATTCAGCTGGTGTGAAAGAGTGGAGATGACGAATCAGATTCAACTTGATTCGGAGTGATTCTGATTGATTCGGATTAGTTTGGTGTGAAAGGGCCCTAAGAGTACCTGTTTTAAATTTACTTTGATTCAATAATACTTTTTATTTGTTTATACATATAAGCTGAGTTTGTCATATATAATTTTAATTTTAAGATTCATTCGAAAACTGAGAGATCAAATAAAAACAACTAATATTTCTTATATTGATCTTTAATTCTGAAAAGGCCATAACAACTTCAGAAGTGGGATAGTTCCGAAAATTGTTTATTAATATTTACCTATATTATAAAGAATTCTAATAATGAACAAATCTGAAATCCAAGATTGGCTCAAGGAGCAAAACGTTGATTTTTCAACAACAGCTACATTGACGCAATTGCGGAAGCTGTACAATGAAAAATTCAGGGAGTTAAATCAAAGGGATAACAATTCCGTCGAAAAAGATAATTCCGGAAATAATAAAGAAGATGTATTTCAGCAAGAACTTCAAAACAATGATCAAGTTTCAAAAAATACTCCCATTAATCGGTTTGCATCTTTAGGAGAAGAAGAAGCTGATATTGATGCACAGCTTAGAGTTTTGGAAAAACGCCATCGGTTGAAACAATTACAACAAGAACTGGCTTCTACTCCGAATGTTTTGGCTAACGCAAAATTCGAAGATATCCAACATTATATCACTCCATTTGCTGGTGATGAAGCTTATGATGCCCGTAAATGGCTAGAAAATTTCGAACGAGCTTGTGATTCGGTAAATGGTGACGATGTTTACCGCCTTAAGTCAATCCGACGTTTGATGAAAACGCATTCTGCTGCTGAATTGTTTCTCCGTGTGGATAATTCTACTAATTATCTTCAATTCCGTAACAATTTTTTGTCAAATTTTGGTCATGCGTATACTGTTTCAGAAGTGATTGACAAATTACGAAAAACCACTTTCCGTTCTTCGAAACTCTCTGTTATGGGATATATTCTCAAAATGCAAGAGTTAGCAGCACGTGCGAATATTGATGAATTGCAAGTCATTCAATTTATAATAGAGGGATTTCAAGATAATTCTGTGAACATTGCTGTGTTGTGTCCGGCTTTTAATATACAACATCTCAAACAACTATCACATCGCTATAGCCAATTACGTAGTCAACGAGAATCAAATGAAGCATCAATTAAGACCCCGTCTACAACAAACGTAACTAAGACAAAAGCATCAGTTTTGAAACCGAGCTTTGATTCAAAGATGCTGTGTTACAATTGCTCAAATGTTGGGCATTTTGCAAGTTCATGTCCTCATCCCAAACGAGAAAAAGGTTCATGTTTTCGTTGTGGTTCTAAAGAACATATTTTAAAGGACTATCCAAAAAAACTTACTAAACGAGTGGCCCTAGTAGATGATTTCCAGTTCAAGAATATCGAAAATACAAATAGAGAAGCTAACAATCATATTTCCGAAATAAATGATGTAAGTGTTACCTTTTTGATTAATGGTTCTATGCATAGATGTAATACTTTCGTTTCTTTATTTGATTCTGGTAGTCCGATTAGTTTAATGAGAAAATCTGCTGTTCCAAATGATTTAGTTAACCAATGGACTCAATATTCTGGTTATAAAGGATTGGGAAATTTAAAATTATGTACTTTTGGAAAAATTCAAATTAAAATTTCCTTTCGCAAGTTAACTAAATTAATTAATATCTTTGTTGTTCCTGATTCAGTTATTCCATATCCACTTTTGTTGGGTCGGGACTTTTTAAATATTTTTCATATAAAATTTATGATACTTGATTTAACTTTTAATAAAATTCCCAAAACAAATGTTGAAATTTTGGATGATTCGAATAAAAATAAAATTAAAATATCAAATAAAGTATTGCATTGTGTGTATAGTTCCACTGAAAATGAGAATTCAAATCTTTTAACTACTTGTGTTGCATCGACCAATACTTTAGGCGTTTTTTATTGGTAAATTTATACGCAGCGCAGCAAAATCTTACACACTAAACAACAACAATGAAAAAGTGCAGATAAATAAGGCAGCAAAAAAAGTGCATATAAATAGTTCAGATAAAGTTTTGGAATGTTGGAATAGAATGACACTTCATCCAGTTCCAGAAATATTTTTTACTTAAAGGTTGGCAGGATTTTATTATTTGGGGATGCGTTCGTATTTTTCTTGTGCTCTGTTTTCACTAGAATAGAAATAAATTGGTTTGAAATATTAATCTACGATTAGACTGTCAACGTAAATATTCAATGCGTTGACTTGACATCACCCAAAAATAATCAATAATCACAGTGCTATCTCTATATTTATTGACGTGTGATGTGTGTTAGGACTCGGCCAAAACCAAAGCGAAACATTTGATGCGAAAACAAAACTTTCGTCATGGGTCGGGTTTAAAGGCTCTCCCAAACCAACGCGAAAGTGGCACATTCGCCGACGCGGCTTTGTTTATTTGTCATTTTTGTTATCATTGTGAATGATTCGCCCTGATTCGCTTCGCGTCAGTTATCGCAGTGTAAGTTTATTTTGAGAAGAGAAAGTTTAATTGTGGCACTGAATGTTTCGCGTTGATTTATCCTCTTTCACACAGGAAAACTGAAAACTTGTAGGCAAGACGGGCTTACGGGGAAGGACAAAATCTCCCCTCACACCCTTCTTTTGGCTTTTAGTGCCTGTCTACATTGGATTTTTAATGCTGGGTTTTATTATGTTCGTTGTGTCCATACGATGAAGAGAAAATCAATCTGCACATCCCTATCTCACACCATTGAAATCTACCTATCTTTCACTCATACAATACAAAATCTTTCATGTTGAATCCAAGAATATTGTTTGCATTTGGGCTGTAATCTACACCTCTCTCTCTTTTTCACTCACATAATCTACCTGTCTCACTGCTTGCACTTAACATTAAAAATTTAATGTGAACAGGCACTCTTATGTCATTTCAATTCATACTCAACTCTATTCTGACTGGACCTACATGTACACATTAACTTGAACTCTTATTCAACTTTACATAAAAACAATAATACTTTTTCAACACATCCCTTGAGTACGTATTTTCAACAGCTGATTTTGACATAAGTATGATTGCACAGATACCAACTTGAAGATTTAAAATAAAAGTGCATATAATAGTGAACATATGTTTTATTCACACTTTCCATTACTGCACTTACTTTCCATTACTGCACTAGCTAATAATTTACCAATAAAATACGCCTTTTGTTAGGTATCGATCATTTTGTTCCCGACATTTTTGCAATTGAAGTAGATAAAATACTTTCTGAACGTATAGATATAAATGTTAATTTGAATCAATTCTATCGGAAAGAGATTCAGACAATTATTGAGACTAATTACCTTGACCTTTCAAATATTCCAACCTCTAATGAAGAAAAATATGAAATGAAAATTAATTTGACTTCCGATATTCCAATAAGCTCAGCACCTAGAAGACTTTCTTATGAAGATCGGTGTATTGTCAGGGATATGATTAGCGACCTTTTGAAAAATAAACAAATACGACCTAGTAATTCTCCCTATGCATTTCCAATTGTTTTAGTTTCAAAAAAATGAAACGAATGTGTGTTGACTATCGACCTCTGAATAAAATCATGGTAAGGGATAGTTATCCATTACCTCTTATTGATGACTGTCTAGAGAAATAGGAAGGCAAGGCATATTTTACAACTTTGGATCTAAAAAATGGGTTTCACCAAGTAAAAGTCTCAGAAAATTCAATTAAATATACAGCATTCGTAACCCCAGATGGACAATTTGAATATTTGCAAATGCCTTTTGGTTTAAAAAATGCACCTGCAGTATTTCAACGATTCATTAATAATATTTTACGTCCATTTATTGATGAAGGGACTGTTGTTGTATATATGGATGATATAGCAATTGCTACCAAAACTATTTCGGAACATTTAGATGTACTTCAAAGATTATTACGACGACTTGCTGAATTTCGACTTGAACTTAAATTCAAAAAGTGCCAATTCGGCTATAATGAAATAGATTTTTTGGGATTCTCCATCAATGAAAAGGGTGTTCGTCCCAATAATAGACATATTGAAAATATAAAGCATCTTCCCATTCCGAAAAATTTAGATCAAGTCCAAAAATGTATAGGTTTATTTTCATATTTCCGCCGGTTTGTCCCGTCGTTTTCACATATCGCTATGCCATTACGGAATATTTTAAAACCAGGTGTTAAATTTGTTTTCGATGATTTATGCCTTTCAGCATTTTCTAATTTAAGGGGCCGGTTATAGCTATCAGTAAAATCGATCAGTAAAATTTTTGTTTTTAGTTTTTGAACATGTTACAGATTTATTTCTAGCAAAAGATTGATGTAATAAGATGAATCCTATATTCAAGTATTTTTTTCAAAAAGAAACAACGCATTTAAAGTTTTATTTAATTTATAAATCCATTTTAATTTTTTTAATGATGAAATTTCATTTTACTGAACAGCTGACTGCCAAAAGCCAAACAAAATTCCATTTCGTTTTACTGTTTGTGTTCCAATTTTTTACTGTTCCGATCACATCATTAAAAATTTTACTGATGAAAGCAACAGTAAACAAATTGTCTGAGGCGCGAAGCTCGATGTTATGATCGAAAGAAAACAAGATTTTCCTCAAAAGAAATAAAAAAAAATTAAGAAAAATGACTACAAAAAATGAGTTCGAAACCCGGTTGATACTGGAAGTGAAAAACCATGGGTGTCTTTATGCCAAAGACGACCAAAAATATGCTGATAAAACGGCAAGAATAAATGCTTGGGGGGATATATCCCTTGTCTTGGGAAGGCCTGGTAAGTTTATGGTTATGGAATGATTAAACCTGAATTGTTGACAGCAAAATTTGTTATTTTCAGTCGAAGAGTGCCAAAGTCAGTGGACCACGCTCCGAAACTCTTTTCGGTCTTATTTTCGTGCCGAAAATAGTGTGCCGAGTGGCTCTGGAGCTACAATTCCCAAGAAAAGAACACAAAAGAGGCATATGGAAGAGCCTCTGGACAGAGTTCTGAAAGCCATAGAAAATAAGGAGGTGAGGAGCCCGATGGAGCTGTTCATGGAGGACGTCGCACTCCAGGTATCGGAATTTAGTCCCAAAAGGGTTGTACGGTTCCAATCAAAGATACTGGCCATTTTGGGCGAGGAAATGGCCGAGCACTTGGCTGGTACTCAAACATGAGTTTGAATTTCTTTTTTTTCTGAATGCATGTGTGTATTGAAGTAATGTTTTTTTTTTTTTTATGATTTATGTTTGTTATTTACTTTTTTTGACTGAAGTGATATTTTATTTTTTTTTAAATGGATTTATGTTTAGTTAAATGTAGCTGTGAAATCAAAATTAGTTTAGGTGTAGTATTAAGAATCGTTTTTTTCTTTAATAATAAATAATACATTTTTATTTATTGAATAAAACTTTGAATATAAAACTTAAATTATTTTGCTTTAAATTCTCTCCCACTGGTAATCAAGGGTTCCCTCCGTCACAAGCCAGGCAGAAAATGCGTTTCTGATATTAACAGCCATAGATGCTGGTTCGGCATTTCTTGCCTCCTGATCCACCAACTGCGCTGAAAATTCATCTTGAAAATGGGAAGGATTCAAGTGTTCTTTTGCATTCTGCAAAAAATTGTGCAGCACGCAGCAGCAAAGAATTAGGGGTTTTGCAAGATCCATTTGAATTTCGAGAGGTTTTATCAGAACTCTCCAAGTGTGAACTAAAATACCAAATGTGCTTTCCACAATTCGCCTTGCTCTCGAGAGTCTAAACAATCAAAAAATTGATGATTTGATAGTGTACATAAGTATGTATATGAATTATATCTTTTTCGTACCTGTAGTTAAAAACCCTTTGCTTGGTGGTCAAATGAGAACCTGGGAAGGGAGTCATCAAATTATATCGGAGGCCAAATGCTTCGTCTCCCACAAGAACGAATGGTAGACAATTTTCTGTGCTTGGCAATTTTTGGTCAGCAGGAACAAATAATGATTTTGGGTTGCTTAGCCAAGCTTTGCCAAAGTTTGATGAAGAAAAAACAGTCGAGTCTGCGTTAGATCCGTGGGCTCCAATGCTAACCATAATAAATTTGTAATTTGCATCAACAACTGCCATCAGAACTGTTGAGAATCATTTTTTATAATTGAAATTGAAACTGCCGGACTTTCTTGGGGCAAACATTTTCACATGCTTTCCATCAACAGCTCCAAGACAGTTCGGAAAATTCCAGTTTGACAAAAAATCCAAAGAAACTTCTTTCCAAAAACTTGGGCTTTCGGGGACTGGCATAACCAAGTCTGTAAAATGCTTGTTGATTGCCTGAATAGTCTGCATTATACACCATCTGACTGTTGTTTTTCCCATCAAAAATCGGAAAGATAGGTCCGCGAAACTAGCTTCCGTCGCGAGGAATCTGAAACAATCAGTGTCATGAAAATCTTATATTATGTTTATATTGAATTTTTTTACCTCAAAGTCAAACAAAGTTTCTCCTTGGCACTTATGGTATCATTTCGAAATAAATTAAATCTAGGCTGGATATCACTACGTATTTTTAAAAGTATAAATTGGAACTGCTAACGGCTCATCCGAAAGTACTCAAAAAACTTAATTGGGAACAACTCGAGTCTCTCAATCAGTGAAAAATATTCGCCATGTATCTTGCGAGCATGAACAAGCGAGTGTACTTGAAAGCGTCGTATTTTTTGAGAAGCTCTATTATTTATTATACACAAAGCTGTTGCAAACAATAAATTTTGTTTATTTTTTGCACGACCCATGATAAGATCAACTTAATTTCACAAAGCACAAACCATAACAAACAAATGAATAACAAAACAAACTCTTCAAATAGAAACTTCAAAGTGACATTTAATTTAATGACGTAAATTTACTGATTGCTATAAACGCTCATCATTAAAACATTTCAGATTCCTCCTGTTTCAAATTTTACTGATGGATTTTACTGATAGCTATAACCGGCCCCTAAGGGACAAGTTAATAACGTCACCGGTTTTGGCATTGTATAACCCAAAACGCGATACAGAATTGCATTGTGATGCAAGTGCTGATGGTTTTGGGGGAATGCTTATGCAAAAACAAGATGATAACAAATTTCATCCAGTTGCATATTTTTTTTTTTTTTTTTTTTTTTTTTTTATTTATTTCAATTCGTTAAATACTAACGTGAACAAAAGCTTAATAATAATGCTTAAAACTACTTAACATCTTATTTTAATCCAAACTATTATAAAACATTGTTTTAAACTTGAAATTTTTAAAATTGTCATTAGGTGATGTTATTAGAAAATACAATTTATTGAATATTTCTATCAATTGATTAAGTGGGCTATGAGCACCATAGCTCGACCTGCTAAAAATTATATTTACTGGTTTTTGGAGCCGTATACTCGATCGACTAAAACTAAAGTTGAAACGATTAAGAACCGATGGTGATGATACTGTTCCATTTATTATTGCTGCAGCAAAACAAAATTGTAAATATTTTCTATGGTTTGTCAAGGAAGGAAGATTAATTAAAGTGAGCCTTTGAGAATAAGGGGGCAGAGAATTTTCGTAGGGAAGAGAACGGAGACAAAAACGCAAAAATCTCCTCTGAATCGCTTCAATCCTCATTTCGTGTGTAGAATAATAAGGTGCCCATACTACACAGGCATATTCCAGAACTGGTCTCACAAATGAGACAAAAAGTATCTTTAGAACATAAGGATCACGGAAGTCGCGACTAAATCTCTTAATGAAGCCAAGGACTTTATTTGCTTTTTTAACAACAAAGCTAACATGCTCAGTAAATGTAAGTTTCGAGTCTAAGACTACACCTAGGTCAGTAAAAACAGATACTCTACTTAAAGAACAAGAATCGAACATATAATCAAAAACAATTGGAACTTTTTTGCGTGTAAAACTCATGGTCTTACATTTATCAACATTTAAAACGAGACGATTTTTATTGCACCATTCCCTAAATAATATTAAGTCATCTTGCAAAAGTAGACAGTCAGATGTAGTGTTAATTCTTTTGAAAAGTTTAATGTCATCAGCATAAATAAGGACAGACGACTTTTTTATGATCGAAACCAAGTCATTTATAAATAAAATAAATAAGATTGGGCCTAAATGGCTGCCCTGTGGAACACCAGAATTCACAATAAACGGACTCGAACATTAATTACGAAATATTACACTATATTGTCTATTTTCTAAATAAGATACGATCCAGTTTAAGAAATTTTCATTAAAACCTTGACGAGATAATTTAAAAATTAACGTTTTATGACACAACTTGTCAAACGCTTTACTAAAATCAGTAAATACACAATCTACTTGTCCACGTTTCTCAAAAACATCTAAACAAAAGGACGTAAAATTAAATAAATTAGTAACAGTAGAACGTTTTTTAACAAAACCATGCTGGTTATCACAAATAATTGAACTACAATGAAAGGAGAGGACACTACATACGATAGACTCAAATAGTTTAGGTATCACAGATAGCTTAGCAATAGGTCGATAGTTCATAATATCATTTTTAGGACCTTTCTTGTGCACTGGGGTTATAAATGAGCATTTCCAGATAAATGGAAAGACCGAACTTCTTAAAGACGTGTTAAAGAGAACACATAAAGGATACGACAAATAAGAGACACATTTTTTCAAAATAGAGGATGGCAAACCATCAGGACCAGGACTAAAACACTCATCTAGTTTCAATATGCTTTGTGCAACAGTATGTTCACTTATTTCAAAATTGATATTATTTAAATGCTGAAAGTTCAAAACTGAAGAAGAAGAGGAAGAAGTATTTACTGGATTAGATTTATCAAACGCTTCCTTAAAATAGCTAGCAAACATGTTTGCAATAACTTTTGGTTCATGGCTAGATGATGTTGCATTTGACATAGAGTTAGGGTACCCACAGGTTTTTTTCTTACAGTTGACAAACTTCCAGAAATTATCAGGATTAGTTTTAAGATCAGTTTCAATTTTATGTATATAATCTTCGTATAAAGAGTTTGAATATTCATTAAATAATTGCTTAAGAATAAGGAACGTTCTATAATCACCATCAGCTCTTGTTTGATTATATTTTACCCACGCTTTGTTTCTCTTGTTTTTTAAGTTTTTGATATGAGAATCGAACCATGGTGGAGCATGCGAGTTTTTACGAGCTTTTTTTAATGGAATACTTTTACTGAAACAGTCAAAAAGTGTATTGTAAAAAACGTTACACATATCATTAATATTTAAATTTAAAAATAATTGGTTCCAGTCGATGGTAAATAACAATTCAAACAATATTTCAAAATTACACTTGCTAAAGTTAAATTCAAGTTTGTTATAAGAATATTTATAATTAGGAGAAGACATATTTAAATTAAGTGAAATATCTAAAGCAGGATGATGTCGATCTTCTTCTATAAGTTTAACAGCAGAAGCAATTACTGAGGTTTCAGTACAAACTGTATCGGAGAAAAAAACTAAGTCGAGTGTTCTTCCCAAACGATTGGTTACTCCATTAAACTGATTAAGACCACACGAACACATACCATCTATTACAGTAAGTTCATTTAAGCTGGACGCGTTTATTGGAACGTAGAAGTTATCATCGTCAATTTGCATCCAATTTAGATTCGGTAGATTAAAGTCACCTACAATCAAAATTTCATCTTCTGGCTCCAAAAGAGTATATAGATTTTCTATACAGCTGTTTAATTTTTCATAAATGTCATTGTTAGAACCATAGAGGAAATATATTATCTAGAGTCCCGACTTAATGGGTTTGCTCTCTTTTTAAATTGAGGGAATTTTGCCCATTAGCGTAAGCATGTGTTAGTTCTCCCGTGCATTTCTTATGGGAAAATCCAGATTCTATGTAGTTGTTATGGGCTTTTGGTGAAATGTGGACAATTAGGGGGAAAACAATGTGAGGTGAACTCAGCCGTTCAAAAAAGAGATCCGTTGAATTCAAAAATTGAAAAATGAATGCAATATTTTAAGAAAAATGAATTTTGCAACTTCTTTTTAGTGAAAACTGTGCTAAAAATAATATTTGACTGCTTTTGGCACACAAATTCTATGGTTTTTATGAAAAATTTCGCTAAAAACAGAAAAAATCATGCTGAAAGTATAGGCGCACCCCAGAACTGCAATGCGAACGTGGCCCAATTTGAGTTTTGATAGATTAACAGCGAGGTGAGTATTTTGACAATTCTGCGAAAATGTAAACAAAACAAAATTCATATTCAATAATGCAAATGAAGGTAAAACAAAAATATTAATTTATTGAAATAAAAATATATAATGAATTTAATGAATTTAATTTAATCCTCAGATAAAGAAGAAACCAAGGATAATGATGCAACAAGAAAAGTGGAATCCCCCGAGTAGGAAGCCAGCAACGCCAACATATTTATTCTGGAGCGAAGAGGTACAAATTCAAGGTAAATGTGTTCTTCACATAATTTTAAACACAAATTATATGAATATTGTTTTGTTTTTTAGTTAAAATTACACTTCTCAACAAGTCTTTGTTCCTGGCAATCAAATCTGATGGCTTATATCCTCATTTTTAACCCTGTAGGAATGAGAAGGGATCGATGTCGCAGAAGACTTAAAAGCTTCGCTATTAAACCTTCATTTGTCGAGATGGATATACAAGTCGAGAGTTGCTATGTAGTTGAGGAATCTCTCTACTTGGTGGTCATTCAAAGCCAAGCCAACTTGAACAAATACAAGCTGAATCAATTGCAGCGTTTGATAGCAGTAGCACATTCACGTCATGTGTCACCACCTGTGCAATGCAAAGCACTTCTTTCAGCCAGCTACGGATAGGCGAAAGATTGAAGTGTATGCAAGTCCTTCCTCCTGATGTGAACAATAGTTAATTTAATCTACAGTCAGTTTTTCAAGACAGTACCTACCACCGAGGATTGGCCAATTGATCTGTTTCACTATGTTCTTTTTTGCAGAAATTCACATTTTTTGGCGAACTCTGTGATGTAGTTGGTGAGGATGTGTTTATAAATAATAAAATAAGATCTTAATTTTTGCTTTTTTCTAATTTAAATTGTAGGTCTCTGGAATTCAATTGAAATACCTTTCTTCGTTCATGATTTATTGCTTTCGATGCCGTCAACATCTTCAATTGAAAACCGAATCCAGAATTACTCTATCAATTTAGGCTCTTGAGATATTATTTTGTTTGTATTTCGAAAGCAATTATATACATACATAAAAGCCTTTTCGAAGCTATCAATTTCATGGAATAGTTTTTTTTTTCAAAAAAAATGTTTGATAATTATCAAAATCTTTAATATCTTCCTTCAATATTTTCTTCCTTTACAATTTTTTACTATTTCCTATAACGAATTTGTAGTCTTAAGATTATAACATCAAGTTCTTGTAATATATTGAAAAAAATACAAAAATAAATAATAAAATATAAAATAAAATAAAATCGGAGTTGGGATTCGTAATCAGCATCAAAAATTGAACGAAGTATTTAAAACCACAAAAGAATTACAATCTAGTTTTTTCAAAACTGCAGGTAAAGTCAAATGAAGACGTTATGAGTCTTTCATAACTAATAAGAAATTACGAAAACTAAGTGAAATAGCAAAATGATTTGAACTGGAGCTAAAAGCAATGATATGTACTTTGCAAAATCATCTTGCAATTTAAAGTTAAGAGATACGTCATGCTTCACCGGTTTTTAAAACCTGATGTAATAGAAACTTTTGAAGGTGAGGTTCGAAGTCAGGATATCTTAATCCTCTCAAAAAATAACGAGTTTCTGACTAATGCTATTGACCACATGAAATCACAAAGAATTACATACCAACGTGATGAACCAAAACATAGGAATAGGATTAAAAATACTAAGTTTTTAATTTTGTTAAATTAAACATATGAATGAATAAAAAAAATAAAATCTACTTAAAACAGCTTATTTATTTTTTTATTATTATTTGCTTAAAACGAAACAAAGAATAAAAAAGGTATAATCCACTATAATAATTGACCTGAGCAGATCAAATTTGGGAAAACCAGAAGGAAGTATTTTTCTTTGAAAAAAGTACATTTAATATCTTTTTTATTTACTCAAAAACTAAGAAGTTACATTTTAACATCCAGTTATTGTTTTTTTAAGTGAAAATACATTATTAGCGTTGAATTTAAAACAAAATTATACTAAATTACATACAATTTTGAAAAAAAATTACAAATTTATGTAAAAACTAGCTGCGCCGCGAACCTTGATTATTAACGGATGAGATTTTAAACATGTTGTCGACTATAATCATCTTCACTTAAGGATTTGTTGCAATACCGCTCCGTTTTGTTGCTGAAAAAAAACATCAATTAGGTAGTGCTTTCAAAGTTTGTGGTTTATGTGAAGCTTACTTTGAAGTAGTCTTGCCATCATAAGCCTTCTCGTCAATGGACGCACAATTAAATTGTAGCAAGTTGATTGGTTTATAATTATAAAACTCCCGCTGGTAATTCGATCCGTTGATTAAAAAATTGTGGCAAGTCGTTTGTGACATTCTTTTGCGAGGCAAATTCCAAAATCCCAATCGGACCATGTCATAAATGCACAATTTCTGGATGTATTATTTTTGTGAAGGTTGCAGGTGAAGGTTGCGGGAAATTCTTAAAACATCATTTGGACAGTTCCTGTGTCGATGGTCTTCTATGTGATTCCAGTTAGTTCTTTTGGTGATTCAATAAGCATTGTGTATTTAGGAATTCGGCTTCTATTTTTTCTGTCTATATAAGAAAATTCTAAAATAGTACATACGAACATGATTAGATTTTCATTTTTAAAAAGACTTACCAATGAATTTTGATTCCCGTCATTTAGGAGGTGTTCTCCCAGCAGGTTGCTTCAATGTCGACATTCATTTCATCATCTACGTGGTCTGCGTTGGCCTAAGTGGCCGCAGTAGCCGATGACTCGGTCAGCAGTTCTTTAGTGATATATTTGGCGTTACAAGCATCGATTTAGATCTAGAAAATGAAGATTAAGCAAGTTAATCACGATATGATTGTTTCGATTTGTACTTACACAATCGAACCTCATGTGCTGTTGCACTCAATGAAACCAGAAGATGTTGCTTTAGTTGCAGCTGCAAGAGTCGTTTTTTTTGGTCGGCTTGTACCATACTTCTTGGCAGCTGATGAATGGACAAAGGACGTTGGAAATCCTAAAGAACCATAAAATTTAAAATATCCGTGTTAAGATTACTCGTAAGTAAATGAATGAACTTACCTGATTTGCCTGCATACTCTGCCGTTGCTATTACCGCTGTTAAGTCATTCCAAAACT
Source organism: Eupeodes luniger (assembly GCA_951509635.1). Lineage (NCBI taxonomy): Eukaryota > Metazoa > Arthropoda > Insecta > Diptera > Syrphidae > Eupeodes > Eupeodes luniger. The sequence goes on from OX608074.1 coordinate 69,185,501, forward strand.
GGGCGGTCGACTATTGAATGTCAAAGCTTTCCCTTGCACCATTCAATTAAATTTCACAAAGTCGATGACATAGCTGTAGCTGAGGATGTTCGCTAATTCGGAATTGAATTCGTGATTCTGGTGGTGTTGTTGCATTCCATGCATCTTACTATTGGCAGAGACGTTGACACCTCTATCGTCAACGCCTGCGCCCACCATAGCCGCTGAGACAGATCTCAACGATCATGATACAGCAGCAATTGGGTGTAGAAATATATACTTTATTTCAACAGGCTTCGAATAACTATTTACAAATAAAGGCGAAAGTCTGTGGTTAAAAACATTGATATTAAGAGAAATATAATATAAAATAAATTCACCTGGGGACTAGCACCCTTGTTTTGAGCAAACCTTCCAAATTTCTTGAGAGAAATTGCTTTCTGTATCATTGTTTGTAATCGGCAGCACCCGAAATGAAAACACTAAGGAGATGCTAATAAAGTCGATTTTTATTCTTATGTACATCTTCTTGAGTTGGTAGTAAAGTAAAGTAAAGTAAAATAAAATAAATTCACCTGGGGACTAGCACCCTTGTTTTGAGCAAACCTTCCAAATTTCTTGAGAGAAATTGCTTTCTGTATCATTGTTTGTAATCGGCAGCACCCGAAATGAAAACACTAAGGAGATGCTAATAAAGTCGATTTTTATTCTTATGTACATCTTCTTGAGTTGGTAGTAAAGTATATTATTGGAGCAATCCATAGCTGAAACAAAGCAACATAAATATTCTTTTGTTTACGCGATTCTTTTTTTTAACGTACCTACTTGAGCTCCGAGTAGAGTAAGTCTCATTGTTTTCTTCTGGTTCCTGGTCTATCGTTTTTTTTAATTAAATGCACTTGTAGCTCTTAATCGTAAAGGTTTTTGATCTGAAAAGAAATAAATTCTGTTAAATGTTTAGACAAAACAAAATAATTTACAATAACTTACTTGTAGAATTAACAATATGCTCTAGAAGCAACAAATGCTAGATGGTCACAGAGCACCACCTGCCTAACAACCAAGCAAATATGGCCAAGCATAGACTTAAATCGGTCAAAAGGCTTGATATCCTTGAGCAGACAAAATATAAGCTCTACAATTGGAGTAATAACAGGACACTGCCTCATAGGAAGACATGCTCTGAGGCTAGGGGTCTACACAAATGACTTCTGTAGAAGCTGCATGGACGAGGAGGAAGAGGAAACAGTCCAACACCTGCTATGTACATGTCCAGCACTCTCCATTAGAAGGAATAACTTTCTCGGTAATCCCTTCTTCGACAATACCAGTGAACTGGCAATGACAGACACAAAGTGTCTCTCTAGCTTTATTAAAAGCACAAAATGGTTTGTTTAATTTTCATTACTCTCCCATGAGTAACCTTATTAGTGGTATCACAATGGACCCTTGAGGTCTAAGTGAGTCAATGACATCTAGACAGCCACTCCAACCTAACCTAACCTACTTGTAGAATTGAATGTTTTGTTTTTGAAATCGAAATTGTGTAACTGTCATTTTTGACAAGAATTCAATCTGACATTTTGCCTTTTTTCCACCACTCACATGTATTCACCGATACGGAATTTGAGAGAGTTCACCTCGAATAAAATTTGAGGGTGTTTCAGGTAGGACGGGTACCGGTCGGGACTCTAGATAATATATTTCCTCTATGGTTAGAACTTGGAGGTATGTAAGTCGATATAATAAATAAATGTCCGGATACCATCTTAATTTTTATGCAAAGTACTTCGATGTCCGTGGATCGAAAATCGTCAATCATGTAACATGTATGCGAGTCTTTGATGGCAAGAAGAATTCCTCCTCCTACAGTGTCTGAGATGTCGTTGATATGACGATCGCGTCTGAATATTTGATAGGAAGCATCAAAAAGCTCTGAGTCAAGAATAGAAGTATTCAGCCAAGTTTCTGTCAGTATAATGACATCGTGGGGTAAATTGTTTATGTTTTTGTAGACCATGTTGGGGTTTGTCCGAAGTCCATTTACATTTTGATAGTAAATTAGAATTTGTTTAAGCTGCCTTGATGTCGATTTAGCGTTGTCCGATTTTGACGAAAAGGGTTTTGAATTATATCTCGGTTGTTTGATTTATGCACAAATTCATGAATTATAACACCCTTTGGCCAAAACGATGACGAATTGAGTACATGAAAAACTGAATCTGGTACACGTATTTTAAATGATGAATATTTCGTGTAATTCCGATGAATAATCTTCTCTTCATTTGTGATGAGCGAGGTACCAAGTTTATCCGCTAAATAGTTTTTAATGTCAAGGGCATTCGTCGATGGGTCAAGTTTGGATAAAAATAGCACCTTTTGTCCTTCTACAATTTTGAGCCCTGATACAATAGGAGACGAAATTCCATTTTTGTCTGTGGTAATTACATTTAAACTATCCGGAGCGAGATTCGGCTGCAGCTGTCTTAAAGATGAGTTGTTCAACATATTCGTCGGGTAATGAGAGATTTGCGCAGGCTTTGTTGCTGATACGGAGGAAGTTGTTTCCGATGTGTCACAAAAGGGACAGCAATATTACAATTTGAAGCTACCGATGATAGCAACGAGGAAGAAGTTTTAGTCTTATTGTTAAAGTTGAAATCAGGTCGAGATAAATTGTAGTCATTCAAAATACATATTGCGGCTTTTTTTGATAGTTGGGGGGCATCAGAAATATCTTCGTCCAGTTCATCACTTCTACGTTTAGATAAAGCTATTATTTTACTATTTGGTTTAGCCGTTATTTCTCTATTAGTTGTTTTGTCGTCAATTGAAGTTAAATTATCCATTTTGCTACAGAGAAAATGTAGTTGCTTCTCAAGTTTCACTAGCTGACTAGTATGGTGAAGGACATCACGAGCAATATTTTTTTCAGCGAACGGGTCACATTCGTCACAGAAATAGAAAAATGATTTCCTTTTCTTAAACAATTTGATGCAGCTGAACGGAGCGTCAATACATTGAACATGAAAAATCCTTTGACAACTACCATTACACATAATATAGTCAGAGACTGTATCACAGAGAGCGCAATTGGCCATGATTTTTAAAATTCTTAAAAATATCAAATATTTCGATTTAAGTCAACTTGGCAATGAACACCCTGTTTGCAAATTGGAAAATCAGCAATAAAGTTGTTTCTATGTCCCAATAGGTGGCGTTGCGTTATTGTCAACAAGTTGAATGCAGTAACAGCTGATCGCTGGTGTTCGGTGATGATTTATTTTTGTAAATAAAGAGAAAACAAACAGAAAGAGTGGTGTGCAGTTTCTCAAACAAATATAAACGGCAAAACATATACTAAGATTGAACTCACCGGGAGAGGGAGAGTATTATATTTAAGAATAAATATAATGTATAAAGAGTAAACCGCCAAATGTTCGTTATGTAAACTCCGTATATATATGGTTGTCACAATTTACGAATAAAAAAGAAATCTAATAACAAAACTTTCAATTATGGCACAAACTTGATTAAGTTAAATAGTTTTCAGTCCAAAAGTAGAAACAGAACACTTTGTAAAACTTAGTTGAACGATTAGGTACAGAGACAATAAAAATAAAACAAAATATTAGGAGCAAAATAAAACACGTCTTTCAAGCGTCAAGCAGCTTTCTTTTTTTTGTATTTAGAGGGTATTCCATTTAAGATTGTAACGGACTGTAACTCTCTTACGATGACTTTGAACCGTAAAAGTGTTAATGAATAGCTCGTTGGGCACTTGAACTTGAGAACTATGATTACAGTATTCAACACAGAAGTGGCCTTTTAATGGGTCATGTTGATGCTTTGAGTCGCTATCCTTCAGTTTGTGTTCAAACTTCCAAAAAACTTAAACAAGTTATTTCAGTAATTAATCCGGATGATATAGACATGCAATTGCAAATAACTCAAAACAGAGACGATGATATTGTTCGAATACGGGATCGGTTAGAAAAAGAAGAAGTTCCAAAATTTGTTCTTGATGATGGCTTAGTTTACCGAAAGTTGGATAATGGAAGTTTATTGTTATATGTCCCGAAAGAAATGGAATCACAAATTATAAGGTTGTCTCATGAAAAACTTTGTCATATGGGTGTTTCGAAATGTCTAGACCAAATTAAATTACAATACTGGTTTCCAAAAATGAAAGAAAAAATTTAAAAGTATGTAAAAAATTGTGTTCAGGGTCAGGGCCCTTATTATGAATTACGAAACGAACGGCAGAAAAAACGAAACTCGAAGAAACGAAAGTCATGGTGAAGAGCGATTATAAGATACGAAAATAGAAAGCAAAAAAAGTTGCCCGGCAAAAACGAAAAATGATATTTTTTTAAAGGAGCAACTAACTTCACTCCTATTAACAAATGTCAAAATATAAATAGAGTCGAGGAAGTTTCAAAATTAAATTTAATTTGCATAAATTCTATAAAATGTTTTTTCACTGCGATTATTTCCTTGAAAGCGAAGATGAATCCCAAACTGACGAAGAAGAGGAAATGCGTATAAAAAGAAGAGTATTAAGAGATTCATCGAACCCAATGAGCCTTCCAAGTTCAACGTAAGTAAAGTGAAATCCTTTCCATCTAGTATTAAAAAAAAACTCTTAAAATATTTGCCAGGTTCAAGCTTCTTTATCGTTTGAACAAGGACGCATTCAAATATGTATTAGAAGAGATCGATCCTCACCTTCCAAGTTTCAAATCTACATACAAACCAAATGTATTGAAATTAGCTGCAACACTCCGGTTTCTGGCCGAGGGTGGTTACCAAAGAGGAACCGGACAGGACTTCCTTGTTGGTATGGCACAACCAACTTTGTCGGTCACCCTCTCAAAAATATTGACAATCATGGAAAATGTTCTTTGCCCAAAGTTTATATCCTTTTCATCGACGGAAGAAGAAAAGACTGCAAGCAAACAACATTTTTATGAAAAATTTGGTTTTCCTGGCATTATCGGTTGTGTAGATGGAACGCACATCAAAATTATAAGACCAATAGTAAATGAGCATCTTTACTTCAATAGGAAAGGTGACCATAGTATCAATCAGAGAGAAAAGAACTAATAGAGAGAACCAACTTCGACGGTTGCTCTCTTTTTGCCTACAAGCTGTGATTTGGCCACCAACTTCCATATGTATTAACTCCATATAAAAAAAATGTGGGGAACAAATACTTATGCAAGTTTGTGTGCATACTCACCACGAGAGAGAATAAACTTTTCTCTCTTTTCTCTCTGCTCACCACCTTTGAAAAATGGCGACCACCTTTGAAACATAAGACTCTGAAAGCACTACAACTATTATTTTTACTATTAGCTTCGTTTATGCGTTTAATTTTTGCTCAGAAAGTTGAAAAATGCAAAAAAAACTCAGATTTGTTTCAATTTCCAGAGTTTATCGACTTAATTTTATCGATGCGAGAGTTTCAGGAACATTGAAAACGAGAGTTACAGAATGTAAACATGGAACATTGAAAACATTTTTATATACTCATCTCTTTTTTCCATTCCTATTTTATTTGTGTGTACTCGTTGTTTATTTTCTTTACATTACTTACGACATTTCCAAAATGCTGAAAATAAGTGATTTAAGTAGAGACTAAATAAAAAGACCGTCAACTTGTTACTTCTGTTGCCAATTTTCATTGCATAAGATTTGTAAATAGGTGATAAGCTATTCTTACTGCTTTCAACTAAAGCACTTTTCACATGAGCACGACCAACGACCAACGACCAACGAATGGACGAATATTCGTCGATTTTGACATTTCTCTCACATGAGAGTTTTTAATTCGTCGCGAATGAAGTTTGACATTCACCACCGAAACCAAAACAAGAATGATTTTTTTAGGTTAAGTACGCGCGATTTTTTATTCGTTGCGAGTGTGGATAATGTGGAACGCGAATAAAGTTTGACAGTTCGTATCAACTACCATTTTTTTCGCTACGAATAAATTTGTTTTCTTAAATTTATTAATATATGATATTGAAAAGTAAAAGTATGCATCATAAATCAAATAGAAACTATATTGCTATCGTTTTGTTAAGATTTTGTGTGGAAATATGGCTTTAAACGTACATAAACTCACATTTTGTAATTCATTCGTCGTTCGTTGGTCGCGCTCATGTGAATGCTGCTTAACTTAGAGAAAAAGAAGAGAAAAACAAATTCACCACGAACTACCGGTATAACTTCTCCCGTTATTTTTTGACAAACAAAAATGTTCTACTATAATTAAAATGGATTATAGGAGTATTTTTGTAGATATAAAAACGACAAGATGTTAGTAAAATTAAAGAAAGAAAATCATGAGAATTACAAATATAATAATGAGACTTTAAAAAACATAGCCTTCTTGCCTATCAATAAACAAAAATGAGAAAGGTCGCATTTCCCGGAACTGATGTTTTTTTGTGTACTCTTCTCCGAGGTGAAAACATGTATACACCGATACGAATTCAACACGCTATAAAAAATGAGAGTAAGAGGTTTCGAAGAGACGGAGACGAAGAAATTTGGCTCTCTCATTTAGTTTTTTCTCTCTGGTATCAATGCAATGATCGTAAGTATCTACCACCTATTCCAATATAGCATAGGTGTACATTTTTTGACAATATACACTCTTCTTAAGCAATTCTTTTTACTTTCCAAAGGTCTGTGATTACAAAATGAGAATCCGGGCTAATGACGCCCGGTATGGAGGAGCGTCCCATGACTCGTTTGTCTTCAGTTTAAGCGCCTATCGCAGACACCTTGAGCAGAAATGGAATGATGGTGATAGAAGTTGGTTATTGGGTACGTACATAGATGCTAAATTCACTCAAAACGTTTGATGTTTTATAATTGGTTTAGGTGATTCTGGGTACACTCTGGAACCGTGGATGATGACTCCCTACCGAACTGCGCAAGAAGGAGGTCGAGAAGAGCATTTTAATACGATTCATTCTAAATGCAGGAATATTGTTGAAAGGACGATAGGCGTTGTGAAATCGAGGTTTAGATGCATTCTCGGAGCAAGGCAACTACATTATTCACCGGAAAAATGTATCCAAATTACAAATGTTTGTGCTGCATTGCACAATATTTGCAAAAAGTTTGCTGTGCCAGATGTGCCGGTTGTGGAAACAAATGAAGGAGATGAACATGAAGTTGCTGCTAGCAATTTAAATCAATTTTCGAACATAGCGGCAGAAATACGGAACCAAATAAAAGACATTTTATAAACAAAATAAAGTTTTTAATTCATTCATTGAACACATTATATGTACACACATACATAATGCAGGTGTATATTTTGCTTTATCACAAAATTGATAAACATTATTAGTATAAAAGTAAATAAGTTAAAAAACATAAAATAAACTCTTCTTAAAAAAAATAAAAACTTCACAAAACTAAAACAAATTAACAAAAAAACTTAAGAACCAAACAAACACTTAAATAACCTTACATGCTAGTTAAGTTATTCACTACTGCTTGAGTGTTCATTATTATTTGAAATGGGGTTGTAGTATTTCGTATTCATTTCCATTTTATCTTGTCTTTGTTTCAATTTGTGAGACTTAATTGAAATAAGTTCTAATCGAGCGTTATGTTTCTTTATGTTGTTTAATTTGAACTCTTCCAGTTTTTCTTTTTTAAGATCATATAGTTTCCTTCTTCTCCTGTCTGCTTCTTTATTCCATGCATTTAATGTAGTCAGCTCCTTTAAAATGCCCTTTTGCGTTTCAAGCTTTTCGTTTAGCATATTGACAGCTTTATCTTGCAGGTCAACGTGCTGTTCCAACAAAGTGTTCCTGTTCCGTTTTGTTGCTTTTTTCTTTCTAGACGGCGGGTTACCTTCTGAATTGTTTGGTTGTGGTTCCTCATTCTCAATGTTTTCAAGTTGTGGTTGAGGGTCTTCGATTAAAGTAATAAAGTAATCCTGATCATCAGCATCTTCCATCAATACATTAACACTGGTGTTGCTACCGGCCGTCACTTCAATGTTTGGGCTATTTCCATTCGGAGCACCAAATTGCTTGCCTAGTTGGTTTCCTGAAACGGCCTCATTTAGGATCGAAATTATAGTTTTTTCGTTATCAGACAATTTTTTTTGCTTGTTAGGCCCGCCCCCTGTACCGCTGAGATGGACCAAATTGTCTCGTATTTTTCTCTTCAGATTATATCTATAATCTTTCCACACGTTTTTCCAACCCTCTGTTGTTTGTTCTGGAGGACCACACGCGTTTAATTTAGCAGCTAAGTTATTCCAAAGATTTTTGGCTTTGGATTTAGCTTGGCTCGTTGGCAAATAATTTTTAGCAATAGTTAGATTACTTTCCATGAAAGCTACCATCAAGTCTATTTGTTTAGCATTCGTTGTAGGCCTAAATATTAGAAATATCTTATTTTTATGTTTGTCACCATTATATTTATTATTTAACTTACATTTTTTCTCCCTCATCAAACTGAAAACCAAAACAAACCAAAACACAATAATGTTTGACACTTGACAGTAACCCGCCAAAACAAAAGCTGAACGAGTGCTTGGAGGCACTCGTAAATAAAAATACGAGTATCGTTTTTTTACGATTCTCGTTTCTCGTAATCGCAATTTTAAAAATACGCGCTTCTGCAATCGTTTTTCGTTATCGCAATTTCACAAATACTCCGTATTAAAAACGATTATCGTTTTTCATAATAACCCCCCAGTGTATAACGTTTTTTGTGCCAACACATTCTTCCAATCGCACTCTTCACCAAATTCGAAAAAAGCCTATACCATTCGATACCATTCATGTTGATCATTTTGGACCTCTCCCGTCAATTATTTCTAAAAGAAAACACATTTTTGTCATTGTAGATGCTTTTACAAAACATGTAAAATTATATGCAGTAAATTCAACAAGTACTAAAGAAGTATGTGCTTGCCTAGAAAAGTATTTCGAATATTATAGTCGACCTCGTCGAGTTATTAGTGATCGTGGTTCATGTTTTTCGTCGATTTTATTATCGCCGCGTTTTATTATCACCATGATCTGATCCGGATCAGATCATGATAATAAAACAGCATTGGATCATTATATTTTTTATTATTTAAAGTTTGGTAGCAGTGTCAAATTCGTTCTTTCAAAAGTGACATTTCGAAGCAAAAAAAAACAAACACATACCAAAAATGGAAGCTCCACAACTTTTGAAAATGTTTCTGCAAATCACCATTGCACTCTGAAACTCAAAGCATCCAGGAACGCTTTGGTCTTACATGTAGTCCAGATTCTTTTTGACCTTTTAATAAATGTGACACTTAAATAATTTAATTTAGAGATTACTTTCAATTTATTTGAACATCTTTTCTCCCATTTTGTGCTGCAGCTTTCTCGATTTTATTTATATTTTTTGACATTTAAAGCAGGGTTGCCCAAAGAACATTTTGCTCAATGATTTTTTTGTTTCTTTTTTGGGGAAAATAATACCCATAAATTATGTCAAATATACATTTTTTTGGACTTAATTATTTTAATTTCACCGATTAATATCTAGTTTTGTTAAAATATCTAATTATTTCATGGATTATATACCAAATAAATAAATATAAAGCTTCTCGCTTTCTATTTAAAAAATATTTTATTTCAATCAAATGGAAATGTTTATATGGCAATACAGGTTTTATTTAATTTGTTTGCAATGATACCAACATTTACATGTGAAATTACAATGATAAAGCACTCCTTGTTGTGAAAAAAAGAATTAAATTTTGGATCTCAAATTGAGATCCATACACCCGTTGGAAAAAGGCTTACTATTGTACTGAATTCAGTACTATTTGATTTTCTCAGTACGTAAGTACATCTTTGCCATTTTCAGTACTATTTTGAATTGTTTGTACAAAATTGATTAATTCCTTTACTAAATTTTCTTATATCTTTATAACTTCACTTACAAAAAATTATGTGCGATGCGAACATACCTAAATCACAATTACCCAATAAGGGTATTCATGAAACGTCGGAAACTTTCCGACGTCGTAAAATCGTAAAGATTCCGACAAAAGTTTCATGAACGCCCCTTTATATAAAAATTATAAAATTGCATTAATTGTTATAAATGAAATGGTGAATGATTTCGGTGGATTTAATGAAGCGTTTGAAAAAAATAAATACAAATGTTGTGTATTATTGAAATATTTGTTGATGTCAAACTTTGATATATAAAATCTCATAATACCTTCATAAAAAAATTTTCACGCTTACTATATTTTCATTTACGACGTGATCGTAAAGTATTTTCATACAAAATTGTGACAGCTCGTTTACGACTTAGTAAACTTACCGACGCTTACTATCGTGTCAAAGATAAACATAAAAAGATCGGAAAATTCCAAAAAATTAGAAATATCCCTAAGTCTTTTCATTGCAGAACATAATTTACCGTTTGCAGTATTGGATCATTTTAATATTCTTTTAAAAAAAACCTATCTGACTCAGAAGTGGTCAAAAAATGGTCATGAATCGACACAAAGGCCAAACAATTATCACAGAAATAATTTCTCCGGAAAATTCTTCTTAAATTATTTTCGAAATAACAAACCGCCAATATTTTTCATTAGTTGTAGATGAAAGTACCGATATAACTATAAACAAAAATTTGGCGGTGGTTATTCGAATATATACGACGAAAAGTGCCATGATATGTTTTTGACACTTACTGAAGTTCCTGACGGAAAGGCTTCCGGAATTTTTAACACAATTAAAAATATTTTTGAACAAAAAATATTTCATTTAAAAACATGGTTGCATTCACCGCAGATAATTGTCCTGTTATGATGAGCAAAACAAACGGTGTTCAGGCAAAATTAAAGGAAGTCGTCCCCAGTCTCATTGTAAATGGCTGCGTATGTCATAATTTAAATCTTTCATTGTAGGCTGCAGCAGAACAATTTCCAGACGTAGTCGATAAGCTAATAAAGGAAATAAATCACCATTATTTTAACAGATGCAGCAGAAGGTTGGAATTCCAAGAGTTCCAAGAACATTTTGGAACTAATTTACATACAATTTTAAAATATTGTGCTACGTGATGGCTTTCGCGTCAGGTATTTGAAGAATGCATTTCAAAATTGCGCTTATGCTAATTTTTTTGTGTTAATAGGCAGCACTTGACCGCATCTTATGAGAAACAAAACCTCAACTTCATATTTTCTAGCCTTAAGGACTTAAATGTTAAGTTATATTTCACTTTTGTATCTTATATCTTAAAACTAATTAATGATGTTAACTTGGAAATGCAATCCGAAGATGTAAGAGTGCACGTCTTAATTCCAAGATTGAAATCTATTTTTAAACAACTCTGCAGAAATTTAATGAAAAGGGAAGCATTTGATGATAAACGATAAACTCCATTAATCTTTTAGAAAACCACTTACCTATTATGGAAATATATTGCGGCACCGAATCTGAAATCCTATACAATTCAAACAAATAAAGGGAAACAGATATTCAAAGCTTTAAAAATCATACTAAATTGTTTTACATTACATTTCTGCAAGACATTAGAAAATGATTTGATTTCGATGACGTTTTCTTAAACGGAATTCAAAATTTTTCCCAAAGTGCAGTGTTGGATGGTCGAGTTAACTCTATCGTTCAATTTATTTAAAAGTTTTTTTCCAATGAACACAAAAATATTGAACTGATAAACAATGAATATAGAGCTCTAGCTGACTGCGAATATTTAGAAAAAAATGAGAAATGTTTCCATATCAGAGTTTTGGGCAAAAATTGGTCTTCTTAAAAATGAATGCAATGAGTTAATGTTTGAAAATATTCATCGCATTGTTCATGGTGCCTTTTGTGTTCTTCACTCTTCGGCAAATGTCGAAAGAATATTTTCATACCAAAACATAATTAAAACTAAATTAAGAAATCGTTTGCAAGTGCCAACGTGCTCTGCACTGATAGAAATGAACAATCTGATAAAAAATGAATGATGTCACAGCTTCATAATTAATAAAAATCTTGTGAGTAAAAATGTTACAAACAAACCACTTCAAAAAGAAGAACTTTTAGAGTAAAAAATTATCTACATATTACATAAGTATGTATGTAAGTCATCAGTTATAAAAATCATTGAAACTCACAAAATACAAATATTCAATGATGAGTTTCAATGAAAACTCCTAACTGTGATATGGGGATCCGTCCGATATTTATCTAGCTCCGGGTTTCCCAAAGTGTGCTCCGCGGAGCACTTGGTGCTCCGCGAAGAATATCCAAGTGCTCCGCGGAAATATTTGAAAAAATATAAAAATTCGAAGACGGACTAGTAACTATTTAATTTTGATCTTGTAATTTTTATCGCAGCAGCAGATTTTGAAATTCATATTTAAACAAAAATCAGCACAGGTAACTACACACAAATTTCCCTGCTGGTAAAAACACATTAATGGACAAATTCTATTTTGTATTCTATCTTACTCGTAAAAATTTACATACAATACCACGAAGACTAGTGAGAGTGACGATTGAAATAGAAACAGTTTTTGTTCAATTCATGCAAACTTTTAAACGTAGTACGGTGAAGTTAATTTCCAGTTGCTTTTAGCGCTTGAGTTTTATTTTATTTTGTTTTTATACATACAATTTTCGAATGGATCGCTGGCTTAAGTCCGGATCTTTGAAAAAAGCAAGTGAATGCTCCGCAAAAGCACCCGAAGCTGCCGAAAAGTCACCAACTGATGGGTATGTCCCAACAAAATAAAAATGTACGTAAAATAGTAATCCCCGGTTAATAACTTCTGCTTTTTGAGCATTTAACCGCACAAAATGATTTCAATGATTTTATTTTGTTTGTTCAATTTCGGTTTTCCATATACTTATTTTAGTGCCAAGGAAAATGACTCAATAGAGACAGCGGCGTTAGAGATTTCTGAAGGTTTTGAGTTTGATAGTTTGCCTAGTACTAGTTCCACGGTGATCAATGCTACAGAAAAAAAATCAGTTCTTAAAAAGAAGTACCACAAATCATATTTGAATTTTGGATTTGCTGAGACAAGTGACAAAAAACCTCAATGCGTAATTTGAGGCAAAGTGTCGCCGAACAGTGCAATGTTTCCAGTAAAAGTGAAACGTCACTTTGCAGGGATCCAGATTGAAAAAACAAATCGACTGATTTCTTCAAAAGAAAGTATGCTGAACTTACTAAATCTCAAATCATTATTACTTATCACTCAAAGACAGAGAACGAAAATGCGTTGAAGGCGTCTACTTGGTAAGTTTCCGAATAGCGCAAACTGGTGAAGTCCATACAATTGCTGAAAACTTAATAAAGCCATGTGTTAAAGACATTGTTGATTGTTTGTTGGGTGAAAAGGCCACAAAATTAGTTGACACCGTTCCTTTGTCAAAAAACACAATATCAAGACGAATCGGAGATTAAGCGGAGAATGTGAAAGCTACTTTACTTTTACGAATAAAAGTCACAAAATTTGCGCTGCAAATGGATGAATCAACGGATGTTGCAGGGTTGGCTATTTTAGTAGTATTTGTGCGCTATCAATATCTACAGTCCTTTCAAGATCTGCACTTCTGCAAGCCGTTACCAACTTCTCAAGTGGTGCAGACATTTTTAATTTGATTGACAATTTTTTATTGTAAATGACATACCAGGGGTTAACTGCGTGGATGTATGCACCGATGACGGTTCCAAGGTCAAATTGTTAAAAGATGCACCAGTAGCCATTGCGTTCTACACCGCCATGCCCTCGCAATGAAAACAATGCCGGTCTCCCTTAAAAAGATGTTGGACGAAAGCGGGAAAATAATTAACTTTAATAAATCACCGCCAAAGAATACAAGGCTTTTTAAAGTATTGTGTGATGACATGGGTAGTCTACATATGTACGTCTTTACTTCTTCACGCAGAAGTATGCAGTTGTTCAACCAGATATTTCAATTTTATGCAAAAATAAGCTGGCACATTATTCCATATAATTATAATGCATATAATATAATCATGTAATTTCTTATTAAGTTAAGTTAACACTGTTCTTGAGTTTTTCGTTGTAGAAACTGTTTCCTGAATTCAATAAAATAAATGAAATTTGAAAAAAAAGTTATTTAATTTGCTACATTTAACTGCGAAAAATGGCATATGCGCAACGAAGTGCTCCGCTTGAGATTTCTCACGCAAAGAGTGCTCCGCGACTAAAAAAGATTGGGAACCGCTGATCTAGCTATTAATAATGAAGTTCCTTTTTTTCTTATATATGTTCATTTAATATTAAATATGTAATAACAAATAAATTGTTTTTGTTCTCGTTAATAAATACCTACATCTTGTTTTTGAATTTGTGTGTTCGTTTACTTTAATCATTTAAAAGAGCTCAGTACTATTTGGTCTTTTTCAGTACTTTTTTGTTTCAGCTTTCAGTACAATCGAAAAAAGTCGATTTCCATCACTATTACACAAAGCAGGATCTTGTGTTGTTGTTGTAATGCATGTAAATTCAAGATCCGGATCAGACCATGGTGATAATAAAACGCGGCTAATATTGAACATGTTAAAATAGCCACAGCCTCACCTCAAGCTAATGGTCAGGTTGAACGTGTCAACCGCATTCTTAAGTCTATGTTAGCTAAAATTTCTGAACCAATTCAACATTCCGATTGGTCAAAACTTTTGATAAGAGTTGAATACGCTCTTAATAACTCTATTCAATTTACTACTAGTGTTTCCCCTTGTCAATTATTATATGGTGTAAACCAACGTGGACGTGATGTTGACACACTTTCTGAATATTTAGACGAAAAACTATTTTTGACTGCTGAACATGACTTATCTGCATTACGAAAGAAAGCTTGCGATAGTATAGAGTTGCATCAACAAAAAATGTCTGAATACTATGCAAATGTGCATAAACCACACGTAACATTTTCAGAAGGAGATTTTGTAATGATTCGAAACATTGATACAACAGCTGGTCTGAATCGAGCTTTCGTTTAACTCAGTCTTGTTTTTTCGTGCTCCTATACTTATATGTAAAATGGATAATACATCTAAAAACCATTGTATTATCCAATCCAATATTGACCAATTTTCGATCTAACCATGCCAAAAACATCAAAATAAATACAGCTTACAATATGATTCACAAAGTACTCACAATCAGCGATGAAGAATTCCACCAGAATAATGAGAGACGAATAACCAACATACTAAGAGACAATGGATACCCTAACACGATAATCCGGGAATTATTTTTAAAACACAAATATAGAAGACCTAAGGAACCTGATGATTTACAATCAAATAATTTATTTTTCAACAGTGTAACATACATTCCAAAGCTCACAGACAACTTCTAACAGACTATCCAAAATAATATACAAGACATCCGATTAGCTTTCAAATCGAACCGGACACTTGGAAACCTCTTCTCAAATTTAAAAACAAAAACTGAAAAAGACCAACAATCAGACGTAATCTATAAAATAAACTGTAAGGGTAAATCTCAAGAACCATGCAACCTATGCTACATTGGAACTACGAAACAACTTCTACGACAACGTCTTTCAAATCACAAATCGGACATCAAAAGCAATAACCCAGCCAAAACAGCTCTTGCATTACACGCGATTGAAAATGGACATCATCCAGACTTTGACGGTGCCGAGGTTCTTCAAACCGAAAAACACATCTCCAAGAGATATACACTAGAAACTTTACACATCCTTAACAATAAAAATAACATGAATAGAAAACAAGACACACAAGATATCTCATCAATATATTGCTATCTCATTTCCTCTAAACCCTAACACACAAATTTTGTATTTTCAAATTAAGACAAATCTTCATACGAAGAAGTTGCTACAGTTTTTATAATTGTAATTATATCCTATTTTGATTTAATGACATAACTTCAAACTTGAATGTAAGTTTAATATACTGTTTGTTATAATTGTTGTGCATACTTATAAGTTTATCTATTTCTGTTTTCATAAAATAAAGTTCCCCTGAAGAAGGCAACAATCCTTGCCGAAACGTCGGGATAAGTTAAATAATTTGTTTTCTTTACAAAAATAAAGTGACCAAATAGCCGACGGAAAACTAAATTTTCCACCCTCAATATAAAACTAAAATTGGTCAATACAACAAATCATAATAAAAACAATTTTATCTGCTGCGGGATTTGTCAAACAGTGTTCATTGCAGAATGCACAAATTTGAGTGAATCATCTTTAACCGCGTTAATATCAGATAAATCTTTATTTTGGAAGTGTGATTCGTGTAGAAAAATTTCTGGGTTGGGGTCAAAATTCTGCCGGGGTCAAAATTCTTTTGTCAAAATTCTGCTTTCAAAATTCTGCTTTTCAAAATTCTGCTTTCAAAATTCTGCTTTTCAGAATTCTGTTTTTCAAAATTCTGCTTTTCAAAATTCTGTTTTTCAAAATTCAAAATTATCCTCTCGCTTGCATAAGCGAGATATTTAAACGCAATTAATTTTTGCTCTCTTAACTTAGTCAGGGTCTTAGACAATGGTTAGTGTCTTTTCTTATCCCTTCATGATAGTGTGTTATTCTTATTAAAAAGCAAAAATGAACGTTTCACTTGTTAAATCTAAAAAAGGAAAAGAAAAGCTGTGCGTGGATGGATATATGTTTTATTTTGAAAAGTTAAATAAATGTAATTATTAAAAGACGAAATTTTGATTTTTTTTTGTTAAAATTGAAACAAAAACCATGTTAAATTGACTTTTCCGTTAATAAATATACTATTTAAAAAAAGCAGAATTATCAGAATTTTTTTTTAATATAAATTTCCAGAATTTTGAAAAGCAGAATTTTAAAAAGCAGAATTTTGTAAACCAGACAAAAAAAAAGCAGAATTTTGAAAAGCAGAATTATCGTTAAAAAAGCAGAATTCTGAAAAGCAGAATTTTGAAGCCAGAATTTTGACCCGATCCCAAAATTTCTGTCTTGTCATGCATATCTAAAATTAATGATCTTTTCTCTTACTTCATTGATAATAAGAGTGCATTTGAAAAGTTAAATCTCTCTCAAAACTCAAATGCATCAAAAGGCCCTCGCGTCGTTACCCGCTCTAAAGTAGAAGTGATTGAACCAAACAATAAATATATAAAAAATCCGTTGTTCAAAGAAACGAAAAATGTTTCTCTTTCACCTGCTCAACTTCGTAATAGACTTTCTCCCTTGCCCCCTAAAAATAGTGGCTGCGTTCAATCTCGGACAGATAGGGTATCCGGATTCCTTTTTGTTAGTGTTTTACGTGTAAAATAACAACTGATCAAAAACAGCTGATATGTCAAAAAAGGAATCCAAAGGTATCCAAGAATTTCTGGGGTATGTAGGTATCTGACAGAACAGCTGATTCAAAACATGGGTTGAATTTCAAGAAACTTGAAAATTGATTTCAGCTTTTTGTTTTTGTTGGTAAACAAAAAGATACAAAATGTTAGTTGAAGTTGTATTTGAGGATGTTCTGTACATAATAGACGATGAAGAAGCTATTTGCCTCCGAATTTTAGAAGGTAATTATTATGTTTCATCTTACAACAATTTGACTTCGAAGCTTAAATGTTTCTCTGCTTTTTGTGAACAGCTGAAAGTTGTTTTTATTTTTTGACAGCTAGCCTGGCAAAAATCCTCGTTTCAAACCCTCCTAGTGGGTGCCGGGCGGTAATGATCACCACAGTTATCTTGTACGTTGTCAAGATGGGGGTCAGCTAAGGTCAGGTTGAATTGCTGAAGTTTCCTACTCCTTAATAGTAGCAAGCCTTAGCAATGCAATTTGACCATAGATACGAGGTCCCTAATTTCAGTGGTGGTGTGAGCGTTTTTACATAATCCGTGCCGAAGAATGAAAGGCTGGGGGGCAAACCAGTCGCTAACGAGCTCATTCGGATGCCTTGGCAGGGTCCGTCTTATTTTTCTGCCTTACCCCGGTATATCGGCTCTGCCGGGGCTGACCTCTTCTTTCCGACCTACTCGTGGGACCAACATTTACAAAACTTATACATAATGGACGAACTTGACTTAACGAACACAGAACCATCCGCAGACTTAGAGGATGAACTCTTGGCCTCCAGCCAGGAGACCATAAAGGGGAGCTCATGTAGCGCTGGTAGTTCCAGCACTTGTGAGCAACCCAAAACTACAGGAAGTATGGGCAGTGCTATTCATAGCACTCCCATGCTTCCTAAACCGCATGCCAATCCGAAACCCTCGAGTAGCAGTGCAACTCGAACAAAAAAGCCATCGGAAGGCGTTCTTCTCAAGAACCGCTTCAAAACGGCCTCTTTTATTCTTGCCAAGATTGCCAAGAATGAAGAGATCGGAGCGATTCATGAGAAGGACGCCCAAGATAAAATAAAGTACCAGAAGGTTGTTGATGAATACAACAACCTTCTGGCCAGCCGAGAAAAGGCCGTTAAGCGAAACAGGTCTCAGGAAGAGATCTGCCAGTCTCAGAAAAAGAGCAAGCTTGACGGCCGGACAAATCCAGGGAAAGCACCATCTTCGGGAGCAGCGCAACTGCGTACTCTTAGTGAGGTTGTCAGGGATGACCTCCAAGTAGCAGTTGTGGATGAGCTCTCCACGAACAGCAAAGGTCTGCTGAACGTGTGGAACTCTATCGAGGGCAAGCTCTCTGAGATGGTGTTTTCATATACAATAACCAACAGTGAGGGCCCCTACCCTAGTTTTGACTCTGGCGAGATGCTCAGGGGGTATAGGGTGATCAAATGTGCTGACAGGTTTTCTAGGGATTTCCTTAGTGAAAGCATTGCTAAGGTTAGCAATGCCTGGGAGGGCTTGAAGCTCAAGCTTATCCCGGCTAAGGACATCCCTAGACAACCGAAGGCTCGCATTTGGTTACCGCTCATGAGCATAAAGCCAAGCGGACAGGATTTGATCCGTGGTCTTCAGAGGCAAAATCCGCTGGTCCCCATGCACGACTGGGCTGTGATAAAAGCAGAAGAACCACAGAAGACCAGCGCCTCTTACCTTCTGAGGATCAGCGAGGAAAGCCTAGGGGCTCTCGAAAAAGCCGATTATAAGCTTAGTTTTGGCATAAGGAATGCCAAAATTAAAATTCTGCAGAGCCAGGGAGCAGACACCGACAAAGCTGATGACATCGTCGAGGTCGACGAGGCTGTTAGCGGAGTCGAGGTCCCCAGCGAGTTGCCGGGCCCTAGCTCTGCAGCCAAAAATAAAAATTAAAAACGCGCTGAAGGTCGTCCAGATTAATCTGAAGCACTCTAAGTGTGCTTCAGATAATCTGAGAGTTTTCCTTAGGGAGGAAAATTTCGACATTGGCGTCATCCAAGAACCGTGGGTAAACGGCCTCAAGGTGCGGGGCCTCCAAGACAACCAATACGACCTCTTTTATAAAACCGCAGACCAAGACCAAGGTAATCCCAGAACTTGTATTTTAGCTAAGAAACATTTAAAAGGTTTTTTATGTCCAAATTTTAGCACTCCTGATCTGACAGTTGTCAGATTCGAAGACGAAAATACACAGGGTTTGCTGCTGGCCTCTTTTTATTCTGCCCACAATGTACCATCACCTCCGGAGGAGGTGCGCAAAATTATAAACAGAGCTAAGATCGTTAAGGCAAACCTTCTGATCGGAGGCGACGCGAATGCTCGGCATACCCTTTGGGGAAGCTCTGAAATCAATGAACGAGGTGAGTCACTTTTTGATTTTATTATTGCACATAATATGACCATTTGTAACAGAGGCAATGCTCCCACTTTCGTCTTTCCGAGCTCGGAAAATTATGATGGATGGGAGGATGTGCTTGATGTTACTTTAGTAAACAACCGTAATTTATTAGTGGAGAATTGGAGAGTTTCCCCTTTGAATTCGTTCTCGGATCACAAGTGGATTCTTTTTCAAATTAATTTCGAGTCGAAAAACCCTCCGCCCTATAGAAATCCCAAAAGAACTGACTGGAAGAAATTCAGTCAAATTGCTAATTCCAAACTGAGCAACATACCGAATCTCGCAGAATCGATAGTAGACCTTGAATCGAAGGTGAAAACCTTTGAAACTTCTATAAGTAAAGCTTTTAGAGTCTCTTGCCCAGTTAAATACAGCCGTAAAACCCTTCCTTCTTGGTGGAATGAAGAACTGTCCAGTCTTAGGAAAATGACGAGGACAATTTTCAACATCTGCCACAAACATAAGTTTTACCAACCGTATAAGGACTCTCTTAAAATTTACAAGAAAGCCCTGTCATCAGCCAAAAGACAAGGCTGGAGAGATTACTGTCAATCAATCGAAGACATAAAGGACTCCGCAAGGCTCAGCAGAGTTTTATCGAAGGAACACTGTAATCCTTCATTTTTAAAAAAGCCTGATGGAACCTGGACAGCCTCTCCAGCCGAATCTCTTGAGCTACTGATGAAGACGCACTTTCCGGGTTGTGAGAGCGATAACCCCGAACCGCGTGAAACCACAGAGCTAAGCGCAGCTCATGTGGAGCAAATCAATTCCGTTATAACAAGAGAAAATATTGTGTGGGCCATCAATACTTTCTCTCCATATAAATCCCCGGGCATGGATGGCATACTGCCAGTTATGCTTCAAAAGTTGCATGATGTGGCAGCTCCATGGCTGGAACAAATATTCAAAGGATGCCTCGCTCTCAAACATGTGCCCTCGTCGTGGAGACAGGTCAAGGTAGTTTTTATCCCGAAAGTGGGTAGGCGTGGTCACGAATCCGCGAAGGATTTCAGACCAATAAGCTTAACATCTTTTGTGCTTAAAACCTTGGAGCGCATTCTTGATTACCATATTAGAGAAATCCTAGATGGAAGACCTCTCGAAAAGTCTCAGCATGCTTATCTTAAGGGCAAATCTACGGAGACTGCCCTCCATGAGGTAGTGCGTACTGTAGAAAAAACAATCCATTACAAAGAATTTACTCTTGCCACCTTCTTAGACATAGAAGGTGCTTTTAACAACGTCCTTACCAAATCCATAGAAGAATCGCTCGTTAAGTTCGGTATAGAATACTTCTTTCGAGAATGGATTATTTCCATGCTCAGTGGTAGGAAGATTCAAGCCACGCTAGGCAATACAACCGCAACAAAACACGTAAGTAGGGGAACACCGCAGGGTGGTGTCCTTTCGCCTCTTCTGTGGCTTCTGGTCATGGATACAATTCTCGTTAAATTAGAGAGATGTGGAGTGAAGGCGGTAGCCTATGCGGATGATTTGGTGCTATTGGTGTCAGGAAAGTACCTCTGTGATTAGTGAAATCACGGAGTCAGCTTTGAAGAAAGTTAGCAGCTGGGCCACTAGTTGTGGTCTAGGAGTTAACCAAAGTAAAACTGAACTGATGCTCTTTACCACCAAAACTAAAGTACCGCCCTTCACGCTACCTCGACTCAACGGTCAAATCCTATCATTGTCTTCCAGTGCAAAATATTTGGGAGTTATACTCGACCCTAAACTAAACTGGAAACGAAATATTGAAGTGCGGGTTAAGAAGGCCTGTGTTGCCTTCTACGCCTGCAGCAAAACTTTCGGCAAAAAGTGGGGACTTCAGTCGAAGATGATTTTATGGACGTACACAGCCGTAGTACGTCCAATCTTAACTTATGGTTCGATTGTGTGGTGGCCTGCTCTAAGCAAAGCCTATAATATCGATAAGCTAAAGAAGGTTCAGAGAACAGCTTGCGTTGGCACCACAGGGGCCATGCGTACTTGCCCAACGGACGCCTTAAACGTTATTATGGATCTTCTACCAATCGACCTTTTTATTAAATACCTGGTTTCCTGCAGCGCTGTTAGGCTGAAGGAATCAAACAGCTGGATGTCAAAACCGTATGGTCACAGCAACACAGCGAAATTGATACCCTCAGATATTATCTCGGTAGACACTGACTACTGCACTCCTACTTTGAGCCTTAGTAGGGATTTTAAGGTCTTTTTCCCATCCAGAGAAGATTGGGAGGATGACATCGTGTCGATAGGTTTCGATACAACCATCTTTACTGACGGCTCAAAGATGGAGTGCGGAGTTGGTTCTGGGATCTTTTCTGAGTCCCTAAATGTAGCTAAATCCTTTAGGCTTCCTGACTTTGCTAGCGTTTTTCAGGCTGAACTGCTGGCAATTAGGGAGGCATGTAAGATACTTAAACAAAGCCCAAACCAAAACCGAAATGCGGCTATCTTCACAGACAGTCAGGCAGCTATCAAAGCCATTAACTCGGCTACATCCTCATCTAAATTGGTCCAGCAATGTCGCGATGAGCTTGCGAGCCTGAACATTAACCTCGGTGTCACCCTGATCTGGGTTCCAGGCCATAGTGGTATCGTGGGAAATGAACGGGCTGACGAGCTAGCCAGGCAAGGATCGGCCCTTCATAGCTCACTTGCGGAAATGGTTAACATTCCTCTTGGTGCTATGAAGGGTAAAATCTTCTCCATCTACCAAACTGAATCTAACCGAAGGTGGAGCAGTTTACCCAACTGCATTATATCTAGGAAGATATGGCCCACCTATAATAAAACCCGTACAAACGATCTTCTACACAGGCCAAGGCAAGATATAGCCAGGATTGTTGCGGTTTGTACCGGACATTGGCCCATAGGAGTTCATGCAGAGAAGTTGGGTATCTCTTACAACACCTTTTGCCGTAGTTGCTGCGACCAAAGAGAAAGTGAAACGATAATCCATTTCCTCTGCAAATGTCCTGCCTTGGCAAACACCAGAATGAAATGCTTTGGGAAAGCATTCTTTCACGAACTGGATGAGCTATCTGAGACAAAGATTGGAGACCTAATCTCTTTTCTCAATGCGACAAAGTGGCTCTAATTTAATCGCTATAAATCTTCTCCTTTCTTTCATAGGTCAAACGAGTTTTGGTATCAAAACGGCGCACTACAGCGCTAATTGGATCTCAGGCTAGGTCTGCCCTGAGATCGCCATTTCTACCTACCTACCTTTTGACAGCTATCTCAATACAGCTATCCAACTCGTTCAACAAGGTATCTAAAAATCCACCTATCCAAGATACCCTACCCAACACGAGATTGAACGCAGCCAGTAAGAAAACCATACTGAACTCTCAGACTTCTAAAAGTACTGGCAAGAAAGCTTCTTCTAGTACTAAAAAACCGGTTTCTTCGTTAAAATCAAATATTAATTTGAACTCTTCTTCTCAAAGTGTAAACAATGAAAAATCTCTGTGTAATGAAATTGTTAGAGTTGACAATGACAATGTTGATGCTGGTGGCTCGTCATCGTCAGTTTCTAGCTCTCACTCTCTTGCTACCCACACAGAAGATGTAAATCGAATGGCACATGATGACAATTTAACTCAGTGTAATGATTTATCACCAATAACTTCTAAAGATACTGTAAGTGCTGAAGCTATTATTAATGATGCAAAATATTCTTCTCCTGGCAAATCAAAGAATCCAGATAATGATTTTGATCGGATTGAAGGTCCAATTAATAATGCATCATGTAGTATCTCTGAGGTTCTTACTGATAATGCTGATGTTGCTGCTGCTACTAGTGTTGGCGTTGCTGCGGTGGGTGTTGATGGTGTTCATGATGCTGATGGAAATGTTGCTGGTGTTAATGTTGCTGGTGTTAATGTTGCTGGTATTAATGTTGATGGTGTTGATAATCAAGCTTTTGTTGCTACGACTAAAGGTGCTTATGTTGATGAAACTAATTCTATAAACAACAATTGGCAAATCAGCAAAGCGAGCAAAACTAAGCGTATTACCCAAGTCGTTGGAACAAATGTCCAATCTTCTTGTATGTTAAGCGTCATATATAAATGGAAATGGCTTCATTTATCGTCTTTTAAACCAGAAACAACTTGCGATGAAATACTGGACTATGTATCTTCAGCATTCAAAGTTGATATATCACAATTATGCTGCTATAAGTTGATAAAATTAAATGCTGATATAAAAGAGCTTAGGTACATCAATTTTAAGCTTGGAGTGCCTGCTAATTTGTTGTTAAATTTTCTCGACTCAAATGTTTGGAAGGCAGATGTTCGTGTCAGAGTTTTTAATTTCCATCCAAAAAACGACCAAACTGCGGAAATAAAAACGACCGATTAGCTAATATATTTCCTGTTCCTGTTGCTCAAACTCATCCTTTATACATTATTCGTCCTGTTCCCTCTTCTATCATAATGCGGGGGGTATGAGATCAAAAGTAAATGATTTTTGTGTTGCTGCTGTTGATTGCCCTTATTCTATTATTGCATTAACTGAAACTTGGCTGAGTGAAAATATAAACTCATCTGAATTGCTCAACACTGACTACGAAGTCTTTAGAAAAGATCGGTGTGAAACTGAAACTGGATTAAGCAGAGGGGGAGGAGTTTTACTAGCTGTTCGTTCTTGTTTAAAAAGCAAACAAATTCAATTAAATTTTTCTTCTGGTTTGATAGAACAATTATGTGTTTGTGTTGAATTTTCTTAATCTGATTGTTTATATAATAATAATAACAAAATTAATGTATATTTTTTTGTCTCATATATTCCACCAAATTCAGATGCTCAAATGTATGAAAATCATGTCAATAATGTACAATTTCTTGCTAATAACTTAGATCCTAATTCTTTTATTGTAGTCTTAGGTGACTTTAATTTAACAAATATCAAATGGATGTATTCTGAAGAAGATAAATGTATTTTTCCCTTCAATGTTAGTAAGGATTTCGAATATAACGTAACTGATTCTATGTATGCTATGAATCTTCAGCAAACAAATTGTATTTATAATTCCATTGGAAGAATGTTAGATCTAGTTTTTGTCCATCAAGATATTGAATATTCTGTTGCTGAAGCTGAATTTTCACTCTTGAATAATAGTGTTCATCATAAAGCATTACATATATCTTTTAATTTTGCTATTTTAAATCAATTTTCTGTTTCAAATTGTAATAATTATGTATATGACTTTTCTAAAGCCGATTAGGTACGTGTCGTTAAATAATTATATTTACTCAGTTCCATGGGAAAATATTCTTTCAGCACCTAGTCTTGAAGTTACCTATAATGTTTTCTGTGAGGTGATAGAAACCGCTTTTTCTAGGTTTGTACCGACCAAATTAATAAAAAAGCAAAATCGACCTATTTGGTTTAATAAACATCTTTTTAATTTAAAACGTGCAATGACAAACATGTACAAAAAGAGCAGAAAAGATGTCTCACTTCGAAGTAAATTTTGTCAATTAAGAAAAGAATATGAGTATATGAAGAAATTTCTTCATAATCAATATCTTTGGTCGCTTGAGTCAAAAATCAAGCACAATTCTAAAGCATTCTGGACTTTTATTAATACAAAGAGAAAATCACTTGGCATTCCATCTGAAATGGAGCTAAATGGTGTTTTAAGTGATAACTTGAATGTTATAAGTAACATGTTTGCTTCTTTTTTCCAGTCAAATTTTGTAAATCTTGATATTGAATGTACAAGTGTACCGTTATGTGATGCTATCACTGATATTGGTCATCTTACTATAACGGAAGAGGATATTCTAAAGGAATTATCTTCTCTTGAATCGAGTTATTCTCTTGCACCTGATAATATTATACCAATTTTCTTAAAAATTTGTAAGCTAGGACTTCTCAAGCCACTTCATATTCTATTTAATAAATCTTTATGTTATGGTGAGTTCCTTGAAACTTGGAAGTGGTCTTTTATTACTCCTATTCATAAATCCGGCTCGAAAAAAGTAATTACAATCTATAGGCCAATTGCAAAACTTCAGATAGTTCCAAAAATCTTTGAAGCTATTGTCAAAAATAAGTTGTATGCTGCGGTTTGTAATGATATATCAGATTTTCAGCATGGTTTTGTGAGCGGTAAATCCACAACTACGAACTTGGTAATTTTTTCTAATGCCTGCCTGTCTGCCTTAGAGAATAGACATCAAGTCGACTCAATTTTTACTGATTTTTCCAAAGCTTTTGACAGCGTCCAACATAACATTCTGATTAAGAAACTAGAATGTATGGGTTTTCACTCGAAATTATTATTGTGGTTGAGAAGCTACTTGATTGGAAGAAAACAATTTGTAAAACTTGGATCTGAAATTTCTTCAGAGATCATAAATTCTTCAGGTGTTCCCCAAGGCAGCCATCTTGGTCCACTTTTATTTTTATTATTCATAAATGATTTGCCAACACATGTTATTCACTCAAATTGCTTATTATATGCTGATGACCTAAAAATATTCAAGGAAATTAGGACCGAATCCGATGTTTTTGAACTACAACGTGACTTAAATAATATTTCTGTTTGGTGTGATCGCAATGGACTATTTTTTAATATTAGTAAGTGTTCTGTCTTAACTATATTCAAATTTTTTAACCCCATCTTATTTGACTATAATATTGCCAATATAAGCCTAAAGAGAGTATCCAAACAAAAAGATCTAGGCGTGATTTTTGACGAACAATTTAAATTCTCCTGGCATTATGACTATATAATATCAAAGGCAAACTCAATGTTAGGTTTCTTATTTCGTAATGCTAAAGATTTAAAAGATCCTTATACTCTCAAGTCAATTTACATTGCATTGGTACGTTCATCTCTAGAGTACTGTTCTGTTGTGTGGAATCCGTATTACGCTAATACCCGGCTACGCATTGAGAAAATTCAAAGAAGATTCACTAAATTTGTTTTAAGAAAATTAAATTGGTCCTATAGTCCATCATATGATGCCAGATGTGCTTTGATTAATCTTAAGCCACTTAGTATAAGACGTGAATATTTTTCTGTTCTTTTTGCACGAGATGTTTTATGTGGGCATATTCAATGTTCACAATTGCTCTCTAAGTTTAGTTTGTATGTCCCGGATCGACGTATTAGACCTAGAGGAGGTGATTTACTTGTTATACCCTCACATAGGACTAACTACGGTTCTAATGACCCAATAACTATGGCTTCTATTAATTATAATAAGTTTGACCACGTAATCGATTTTAATATGAGTCGGAATATTTGTAAAAGTATCATATTAAATAACATGTAAAATTATTATTATATATGTAAAATTTTTTATTAACTAACTTAATTTACCTTCTTGTCTTAATTTATTGTAAGTATCTTGTATATATGTATGTATATCTATATCAAACCCACCATTCTATACTCACATATGCTAAGTCTAAGAAAGTTAATGTACTTGATAGATAAACTTAATAAATAAATAAATAATAAGAAATTTATCCCTAAATTCCGCGGTCCATACAAAGTGCATAAAGCCCTCCCAAATGATCGATACATAATCAGAGATATTGAAAATTGTCAGTTAACTCAAATTCCTTATGATGGTGTAATTGAAGCCTCACGTATACGTTCCTGGGTTGATTGGATTGATTCACACAGTTTGAATTCTAGTTCAGAAAGGTAATACATTTAGATTAGGTATATTACATTCTTTTAAAATAATTTTATTTTTTTTGTTTTTATTTAATTTTTTTAAATAATTTTTAAATTTGATTGTAAAATTCTAACATTTACAACTTGATCGAGTCGATCAAAATGGTCAGGATGGCCGAGTTGTAAGAGTACCTGTTTTAAATTTACTTTGATTCAATAATACTTTTTATTTGTTTATATAATATATAAGCTGAGTTTGTCATATATAATTTTAATTTTAAGATTCATTCGAAAACTGAGAGATCAAATAAAAATAACTAATATTTCTTATATTGATCTTTAATTCTGAAAAGGCCATAACAGACGCGTACATGATATCGAGGTCGACTTTTTACACATTGTTAACAACAATATAAAAAAGATGTGTACCAAAATTCAGCTAGGTGGGAATTTTTCCGAGCTGAACCCCTTTTTTCGTCTAATTTGACTGGACTATAATGGGTTTATTTTAATTTGATTCTTTATCAGTTTTTTAGTGATTTTTGAGAAAAAAAATGCAAATAACGGCAGAAGTCGCCAGGTCGCTGGCTTTAGTTGAGGATGGACGAAGTGCGCGGTATGCCGCTGTTATGATCGGAAAACCGGAGACGACGCCGACGGTAAGAAGAGTCATTCAAAGGTACAGGGAAACCAACTCCTGCAACCGGCGGAAAGGCTCAGGTGCCCCAGAGCAACATCTGCAAGGGATGATCGATATTTGGTGCTTCAAAGCCTTCGAGATCGTCACTAAACAGCGGTTGAACTGTCTCACAGACTTCGATCCGTTAGGGGGAGAGCTATGAATGCTCAAACGGTGAGGAGGCGATTAGTGGAGAGTGGCCTGAGAGCAAGAAGACCTGCTCGTGTACCAAGACTCACGTTACAGCACAAGCGACGTCGGATGGAATTTGCTCAACTTTACCGAGTTTGGACCGAGGCCGACTGGGGTAGTTCTTTTCACTGATGAGTCCAGGTTTTGTCTGCGCTCACCAAAAGGACGTAGCAGAGTGTGGAGACGATCAGGTGAAAGATACTCTTCGGAAACGGTTGCCCAGCGCGAAAATTTCTGGGGAGGTTCCGTCATGGTGTGGGCGGGAATTTCCATGCACGGAAAAACCAAGCTGTGCATCGTGGAATGATCGGTAAACTACAGTTACTACATCAACAACATTCTGGAGGAATATGTGGTTCCATTCGCACCATTTATTGCAGACAATTTCTTGCTAATGCAGGACAATGCTAGACCACACGTGGCTAGGTGCGTTACCGACTACTTACAAAGAGTGGATATCGATGTAATGGCTTGGCCTGCGATGAGCCCGGATATTAATCCCATCGAACACGTTTGGGATCTACTAAATTTCTTTCTTTACTTTTTTTGTAACTCAGTGTATAAAGCGTGACGGTGTGTACACACAAGAGTTTGTTATTTCGTGAATTTTATTGAGATAACATTTGGGGTTATCGGGAACTTCTTTTCCCATGGATTTGTTCCCATATTCGAAAAATTGGTATCGGGAACTTTTCGAAAATGGGAAAAAAATTCCTATGGAAAAATATCTATCGGCAATTCTTTTTTCATGGGAAATCTTGTGTTTTTTCTGTCTGAATATTTCCCCATTATTTAGTTGTCGGAATTTAAAGCGGAACAAACAATGTAAGCAATTTTCAACAAAATAATAATGAAAATATTAATAAAAATGTATCTTTTTAAGGTCGAATTCAACAAATACCCACCAAGTTCAAGTTTTAATCGGTTTTATGGAAAAAAACCGAGATATTGCTAATGGTTTCACAACAAATCGGTCTAAGGAAGATATATCAACATTTTGGAAAGAAGTTGAAAAAGAGCTTAACAGTTTGGGCCCACCTTCTTCCACTTCCCACTTCGTCGCTCATTTTAGTTTTGATAAATATGGGACAAATTGTGGTCTCAAAAAAACCCAAGACATTTGTCAGGACTTCCGAAAAAGAAGATTGAGCCAGCCCAACCTCATGATCTTTTCCTACGCCCGTCTGGTATCCACCTTCGGCAAAAAAGCGTAAGCATGCACTTAGCTTGACTATAGGAGGAATTGCTATTGGTTTCTTGGTTTGAGGGAAGAAATTAGATAGCATATCAAGCACATATTTAAACAATTGCTTGTTTACTCTATAATAGCGTTGAAATCTGTAGAAGAAAAAGATAAAATCATTGTTTTTTTCTATCTATAAATATTTTTACTTACAGTGGCTGTGGCAATTCTAATGGATTTGAATGATCTCTTAAACTTCGCCTTATGGATCTTTGTTCTCTTCGTTGTTCTCGTTGTATTTCATCGATTAATAATAAATAGGATATTCTTTGCATTTTTAATTAACGATTAGGTCTAGGACGAAAACAAACAATTTTTTTCTCTAAGAACCGACTGTCAAATCATTCCAAAACTATGTTCGAAAATTAATTTATTATTTTCATGTTGGCAAAATTTGTTCCCAAGGAAAAAAAATTCCGTGGGGAATTCCCGATAGTAGGAACTTGTTCCCGGGAAGGGAAAAATTCCTAGGGAAAAATATTTCCCAAGGAATTCCCGATAAGGCTGATTTTAAGAAAAAAGAAAAACAAGTCCAAGGCAATAGAAATAGAAAAAAGTCTCGTGAGTTTTTATGCAGTCTTTTTCAATTTAGTTTTCTTGTAGTAAGAAGTTTTTGAATGAATAATTTGTATTTGCTTTTTGAAATAGTATTTTATTTCTGCTTTGAACTACATTAGAAAAGTACTCTGGGGTGGAATCGCGTAAGGTGATTGTTGATTGTTGACCATCAAAATGGATGATTTTGCTCCACGTAAGGTGATTATCAAATTGACTATCACTTTTTTGCGATGGTTTGTTAGTGACAGCTATTTAGGTGTCACTTTCATATATTTTGATTAATTTTTTGTGAGAAAGATAATTTGTGTGAACTTCAGCTCCACTATAAATTTTAAATTTAGTGAAAAGATATCAAAGTTAAAATAAAAATAAGTGAACAGTAATGTACACTTCAATGCAAATTTTCTATCAGTGCACCAGCACGAGAAATGACTACAAAAAAGTTCAATTGCTGAGAACCAACTTAAGGAATAAAGCAAATATTTTGGAACTTCCTAACCCAATGTAACTATGAAACTTTCTATGAATATTTATAAATAAGTTATTTACAACATACAGTCGTGGTCATACAATTAAGCCACAAAACGAATGTACCCTATTCTCTTCAATAAAGCTTTCCTGTATCACTTTGTGTCTATTTTTTTTAACGGTTAAAAACTAACATTATCTCAATATGAAAACCGTATGTCACCTAAGGTTCAAAGATGTTTTGCTTTTAAACAAAGCGCTTTATTTGTTGTTAAGTCGCAGTGCAGGTGGTCACATAATTAAGCCATTACATTTGAAACAGGTACTTTTATATTATTTCACGTAGATATTTTATCAAAATGTATTAAAACTGTTTTATTATTAAGGAAATGTATTATTAAAAATTAAAATATTTAATTGGTAACAGTTATGGGAAAAAATAAAACCTCTACTCCATGTGAAAGAAAAATTATTGTCAAATGCTTCAAAAAGTACAAAAATGTTATGAAAGTAAGCAAATTACTAGGTTTTACTAGAGGTAAAGTTAGGAACGCAGTTCAATACTTTAAAAAACACCAAACCTTTGAGAACCTACCTCGAAAAAAGCCACGAAAGACGACTCCGTCTGAGGACAGAACATTAGTTAGGCTTTCTAAAGTGGATCCATTCTTAACATCCGTTCAATTAAGAGCCCAAATGGAGGAGAACTATGATGTACAATTATCAGCAAGAACCATACGAAGGCGACTTCAAGAAAAAAATTTGAATGGACGAATCGCTAGACGTAAGCCCAACCTGTCAAAAAAAAATATTGCTCGAAGAATGAGGTTTGCTAAAGAACACCTTTATAAAAGTCCAAATTTTTGGAATTTGGTCGTGTGGAGCGACGAATCCAAGTTCAACGTTTTTGGCAGTGACGGAAGACAGTATGTGAGGCGTCCTCCATTGAAAGAATTAGACCCGAAATATACAAAAAAAACTGTAAAACATGGAGGGTTTTCCGTGATGGTTTGGGGATGTTTTACATCATCAGGAGTTGGTCCATTGGTGCAAATTAATGGAAATATGACAGGAGAAATGTACAAGGACATTTTGGACAGTCATTTAAATAGGGATTATGCTGACAATTTACCGTTAGCCTGGATATTTCAACAGGACAACGACCCGAAGCATTGCTCTCGGGTCGTTAAATCCTGGTTTGAATCAAATTCAATTCAAGTCCTGGAGTGGCCTGCTCAAAGCCCGGATCTGAACCCCATAGAAAATCTATGGGGTATCATGAAAAAAGCAGTTGCGGCTAGAAAACCTACGAATAAGGCGTCTCTTTGGAACATTGTTAAAGAAGAATGGTCAAAAATAACTCCTGCCCAGTGTTCATTGCTTGTAGGTACAATGCAAAAAAGATGCGCAGAAGTAATAAAACAGAAAGGATATTCAACTAAATACTAGCTGCACAGAAGGTAAAAAAGTTGCTCTCAATAGGGTTAGTTATTTATAAACGTACTTCATTGCAGATGGTTTAATTACATGTCCACTTCCAAAATCGATTAAAACAACATATCATTACTTTAATGAGTTTTTCAAAGATATTTTTTAAAAATAAAATATCATCTGAACTTCTAGTTACTAAATGTATATTTTGCATAAATAAATTAATTTATCATTGTGTTAAGTTTCTTCATTTTTCACGAAATCTTTTGCTATATATTGATGGCTTAATTGTATGACCACGACTGTATGTATGTACGTATAAATTATTTATTTCAGATTCTTTTGCGGTTGCTCGATTTATCATCAGTAATAAGATCAACACATATTCCACCTTTCCTTGAACAGGCTGCAACTTTAAATCTTCATGGAGGTGGTGGTTATCAACGACAAGTTGGGGCTGATTGAGCTGCACCGATATGGGCCAAAGTACTGTAGCTGGAATAAGTCCTGCAGTTATTAAGAAAATGCAGTTTGTTCTATGTCCACTTTTCATTAAATTTGAGCCCTTGGATTCAAAAAAAGAATATATTTTTGCAAAATATAACAAAACAGTCTTATAAATTTATAACTATTATTAAGTATAGTTATAGGTATACTTACATTTTCAAAGAAAGAAAACTTTGCAAATTTAAAATTCATGAAATTTACACAACAGCTGATCGAAAGTTTTAGCGATCACTTTACACAGAACAAAGAAAAGGTGATGATCAAAATTGACTATCAAAACAGTGACAATCAACTATCTCCTTACGCGATTCCACAACAGGAATAAGATCAACACATATTCCACCTATCCTACTGTGGCTGCACCTTTAAATCTTCATGGAGTTGGTGGTTATCAACGACAAGTTGGGGCTGATTGAGCTGCACCGATGGGCCATGCAGTCGGTTCTATGCCCACTTTTCATAAAAATTGAGCCCTTGGATTCAACAAAAGAATATTTTTTTGAAGAATATAACAAACATTTTTATTAATTTATAACTATTATTAAGTATAGTTATAGGTATACTTACATTTTCGGAGAAACAAAACTTTGCAAATTGAAAATTCAACACAATAAACACAACAGCTGATCGAAATGACATTTATGCCTGTTGCATGCAATTTGTACCAAGTTTCCCAAACTTGGGTAAGGCGCCAATCGAAATCGATCCGGAAAAATTTTTGAATCGATATTTGACGGTGTTTCCCTTTGATTAGAAATAAAAATTGTATACTGATCGATCGGAAATCGCAGAGAATTTTGTTTGACGAAAAAAAATGTAATTGCGCATTTATTTTTCTCTAAAAATGCATTTTTCTATTTTCCGGACGGAAATTCATTTTCCTGAACAGCTGATACTTTTATGTTCAAAAGTGAAACGAATCGTTCCACTGATTTGTGTTCCAATTTCATACAATTCCAATGACAGGGGTGGAATCGGCTAAGGTGATTGTTGATAATTGACAATCAAAATGATCGAATTTGATCTACGTAAGGTGATAGTCAAATTGATACCTAAAAAGCTGTCACAAAAAAATGTGATACTCAATTTCAAACAAATATATTTATTCCGAATAGAGCTACCAGACGCTAACACAAACGACTGGAAAATTTTCTTAGTTCACTTTGTTTCCTTAAAAAAAAACACATTCCTGTGACCGACAAAGCTTACGACATTCGAAAAAAGCAAGAAAAGTAAGAATTTTATTCA
Organism: Eupeodes luniger; assembly: GCA_951509635.1. Lineage (NCBI taxonomy): Eukaryota > Metazoa > Arthropoda > Insecta > Diptera > Syrphidae > Eupeodes > Eupeodes luniger. The sequence continues at coordinate 69,219,221 of OX608074.1, forward strand.
AAATCAGCCAATTTGATACTTTTATTTAGATAATTTTTAAGAATCAATTTAAAATTTCACCAAGGCAACAACGAATTTTGACAATTTGAATCTGAAATTGTTCAATCGAATTGAATTGAGTTGAATCATCTTACACAGACGGGAAACTCGGTGATAGTCGATTTGACTATCAAAAATTTGATAGTCAATTATCACCTTAGCCGATTCCACCCCAGATTTCTGTCAGTAAAAGTTTTTCGGTGGATTTCAATCAGGAAATTATGTTCAATGACAGAAATTTTTAATGAAAGCTATAAACGACCTGCCAAAAAGTTCCAATGTTTGTTTTCAATGATGAAAACCAATGATAGCTATAACTGGCGCCTAAGTGCTGCCAGCAAATAGTAAAGTTTTAGCGATCACTTTACACAGAACAAAGAAAAGGTGATGATCAAAATTGACTATCAAAACAGTGACAATCAACTATCGCCTTACGCGATTCCACCCGATCTTGAAGTCATGTAATCGTTGACAAATTATAAAATGTCAAATTGATGCGTTGGTATTCCTCAATATTTATTCTTCGAATCGGTTAGCAAGAACGAAAAAGATCGGAACTTTTTTCCGATCGGTTACCACGATTTTCCCTGATTTTTGTCGAATCTTTGTCTAGCATAGAATTTTGTCTAAACATGTCATTCCTATAAAACGCAATCATAGAACATTTTTTTGTCTCATTGCACAAAAATGTTTCATTTTTGATAGGAATCAAACTCACCAATAATCTAAGGAAAATGATAATAGTTTCAGTATATGATTACTCATAAATTAAATATTGACTGATGTAACCTAACATACAATACCTGTGGCGTGATGGTTAGTGCGTTGGACTGTCATGCCAGAGGTCTTGGGTTGGATCCCTGCCTGTACCATCTAAAGTTTTTTTCACGGGTACTGCCTCTTGCGAGGAATTGTCAAATCCTTCAAGAGTAATTCTTGTCATAAAAAGTGCTTTCCCAAATTAGCCGTTCGGATTCGGCATATAAACTGTAGGTCCCCTCCATCCCTGACAATGGAATGGTTGAGAGTTGTAAGTCACTAGGCCCTAGTTCTCAACGGACTGTTACGCCACCTAATTTATATTTATAATCTAACATACAATTTCTGCAGAAAAATAATAACTGAATACATGTATTTATTCTAAGTTAAATTTTTAGTTGGTTTAACACGTTTATATACTACATAATGACATTTTGTTTTCATTGAAGATAGATTTAGATTTCTTCATCTTCAAACAGTTGCGATAATTTAGAATGGCTATTAGGTGGGCAAATCGCTCCCATAATAAGCGACTGTACAACCCAAACAGTTGAAACAACAGGAATACCATAATATTGAGCTTTTGCTTTAATCGAATGTGAAAAATCCGATTCTGCAACCATGTACCCACTAGTTGTTGGAGTAATATCATCAAGCGACTTAATAATTCGGAGCTTTGCTCCCGCCACCTTGCAAACACGTCCCCAAAGTTCAACGAAGTCACTGTGTTCACCGGCAATAAGCACAAATGTTTTTGTAAAAGGTTGCCCACTTAATCTTATGGGATTATTTTTCCCAATTTTCCATTGGACAAATTTTTCTGCTAATATTGACCATCCAGCTGGAAGTTGATACTTATTCAAATCAGCTAGCTTATTTTGCCGGCAACTATCTACTACCCAATCGTGAGAAATGGCCTAGATGAAAAATGTATTTTAATAATTCTAAGTAATTAAATTAAATAAACTTAGAAAGGATTTTTCTTACTTGAATGTCTGATGCTATGCATTGGACATATTTAGCCGTAATACATGGTCTAGGTGCTATCAACTTGCACTGTTTGTATTTAGTTTTAGGAACATCTTCAAAATAATTATATATTTTAGCTCCACCCGCTTCCAACTGCTTCTGAAGGTAACGTTTAACGTATGGAACAGCAGAAAATTGCTTAAATCTGTTGTTTTCAATGTTTTCCGTCTTTTCCTAAATAATATTAATAATAACTTTCAAACTCTATTTCTTCAAACAATACAATAGAATTGAAAGATAATCAAAGATTCTATCACCTTATAAAAGTGATAAGGATAAAACAATGCTAGCTAGGAAGTTTTATATAAATAGACAAACAAACATTCAATACAAACTTACCTGCTGATATCGGTGTGGTCTTAAGCCAACTGTACACGTAAGGAGAAAGTGCTTATTGCGAAAAAGTGTACTAGATTTCGGCAGAGGCCCTAAAAGTTCGTCAATATCACAGTTCGGTTGAATTTTCTTGTAATCAGATATAAATATCATCCCTTTAAAAATTGTAGAAAAAAAATATAAGATTTAACAAAGAAAATATATTAATTGATCATACGGGCTAGTTCGGAATCATTTGCTGAATTCTGCAATTCTGGTTGTACACCCTCAACTAATTCCAATCCAGGCTTTTCCTTTGGAGAAACAGGTGGTGTAGATTCAAGCGTATCTGAGCTGTCGCTATCCTCCGAAACACGTTTAGGAGGTGCCGAATTAAATGGCAATCTAAAAAGTTGTTAGAAATTATATTTGTGATAAACCATTTTTTTCGTGAGTTAGAATTACAAATGTTTATAAAAAGAGGATGCAAATATTCAATATTAATAATTACGTGTTGAAGTCCTTTTCATCCAACGAAATAGTAATCGAGTTTCACAACTTTTTCACTTTTTTATGATTATCAAGCACATACTTATTAAACTGATAAGAGGATTTTTCACAACTAACGCGACACTCTTTAATATATGTTCCACCGTTAAACGGAAGCAGTAAAATGTTAATATTCTCATAACTTTTTTAAATTTAAAACCGAGCGTACATATATACCGCCGTGTATTACTACTTCGTTAAATAAAAAGGAAACAAATTATATACGTTTAAGCCCGATTTTTGTTTACTTCTTATTCCGTGAACGCGATCAAAAAGTAGCAGAAAAGTTAAACCAAGCAGAGAAGAAGCGAAAGATCGAATACAATATACCTCAGTCGATAGAACAAAAATGACGAAAATATCAAATCCGAGAAAGCAATCAAAAAATATATATGTACATACAGAGTAACCTTTTATTGTGTGAGAAATCCAAGGTTCAAAAACTAAACGAGACATGTATAGGATTTAAAACATGTAATTCCTAACAAATTACGTTGACAGAGCTAAACTTGCGTGTGAAATGCAGTTAATTTGCTTTTTTTTTAAATTGAAAAAGTGAATACCTTAACATCAAAACTTTGCAAAGTTAATCTTGAATTTACTTAAAAATTGTTCATTAAAAAAAATACAAACTGTCGACTAGACTTATAGACAAACATATAACTGACGTTTTTAATAATGAAATGAAAAGAAATTACCATCCATACCAGAGTACAAGTTTTATTATTAAAATTAAATTATACTTTTATATTTATATATGGAAACATATACATAATAAATACATAAATATATTATTCATATATTTAGTATATATGCTTTTTGTTTCTGTTACAACGTAATATTTATATCTAAAAAATGTATTGAAAAATAAGGACATTTAATGAAACTACTATAGGATGCATGAGAGGTGCTCTATTAATTTTGTGAGGTTGTGTATATTTACTATATAAGTTTTATTTTCTTGTGTTTTCTCTTCATACTTCATACAAAAATTAAAATAAATTTTTTTTTTTGTTTTCTTTTATTTTATTATTAATATTATTTTTTAATAAATCTTTAATGTTGATATTTCGAAAGTAATGTACTTTAAATCTTTAATGTTGATATTTCGAAAGTAATGTACTTATTTCTATTTTAAGTTACAACATTGATTGGTAAATAAGATAGCGCTAATTATAAAATATATTTTTAGTAATTCAGTTGTATGCCATGTTCTTACGTATTTAAGTTTTACTTATAACTTTTAAAAGGGAAATTATTAGTTTAAGAAAATAAAAAGTGTGTACCAAAAAGAAATGTAAATTAAGTGTCATACATCAACAATTTGTTTTATATTTACACCTTTCGTAGTTTAACTAAACATAAGTTAAGTTTGAAGCTTCTTACAAAAATAATTTCTTTACTAACATATTATAATGCATTGTTAAAAGCCTCTACACTTACAAATTATCCATAAATTAAATAAAGAATCAAGTACCATATTTTAATATTATTATTTATCGAATTAAAATTTATAGACACAGCCTTTATAACATTCAATTTGTAGGTAAAATTTTGACAATGCCTTAAATAAACGTTAGAGCCATTTATGCGTCTCCAGGATCAGTTACTCATAAATATACACTTATCATATAAAATAATTTAAAAAAAAGTGTAATATTATGGTAAGCCCATTAATTACATCTAAGTTCGGAAAAAGAATTTTTGTATTTTTAACTTAACATTTCCATCTTGTTCATCGAGCGCGTATTGATTACAAACAAAAATTTAACACGACACGAATAAGACGAAGGAATTTCATAAGGTTCCACAAAACATAATTATTACCACCATTGCACTTTTTACTATTTATTTCAAGTATCCTAATTTTTTTTATTTTTAGGATTTTTTAAATTTTATACCCATATACATAATTTATTTACGAATAAGATAAAAATGAAAAACATGGCATACAAAAATGTTTTTCATCATATAAATATAAGATTTTATACAAACTCCTTTCCCTTTTTAATGTACTGTTATTTTCCTTCATACAAAGGCCTCACATTATTTAAGAAAACGGCAGTGTATCTTTTGGGATTTTCTATGTTACACAAAAAACTTTCTCTTTTGTCAATAATGTTCGTCTAAAAACTAAGATATTTAAAACAAAATACATTTTTGGTTTAATACAAGTACGGTAGCGCAACTATAAGGAAGTGCAAATACCTGCATCATGTTAAAAGAACAAATGTTATTTCTCATAAAATTACACATTTTAAATGTAATGAAACGTGGACCGTGGATTTGTATTTGCTTAATTCAAGTATTTATCTTTGCATTTGTTTTTTAACAAAAAATTAAGAATTATTAATCTCAAAACCTGATTTTTAGCGTGCACTATTCTATCATCATCGTTACTTAATTTTGTGTTGAGAAAGATATCGAACATTTTCGGAAAAATGCGAAAATTGTCGAAAAGTCGAATCTTTTCTATTTTGGAATTTACTTTGACTTATTTTCCGGGTACTGATGGAAAAATAGTGTGAAATTGGAAAAGGTTGGTTTTTTCGTCAAGATCCCACAAGACTTTACAGTACAAATATCGACACTGGAAAAATCGAACTTCTGAAATAGCGTTAATGCAAATTAGACACAACATTCAAGCGAAGTATAAAATAGTTTTAACTATTTTTTTTATAATTATCTATTTTGGAAATGTTGCTTTGTATTTATTTGCATTAGTTTTATATTAATCAATTTAACTCATCTATTATTGGGATAAGCAATTTCACATAACAAAATATATTGCGCGTAGTTAAATAGAAAATAATTTTATTTCAGATTTTAGTTAAATAGAAAATAATTTTATTTCAGATTTTGTTCTTTTATATAACTCTAAGCTTATTTATTAGCTTAAAATCGAGTCGACAGTAGTGTCTGTTACTTTTAAATTGTCAATCCAAAATTAAAGTTTGAAATAATTTTTTTTTTTTCAAAATAAAGGTATTGTTTAAGAAAAAAATACTAATTTAAATGCAAAATACGGAAAACAGCTCTCCGGAATTCGGAAGAATAAGAAAACAAAAAAAGGCTCACAAAATTCGGTCATTTCTATTATAGAATTATTTATACTTGACTTTTTTTTGAACTGATACATTTTTTTAATTGGCATGGTTTTAATTTTCTTCAGGTTTGTAATTCGAGTATGTTTTTTTATTCATTAGAACTTAATTTTCAAAAAATGTTCTTTGGAAGTCTTATGCGTAAAGTTTGAGAAGAAATTCAGTTTAAGGGTTTAAATACAAATTAAATGTTATGATGGCAATAATTAAACAATATCGGATTCCTTTTAAGAAGCAAATTTGTGTGACAACTTTGAATAACCTCAATAGCTTACCACCGTCTCATGCAAGCAAAGAAAGACACATTTAAGTCTATAATCTTGTTAGTAAAAATAATTAATGTAAGCATACACAATCCGATTCTTTAAAATTAAGTGGTGTTGTTGATGAGACGTAATTGGTACGTTAGTTTCCCTTTAATATTTTTGTTTTAATTTTTTTCCAGAGGAATGTTATCTTTATGCTCCCTTTTTTAGCATACAATATCGTAAATATACATTCGAACATGGATATAATGAACTAAGTATTGGCTATTTTATATACTTAGCGTGGAAAATTTTTAAGTTTTATTCAAACTTATTTTTAGGATGATAAACTTTTTATTTTTGTTTGTTTAGCCTATTTTATATTATGAACTTATAAAAGTAGTATGGTGTAAGTGGGTTGTGTGTAATTTTTTAAGAATACCTTTTTTGTCTCTTTCCGCCCCTTTTACCAACGGCCCCGGAATATCCCGCTTCTGGAGTACTGGGTGAAGCTGGTGGCCTCTTATTCCGAGATGGTCTGGTGCCAAAGGATTCTTCTTCTTCCACACCTTCGCTGACTTTATTAACATTTTGAATCTTTTGTATTTCTTTAGCTTGGTCAACTTCTAAATATATGTCGGAAGCGGTAACTTTTACCGTTGTATTTTCTGTCTTGACGTTGTAGTAAACTTTGTTGTTGGACTTTTCTATTGACAAAACAATACCGCTTTCGTAATCTTCATCCACTAACGCGTATATGTGTTGATCTTGCAGTGGCAATGTGTCACCTTCTCCAAAAACTATTGATTCTCTTGGGAGTGTTTTGGAGGCTCCATCTTCGAAGAGCACAACATATTTGTTTCCAGGTTTTTCGCCGGTTATTTTTCCAGCATAGAACTTCTTGTCTACCCATTTCGCAAGAACACATGGACCAGCTTTCGACTCCGTACTTTCAGCCTCATGCCCTTTTGGAGTTTCTTTATTGATGTCTCGCTTGACTTGCTTTGCCTTAGGAGTGCTCTCAACGTCGTCTTCTTGCATAGATCTTTTGCGCGCACGTTTTGATTTACTCCCAGACGTTGAAGGAGTCTCCGCAGGACTAATCTTTTTATTTTTTTTAATTTGATGAGTTGGAGTATTTTCTTCTAAAAGTGCAGCTGCTTCTTTTTTACTGTCAGGGTTAACAGCGTTTTTGATTTTAGTAAATTGATTTATCATGAAATTGCAAAGTTCTTCAATGCCTAGTATGGTGTGTTTATTTTGCGATGTTATTACACTGTTACAGTTTATTGAAGACGATGTTGATGCCGATGTTGGGGTATCTACTGTTTGCGGCAATGAATATGCTGGTAAACTGGTAACGCTGCCATTAGATGAACTTTGAATGGAACTCTCTGATGCAGAAGGCTTATCAGTTTCGCTTGTATTCTTATTACTAGAAAGATCGACACGTTCAATCGATAGGTACCGGACATCATTTTTCTCACAACAAACATTGACCTCGTATTTGCTATCTTTTTTCAAATCCGAGCCAGAAAGATTAGATATTTTTATTTCAAACTTTCCATCTGAGTTTTTCTTTTTTGCCGGTGTTGAAGTCTCTTCTTCATCAGTTGTTGTATCAGGCAATCCATTGTATTTTTTTATAGCATCAATGTATTTTTTCATTGTACCATCAGATGAAGGTTGATCAGTTTCACTCGCTTAAAATAAAAATAAAAACATTTTTAATATACAGTTGTTTTTTACTTGCCTGTGCTCAAAAATTCTACTTAACAAAATTATAAAAAAAAACATATGTTTTTGATTTATCAGGAAACCTATACAATTCAAGAAAAACATTGAAGGAGGTTTTTGCTGAAGTTAGCTTTCTGTGGTTGAAAATATGATTTTTCTCCGTCGTTGGAGAAAATACATTTTTTTATAACTTCAAATTGAGAACTTTTGTTTTGGAAAATTATGTTTCGTAACTTTCGTTATTTATATCATACTTGAAAATACTTAGTATATAATTTTTTGAGTAAGCTACCCTTGAATACAGAAATATAATTTTTATTCTGCAATTTTTTCCAAATCATTAATCTATTAATCTCAAGGTGCTTGTTTTCATTAATGTTATATGTTTTTTGGATACAAAATGTTGGTTAATTGGTTTCATAGACAAAAAAATACACAGCCCTTTTATGGCTATCAACTATCAATTATTTGATAACTTCTATCAATTTATTGATAATTTGGTATTATGAGTATCAAATGATAATTTTTCACCCATTGTGAATACTAATCAATATACGATTGTGAATAGGTTTTGTTTGGTGTTTGGCGTTTGTCATTTGTGTTGAGTTCTTGTGTTTTGGTCATTATACATACATTATTTCGGCGGAATAATGTAAGTTGTTTTCATTAAATAAATTTCTCTATTTTCTTAATAATATTTTGTTTATTATGGGGAGTAGAATAGTTAGCTCAGATGATGGTACATGCCTATTTATCAACGAAGATTTTGTGGCTGATAGAAAATTTGATAGATATCATAATTTTTGACAGCCTTAATTTGCTTATTTCAATTCATGAACTTATAATTTGTCCAGTGGGTTTGAAGCATCTCGTAATACTGTTTATTTTAGCTTGCACGATAAACCTTCGTTCCTCAGTACAAATGCCTTCAAACAACAATTCTAGTGAAGGCATTTCGTTCTTCAATTTGTATATTCAATAAAAACTCCAAAAAAATTGTATAAATCGTATTTAAATTACAATTCTTTACCATTTACGAATATTTGATACATTTGTCAACGAAGATTTTGTAGCTGATAGAATATTTGATGGGTATCAATATGTTTGATAGCCGTAATATCGAGTTTATCAATAAAGCTATTCACAACAGTTCTTTTAATTCACTATTTATCAAAAATATTGATAATTGATCACCATAATACCGATTCATTAATTTTGTTGATAATTATCAACTATTATCAAATATCGTGTTGATATTTGATAACCATAATAGGGCTGACAGTTATTATCGAATAGTTATTTTTGAGAAATAATATGTACATGTTAAAAGAACTAACATATTAATTTAATATTTAACGTAAACAAAAACAATTATTCCCAAATCAATCAACTTTTATGTTTTAATTTCAGTTTATAAAAAAGGCAATATAAGTTTATCCAAATTAGAATATTTAATACATATGTATACGAAGGCATAAGGAAGAAAAATATGAAATCCTTCATTAATGAATGCAGGTATATGCTAAATACAGGGGCTTTTGGTTTAATTCGAACGGAAATTTAAATATTGGTTAAGGACAAAAAAACATATTCAAATATACATTTCTGTACTTTATTGCATGAGCGACATTAGCCCACGAACACATTTCAATCTCTCTCCAGTTGAAAACACTAAAAAAATTTACAGAAGCCAAAAAAAACTTTTGTTTAAATGAATTGCGATCTAATTGGCATATAGCTTTAAAATAAAACTCATATCTGAATCTTAAAGATCATCACAGAAATAATAATATTCTCGTCAGTCAGAAAGTGTATGTAATAAAATCTTACAGGTCATTTTTCGGCGGAACTTCAGTGAAATCGAGTGCATGTTAGTTTCCGAAGAGGTAGTAGAGATATAATATGTTAGGGAAACCGGATCTGACATGTTTTTCAACATCTTCTTAATATTTAGTAATTTACTAGCTCTCGAGAGATACTAAGTCTTTCTCGCTTTACTAATTCAAACCAATTTTATTACAATAATTCAAATACATCAAAAATACAATAAAATGCGTTCAAAACAATATTAATTTTAACATTGCTTTAATGTTCTACTATAAAATCTGCTAAGTCACATAAAGATGTGTGGCAACGAAGTCATTGTAAAATTGGTTTCTCAAAAAAATAGAGCAGATTTCTTGAAACATTTACAAATAATAATCTTTTTTGTTTCTCGACACATTTAATTTTAGTTTTTTTTATTTAAACCATATAACTAATCGTTAATTGAGTAAATACATCTATGAAAATTTATTTCTAAAAAAAACCCGCTGTACAATAAAAAATATGAAAACATTGATACTAACTTGCACATGTTCCACTTTCAGTTGTCGAATCTTCAAAACTTTTAGTCAAAGGTTTTGTGGATGTTGCTTCTTCCTCCTTCTCAGTATGGCTTAGTTCAGCAGTATTAGATATTTTGCTTACATTTTCTGATGATATTTCAAATTGCTTTTGAATAGGAGTACTATTAAATACATTCGACGATGAAACCGGCGTATTTACTAAACTGCTGGAAACAATATTATCTTTTATTTTTGGTTTTAAGTCAAGCAAAATTTTGTTTTCGGCTGGTTTAGTTTTTGATGTTTCAGGCACAAAATCGACTTTTGTATCATCATTTATATTATTGACAACTTTTATTGGTGCTGCGTCCGTTTTTTGTGCGTTGTCTTCTGCTACCTCTTTCATGACCTCGGGTTTGATGCTGCTATTATTAGACTTTGCGGCATCAAGAGAAATTTTATCGGCGTATGTTTTTTTTTCAGTTTTTTGAACGCTCGTTTTGGCGGTTAATACATCATCCTTATCCAAATCGTTAAGTGCAGCTTCTACTTTTGGCTTTGCCACATTATCTAACAAGTTTTCTTCAGATAGCATTTCCACGTTATCATCCAGCGACACAGATTCCTTTACGCTACCCAATTCCATGAGTTCACTGTTATGGTCCATATCTGTGGCTGCATTCGTTTCATCAACTTCCATAATGTTCTCTTCAACTGTGTCCATTTTTTCGATATCTTGTTTCCCTTCGGGAGTTGCCTTTTCTGAAGACTCTACAGTCAAATCAGTAACAAATGCTTTATTGTGTTCAATTGACTCTCCGCTTACTGACAACTCATTTTCAATCTTAGGTGTTGTTGAACTGGAAACCAGAGCGTCTTTATTGTCACCCACTTCATTAGATGATTTTTCTGGACTTGCTTCCAACTTTTTATCTATTGAAATTGGTGTAAGAACTTTAATATCTACACTGGACGTGGCTATTGGTTCATTATTTGCCGTCGCTGTGTCTTCTTTTACATCGAGAACTTTATCCCCAACCACAATATCATCAACTGCTGAAGCCTCGCACTCAATAATATTTTTAGCTTTTAGCTCCATAGCGATATTTGTATCCATTTTTGAAGCAGTTTCATTAACTTGCTTATCATTTTTTTCCATTTCTTCTATCTTCTTTAAAAACTCTTTCTCTGATGCTTTACTTATATCTTCAGAGCTTTTAACATTGTCATTGCAAACTTCTTCGATTTGCTCCAACAAGTCATCCTTCTCTTCAGATGATTGATCTTCGTTCATCGTTGAACTACAATCAGCTACAGATTCTTTAAGTTCAGTAGTAGCCGACACCACACTTTTCTCAACAGCGGCGTTGTTGAATTTTTCGTCTACGACGACCGATTCTGAAATGTATACACACAAGCAAATTGGCGCTCAATAAATACTAAATAAAAAATCTTCTTCATCAAAATTTTGTAATTGTTAACTTTAAACTTGTTATTTAATAAAAACTTCACTTATTACTAATTTTATATAGGTTTATTAAAAACACGAATAACAAATGGAACTATTCATGTAAAAAAAGCCAAAAAAAAATACCTTTTTTCAAGAACGACGCGTCCTGTACGTTTGCCGCAGTTTTTCCTTCAACCTCCATATTTCGTTTCTTATCAATAATAACGAAAATAAAAAAGAAAATTTATTACAATTGGTTTATCAACGATATACTATGATTTTAATAATTAATTTATAAAATTAGGAGCCGTTATTTGTTCAAAATAATGAGAAATGAAAAGCCGAATTAACAATTACACCATACGCCATTTGTATTTATGAAATCAGAGTTACCAACCGCACAAAACGGTTGTGTTAAAAGTCAAAAAATGAAAAAAAGACGCGCTTTGGGGCTACGACTACATGAACGTACCGATTTGGAACAGAAGGTATTTATATAAAAGCGGCGTTCACATACTTAAATATGTCAACATTCAAATGGGAAGCTGTGTTTGGAAGAATATTTGATGGTTGTGAATGCAAATTGTTTAAATCAGTCAAATATATATTAAACCACATTTGTCAAAAATATTAAAAAATGTTTTTGTACGTTATTCAAAGCCGCAAAGTGGCTCTAACGATTGGCTGCGTTCAATCTCATGTTGGGTAGGGTATCTTGGATAGGTGGGTTTTTAGATACCTTCTTGAACGAGTCGGATAGCTGTATTGAGATATCTGTTAAAAAATAAAAACAACTTTCAGCTGTTCACAAAAAGCAGAGAAACATTTAAGCTTCGAAGTCAAAATTGTTTTAAGATAACACATTTAATGGATAATTCAACAGATTTGTCGGACGATGATGAATTGATAGTTGCGTTACAATTTAATAAATAAGAGATAACCTCAATCTGTAATCCATGTTAAATTTCCTCTTAGCTCAATTGGAATTCTGTACGATTAATAATTTACTTGTGAAATCTCCAGTTTTAAACGATTTACGTTTAACAGAAAACTATCCTAACAGAGACATCTACAAAACGAGAACAAAATAAGTCAATTTTGAAGTTTATAAAAAAAATCATAATTACTTTCTAAAATTCGGAGGCAAATAGTTTCTTCATCGTCTATTATGTACAGAACATACTCAAATACAACTTCAACTAATATTTTGTATCTTTTTGTTTACCAACAAATACATAAAGCTGAAATCAATTTTCAAGTTTCTTGAAATTCAATCATGTGTTGAATCAGCTGTTCTGTCAGATACCTACATAACCCAGAAATTCTTGGATACCTTTGGATTCCTTTTTTGACATCTCAGCTGTTTTTGATCAGCTGTTATTCTACACGTAAAACACTAACAAAAAGGTATCCAGATACCCTATCTGTCTGAGATTGAACGCAGCCATTGTATACCTATATAAAAATTAAATACAAATTACTGCACGAGCTAATGTAATCGTGAGCTAAGGTGCCGCCCGGAGTGCCTACCCAATGAATGATATTGCTATAGGTTTCATGTGGTTTTTGTACATACGATTTAGACTGCATTGGCCATTTTCAATACTTCTAGAACAACATGCACTTGAGTGTGATTTTGCAAAACGAAAGATATTGGGGCCTAATTACAAATACAAACATAGATGTCAAAAAAACTTTTATGACCTTCAATTTTGCTATTCAGAATGCCAAATCTTTTACGTGATCTGTCAATAGTCGTAAAAGAATAAAAGTGAAAGTTTGTAAGCTTTTATCATAATAGATTTTGCATAGAGCGAAAACAAAGTACATCGTTTCTTATTTAGGTGTTTCGTCAACAAAATGTAATAAAAAGGAGAAAAATGTTAAAATAAATATACAAACAACACAAGTAATTAAATTACACATTTATTTTGCAAGACACCTTTACTGGAACATAGACTTACAAGCAGTGCTTTTGACCAATGTGCGTTTTATTCAACTTTTCGACATAGAGAAATCAAATGCAAGAATTAATTAAATACTAATTGGTAACAGTAACATTATTGGGTGGTCACAGCCAGTACGTTGAGGCATATTCACATAGTGATGTAACTAATAAACGCTCGGCATGACATCTTTTAATTGACTTCCTAAACAGTTAGTTCCACATGTTCTACATGGGGAATTCCAATATAAAATAATAAATTTCCAGATTATTAATAAAATAGAAGATAGAGAAAAACGTACAAATTCAGCAAATGCTCGAGGGAGGCAATGAAAAGACATTTTTGCTATAATTTTGAATTTTTATATTCTTTATAATTAGTGGAGTGCCTGGAGCATTCAAAACCGTAAAACCTCGGATTAGAGTTACAGTGAATGAATTAATATGATCGATGTGGGATATTGTTTTTTAAACTATAAATTACAATGTTTACCCAAAATTTTCTTGTGCACTCCGTTTTTTAATTGTTTAAACATATTCTTATAAAACATTAATGTTTGACCATATGTTTTCACTTTAAACAGTAATTTTTTTTTATTTATATGTTAAATCTTACCTGAATAGACATATAGGAACAATTTTCAAAGATACCTGTGTATAAAAATAGCAGTAGGGATCTCAAACAGGTAGAAAAACGAGGATGGGAGAGCGGAGTGACAGCTGCTATGTACAATGGAATTTCTCGGCTAGTTTAGTTGCAAGTAACATGTGTTCTGTGAATATTGTGCTTATATATTGGCTTTAAACTACTTTTGAGAAAAATCGAATTGACAATTTTTTTACAAAAAATAAAAACTTAAAAGAAAATTTAACAAAAATTGGTAGAAATTGATTTTCGACTCAAATATCTTTTCAAAAAATTTAGATTATGGCTTCCAACTAATTTTAACTTATAACAAATATTGTTTTCAACATTCGGAAAAATTTTGAGAACAATCGAATTGACAGTTTTCTTATAAAAAATAAAAACCTAAACAAAAAAATTAATAAAAGTTGGTAAAAATTGATTTTGAACCCAAATATCTTTTCAAAACTGTGAGATAATGGCTTTAAACTACTTTTATCTTTTAAAAAATATTGTTGTCAACATTCAGTCAAATTTTGACAAAAATATAATTTACAGTTTTCTTACAAAAAATAAAAACCTAAACAAAAAAATTAATAAAAGTTGGTAAAAATTGATTTTCGACTCAAATATCTTTCCAAAACTGTGAGATATTGGCTTTAAACTACTTTTATATTTTAATAAATATTGTTGTCAATATTCAGTAAAATTTTGACAAAAATATAATTGACAGTTTTGACAGTAATTTGAGAGATATCAAGAACGGAACATCAATTTTTACCAAATTTGCGTACTATTTTTTGCAGATTTAATTTTTTTATGAAAAAACGGGCTGTTGGATTTTTATAAAAAAAAACTACTGAATATCGAAAACAATATTTTCAGTAAAATAAAAAGAGTTTGAAGACAATATTTTTAATTTTTGAAAAGCTATTTGAGAAGTAAGTAAATTTGTAGTATTGTTTTTTTGTTAGGTTTTTATTTTTGTAAAAAACCTGTCAAATAGCTTTGACAAACTCTTCAAACTCTTTTTATTTCACAGAAAATATTGTTTTCGATAATCAGTAGTTTTTTATAAAAATCCAACAGTCTGTTTTTTCATAAAAAAATAAAATCTACAAAAAATAGTACGCAAATTTGGTAAATATTGATGTTCCGTTCTTGATATCTCTCAAATTACTGTTAAAACTGTCAATTATATTTTTGTCAAAATTTTACTGATTGTTGACAACAATATTTTTTAAAAGATAAAAGTAGTTTAAAGCCATTATCTTAAAGTTTTGAAAAGATATTTGGGTTGAAAATCAATTTTTACCAACTTTTATTAATTTTTTTGTTAAGGTTTTTATTTTTTATAAGAAAACTGTCAATTCGATTTTTCTCAAAATTTTTCCGAATGTTGAAAACAATATTTGTTATAAGTTAAAATTAGTTGGAAGCCATAATCTAATTTTTTTGAAAAGATATTTGAGTCGAAAATCAATTTCTACCAACTTTTGTTAAATTTTCTTTTAAGTTTTTATTTTTTGTAAAAAAATGGTCAATTCGATTTTTCTCAAAATTTTACTGAATGTTGACAACAATATTTTTTTAAATATAAAAGTAGTTTAAAGCCAATACAAAAACACTCTATATGAAGATATAAATCTTTCGTACGTATCACCCTTCAAAACCATGATACAACTAATAAAGATAGCGCATTGCGCATGTTAGGTTTTGGTTGTCAAACTATCGTGACGTCACGAACACTCAATCAATTGAAGAGAGTTAGAATGTTTGGTGCAATTTCACTCTATTTTCTGTTGTAAATGTTAACGGAAGTGAATTTTCAAATTTTTAAATCAATAAAGTTATTTAAAGTTTATTCTTATATTATATTATTTATTATTTAATTTATACTAAATAAAAAAAAACATTTATTAATAAACATGGGTGTTTGTTCTGGTTTTGACTGCAACGAAAGAAAAGAAATAAGATAACGAGAGATTCCAGCTTTCATAAATTTCCAAAAGGAAATTTAAATCTCTCGAAGCAGTGGACCTTGTTCACCAAACGCAAGGAAAAATTAATGTTCTAACTGCAAGAATTTGTAGTCTTCACTTTTTGCGAGAAGTTTATATAAAACATACAAAGTATGAAATGGGTAATATAATAAAAAAAGTAGTTCAGAATAAGAATCTGAAATAGATTTATATCAATAGGATTCACAAGGTATCGGATTTTGAAACCAGATGCAGTTCCTACGGTTTACGCAAAGCAACTGACTGTAGCGTCTGAGCCTGACACAACAAAGCGCTCGAAAATAATGGAGCTGTAAAAGCAAAAAGATGTAGTGAATGGGTTGCTGGTTCCCATTGAGCTCGAGCATGAAAACGTGCCTGAACAGCAATGCAAAAATGATAACTTGATGGAAAATATTTCACATCCACAATTAAAACAAGCTCAATTTGATGTGCTAACTGAACAATTGTAAGTACCTACATATCTAATAATATTTGTAGGCATTTATGATAGGAACAAAATCTTAATCTTAATAAGCATTCTGAAATTGTATAAAATAATTTGTTTTTATAAACTTATTAGAAAAACCTTACGCGAAGAAAATGAGCAACTCAAAACAGAGTTAAGGACTAAGACCAGGTTTGATCTCACAATCTAATAATCCATTCATCTTAACAATATTCGCTTTTTTAGGAAGGATTTTTGTCGTTGACAAAGTCAACAATAGCATGCCTATTGCTTCTGAGCCAGAAGAAAATCTCCCATTTAATTACGATGGTTTGGAAAACTTGCTTGGCTGCATTTGCCATCGTTTTAAAAACACCATACCAAACCTGGAACAAATTGAACCAGACGAAAGCTCTTGGGTAAATCATTTGGACGAAGGAGGCTTGTCTAAAGCAAATCCCACAATGATGGCTCACTTTGCTGCATTAGAAAATGTTTTTAATGCAGTAAATGGAGAAGCTGAAGGCATTAACATCTGTCCAAACTACAGCATTTACTTGAAGTTGCCGAGAAAGCAACGATCGAATGCGATGAGAAGGTTATGAACTTTTTCTTTCGTTGTCGTATGTACTTCCAGACTGTACTGAACAGACAAATCACGGAAAACAAACTATCAAGGAAAAGAAAATACAAATATTATCTAGAACAATAATAAATGTTTAATTAAATAAGATTGCACTGCGCTAACTCGCCAAGCGTCCTTCTGGAACAGATACGGAAAGCGAACTTAACTCAAAACGTCTGACCCACTTGACGAGCTGCATTGTGCGGTCCTACTCTAAACTGTCATACCTTTGAGCAAGAGGGATTTCCCTGCTCAATGTGTTATACTAATGGCTAAGCTACACTATGGCTATATTATGGATGATCTTAGGGGTGGCCTATACTATGTGTAACACAAACAAATTATTTATTAAATAAAAGGTTGAAAAACCAATGATTTAAAAAGACCATCATATCTTTTATTTAACCATTTATCACTAATTAATTAATCTTCCAGGTGATTCCATAGAGAAAATTGCATCAGAATGAAAATGAAAAAAAATACACCATACTCTTCATTTACTTCGATTTTTTATTAATTTCTTTCACTCAAACACACAAATTTTCTTTAACTTACGAATAAACACAAATATTAACCATTTAAAACCATTTACCTAAAAGAAAAATGTTGGAAATATTAACATTTTATTATAATAACAAAATATCTAAAATCTAAATAAATTAGTGCCATTGTTTTGTTTTAATTTCACATACTGAATAATAAACGCCAAACTCGTTGAGTGTCCGTGACGTAGATGCGCAGAAGGAAACAAAAATAGAAACGCGAATGCGCTATCTGTTTTAGTTGTATCATGCTTCAAAACCCATTTGTTTACATTGTTGTATTTGTAATGTGGACGAATTCAACGAGAAAAATTCACGTGTTTTCACGCATACATAGACACAATTCCTGAGTTTTTTGAGGAAATTTTATGAATTAGAGGAGAAATTACACGCACACTAAGAAATACTTTATGAGGCCAGTTTCCGGTTTAGCTTGTAGGCTAACCAATATGGCTACCGAGGATTTATATCTTTACTAGAGTGTTTTTGGCCAATATATAAGCACAATATTCACAGAACACATCATAGAGGAAATATATTATCTAGAGTCCCGACTTAATGGGTTATGGAATTTTGTGCCCATATTGCTCAACTGCGGGCAAAAAACTATGAGGTGAACTGAGCCGTTCAAAAAAGAGATCCTTTGAATTCAAAAATTGAAAAATTAATGCAATATTTAAAGAAAAATTAATTTTGCAACTTCCTTTCAATGAAAACTGTACTAAAAATAATATTTGACTGCTTTTGGCAAACAAATTCTATGATTTTTATGAAAATTTTTGATAAAAACAGAAAAAATCATGCAGAAAGTATAGGCACCATAGAACTACAATGCGAACGTGGCCTAATTTGAGTTTAACCCAGTTTTGACAGATTAACAGCGAGGTGAGTATTTTGACAATTCTACGAAAATGTAAACAAAACAAAATTAATTCCCAGTACTGCAAAAGCAAATGAAGGTAAAACAATTTAAATACAAAATATTAATTTATTGAAATAAAAAATATATAATGAATTTGCACCTAATTTATCCTCAGATAAGATGAAACCAAGGAGAATGTTGCAACAGGAAAAGTGGAATCTCCCGAGAAGGAAGCCAGCAACGCCGACGTATTTATTCTGGAGGGAAGAGGTACAAATTAAAGGTAAGTGTGTTCATTACGTTAATTTTAAACTCAAATTATATGAATATTATTTTGTTTTTTTAGTTAAAACTACATCGCTCTAATCCGATGGATTCTTATGTCCTCATTTTTAATCAAATATCGTCTGGCTATCTGCTATCGTGAGCTGAATGACTCCAATTTGGCTATTTCGACGTTGCAATCGATTCCGAGTAAGTCTAGACTTCCAAAGATAACCATGCTTCTACCAAAGCTACAACATCGACAGTCAAGAAATCCATTGGAGGCTATTGCCTCTTACAAAGATGTACTGCGTGATTGTCCAATGGCCATGTAGACTATAAGTTCACTCTTGGAAGTCGGCATCGATGGAATTAAAGTCAATTCGTTGGTGAATGGTAAGCAAGCAATGATTTTAAATATTTTGTGTGTTTTAAGCTTCTTTTATAATTTTATAGTGAGTTCGGCTCCAAAGAATGTTGAGTGGTTAAGTTTGTGGATAAAAGGCCATGCTCAAATGTACGTTCATAAACGTCTGGATGCGTCAAAAACATTCCAATCTATTAACGACAATACAAAACTTCATCAAAACGATTATATTCTAACGTTAATTGGACAAGCTCTCTACTACAATGGGCACCATGCTCTTGTGCAGCAGTATCTAGAAACAGCACACATGATAAGTCCATATAGCACAGAACATATCATGCCATTAGCCGTGGTCTATGAGAGGAATAATAATCTAGCAGAATTGGAAAAGCTGGCTAGCCAGCAATCGAATATCAATGAATTTAGTTCGGAAAATTGGTTTGTCATGGCTGAGAGTCTATCGGCAAATGGAAAATACGAACAGGCTTCCTATTTTACCCACAAAGCAATTTCAGTTGATTCAACAAACGTTGAAGCGTATCTTTTGCGTGGGAAGATATTTCTTCAATTGAAACGATATAAGGAAGCAATTCATTATTACAGGGCAGTTCAGAGTTTGGCTAACTATCGTTTTGAGATATACAAAGGTCTTGCGGGCTTTTACATCGGACTTAAGTGCTTAAAAGATGCACAGACAATATGTGCATTGGCTGCACGCTATTTCAGGAACTGCCCCAGGAGCTATGTGGTAAGAATTTGTTGTTATTTTTCATTTGCATTTTACCTTAACTTACTATGAATTTCGATGAAATATAAACAGCTACTTGCCAGTACACTTTTGTACTCTTCGAATACCGTTACAAAACGCCAGGCAAAGACTTTCATTAATCGGGCTTTAGAAATCGACCAGTTCTACTTTCCGGCCGTATGAGCGATGGCAGGGATTCTTTAATCTGAGGGAGAAACACAGGAGGCCATTAAACTGTCGAAAAAACAAGCCGCCAGCTATCCCAGTTGCAAGCTTTTCACAGTTCTAGGAGATATTTTAAGTAGCGAAAAAGATTTGGATGGTGCTCTAGAGTACTACACCATTGCTTAGGTTTATATAAAAAAGAAAAAGTGAAAATTTGTAAGGTACAAAAGTTTGCTTAATTTTTTTTTTTAAGCATGGAACATCATGTGTCACCATGTGCAATGCAAAGCACTTCTTTCAGCCATCGACCGACAGGCCAAGAATTACAATGTGTACAAGCCATTCCTCATGATTTAATCTGCAATCCACCGAGAATTGGCCAATCGTTCTGTTTCAATATATTCGCAAGCGATACAATTTGCGAGAAAATTGCAGATGAGTATCTTTCTTGTACATGTTTTGCAGAATTCTGTGATGTAGCTGGTAAGGATATTTGTATAAATAATAAAATAAGAACCATCCTAATTTTGTCTCTTTTTAATTGAAGGTCTCTTGAATTTTAATAAAATGCCTCCCAATTCATGATATATTGCTGTCGATTCTGTCAACATCTTCAATTCAAACCCGACTCGAAAATTACTCCATCAATGGTAACTGACTGTTAGATTTTTATAAACAAAAATTACTGAATGTTGAAAACAATTTTTTTTATAAAATAAAATTAATTTGAATCCTTTAAGGTATTTATTTTTTTGTAACTGTCAATTCGATTTTTCTCATAATTGTACCTGATATCAAAAACGTTATTCTTCGTTGCACAAAATTGTTTTGGAGATAAAACCATTTTTAATTGGATTTTTGTTATTGGATTAATTGGATTTTTGTCCAAAAATATATTTGTTTAGTATCACTTCACAATATATGTATAACATAAAATTTAATTGAAGTGTCTAGCGTTATTGATTCGTAAGATATTTAGGGTTAACCAAAATGTTCACCTTTTTTTAAACTGCTATGGTAAAAAAACCACCCTCGCAATTTTCTTGAGAGCCCTTTCTGCATCTTTCTGCACTATTATTTGTATAACAAAATTTATTTGAAGTCGATATCTCCTCTGGTTCTTGAGCTATGGACGACGAAAAAAACGTCGCGAACGTACGTACACCCGCACGCACAGACATCTTTCCAAAAATCTTTTATTTCGACTCTAGGGACCTTGAAACGTCGAGAAATGTCAACATTTTCAATTCGACAAATCGGACCCATTACAATAACTTTCTATGGGAAGTTAAAAAGGCGGATGTAGTGTAGAACTAAAAAGAAAAAATTATTTCTGTACAATCTAAACCTCCTAGAGCCTTCCCATATCAAATTTAAAACGTTTTTACCATGTTTTATTGGGTTATGGATATATATAATGTATTCTTTTAGCTGCATGAAAATTTCTGATAGTTGTTGTCTTTGGACTGTTCAGTAAGGTTTTGTCAATTTATCATGAATCTTTTGACCCCAGAACAACACTTCAAAGTTGGAAAAATGTACTGTGAAAAAATAAATGTGTTCCTGAAATTCACAGATTACTTCATCCATTTTACGGTTCTTAGTGATAAATCCGATTTTTGGTTAAATAGCTTCGTCAATAAGTAAAATTATATTATATGCAGCAAAGACAATCCTCAGTAAAATTGGTTGAGTTCGGTCCTTATGTCTTTTGAAAAGAGGAGCTGCCTTTCCGGTGAGCGGTATCGAGCGATGTTAACTGATTTTTTGTTTTCAAAAATTAACTTGCTGGCACAACTTATCATACAGCCTTCTTAACCATGAATCTACTGCAAAATCAATTTGATGACAACTTTATTTTCAGAAGTGCGATTTAACTACTCCTGGTTACTTTGAATGGGATTATGTTAGGCCATTGGTGTAAGCCAAGAAACCAGCAACTCTTGAAGCATTGGAAGTCAAAATTCAAGCCACCATTGACGACATACGGTAAAATTTAATGGAAAAAGTAGTTACTAGTTGCACTGATCGAATAAACGACGTAAATCGTAGCCTTCGTCTTGTATTTATCTTGAAAGTTCACAACCTAAGTTTTCATATTAAATTAATATATATAATCAATAAGAGGCATTAGTTTAACGAAATTGTCACTTTAACTGTTTTTGCGAGATTCATTCTCTTGAAATTCATATTTAAATCTTAGTTCTAGAGCATCCAAAGCAATTTCACCTTAAAAAGTAGATTTCTTCAATCATAAAGATCTTTATAGATCTAAAAAGTTTTCGTATTTCATAGATAATCAATTTAAAAAGAAATAAACACTTAACACACTTTTATGTATGTGCGTCAAAAAAATAAGATGGGATTAAAGACGAGTTTCATGTTTTCAGTTTGTTAAGCCACAAAGTGGAAACCGAAACCGCTAAAATACAATTGTAACGAACCAAATTCTATTTTCATTTAATTAAAATCACTATCAAGACTTTTAAATTATTTAATTACATGATCAATTATATACTAAATTTATTAAATCAAAAATTAATTAAATTATTAATATTAAAAAGATTTGTGTTACATTGTATAAATAATTCATTGACTCATTGTGACTTAACGAAAATAAACTACAAGAACATAATTATAATAGTTTTAAATTTGCATTGTATAACTGATAACAATGATTGCTCTCTCTCTGAGTAACAATAAAACATATGTTAAATAATGTTAACCAGAAGTTAAATTAATAATAGATGTCATTTCTACTTTTTTCCAATTCGAACCATCAAGGAATAAAGGTCGCATCCAAATTACATTCCTAGTTTTCTTTTTTTTTTTTTTAAATCGACACACAAACAACATTGTAAAGACAATTGAAGACCTTAGGGGCTCTCTTGGCTTACAATAGGTATTGTGTCAGTAAGACTTATTCGAGGACATTTGTAGACGCGAATGCTGTCTCTTATGGACCGTCACATTAGATAAAACAAAATAAAAAAAAAACACAATTAAATATACTTAGATCAGATTAGATACATATATCAGAACCCTGAGTAGAGAAGTTTCTCCACTACGATTGGCGCCCACCGTAAAAAAGAAAAAAAAAAAAGAAGATCATCGTATTATATATATACAAACAAGTTAATCTATATATATATATATGTATGCATGCTTTGCATTGTGCTTTCCACGCTACGATTTTTAACGCTGCTGCAGGTGTTGTTGAGAGTTGCTGTTAATCTTTAAATACATATATAATACATACATATGTGTACGCATGTTTTGCGTTGTGCTTTCCATACTACAATTTCTAAAGCTGCTGCAGGTGTTGTTGAGAGTTGCTGTTGTTGTTGAGAGTTGCTGTTGTTGTTGGGAATTGCTGGTTGCGAACCACGTTTTTTCTATTTTCTTTCTGCTGTGAAATTAATTTCATAACATAATTTTTAAATTGATACAAAGCTGCTAGTTAAGCTATCGTTAATGCCACGAACAACAATTAAATCCAAAGCTGCTGGCAAAATTGATATGTTGCATTCACCACCCCAGCCACGTAAAAACCCTCAAAACTCAGAAAGCTTTAGTACTGAACCAAGGAATAATTCCGAAAATAATTTAAGCAACCAATATCAGACCCTTTCAAACGTTTCACAAGTTAGCGATTCAAATACAAACCCATCCTACGTCAATATGGCACAAGCGCCTGTAAGTATAAGCCTGACAGAAAGTCAATTTTCAACTTTATTAGGTAGCCTTAACGTTCGAGAAGCGCCTAAAAGTACGTTTAGTTCATGATGCAATGCTAGATTTAATGGCGGAAATAATAACTCGAAGGTTGAAGATTTTATCGAAACCATAATCGTTTATAAAAATGCTGTTAATATCACTGATCAGTATGCGCTTACTAGTTTTCCTCTTTTGCTAGAAGGATATGCTTCATCTTGGTGGCAAGGAGTCAAACAAGAAGCAAAGACGTTCGATGAAGCGATCGAGTTACTAAGAACTGCTTTTGCTCCTCCTAGACCAGATTGGAGAATATTTGCAGAAATTTTTCAGGATAAGCAGAAGTTAAATGAAAATACAGATGCTTTCATCTGTCGAAAAAGAAGATTATTTTCTCAATTAAAAGAAGATTTGAAAGAGAATACTATAATTAACATGATTTTTTCTCAATTAAACATTAAAATAAGGGAGCGAATATCTAGAGAAGATGTTCAAACATTCCAAGACCTTTTATACAAGGCTAGAGAAATTGAATTGTATTTAAATGAAAAACAATCAAGTATGAAAAATACACCAGTTGATGTTTCAGAAAAATCTGGTTTGCGTTGTTCTTTTTGCCGGAAGAAAAATCATTCCGCTGAGGTTTGCTTCAAAAAGCTAGAAAAGAAAAAACAAACCGGAAGCAAGGAAAAAGAAGAAACCAAATTAAGTTGTTATGGTTGTGGTACTGCGGGATTTTACCGATCAAATTGCCCTAAATGCAATAAAAATTTGAAATCGGATAGTCCAAAACGATTAGATTTCAATTCGATTTACACAACACTGGTAGGTAGACATGTTCCGGTCGTTGATATCAATGTAGATGGCTTGAAAGGTCAAGCGTATTTTGACACGGCAGCTAGGACTAGCGTAGCTGGCTACCAGCTCTTTCAAAAACTTAAGAACAAAAATAAAAATTTTCAAAAAGTCTTTGCAGAAGTAACTCTTGCTGATGGAATCACAAGAAAGGAACTAGTTTATTCAACAATCGCTAATATCGTCATTGGAAAACGATTCAAACAAATTCGTTTCATCTGTCTACCAAGTGCAAAGAACAACCGAACTCTCCTTGGCATCGATTTCCTTGAACAATCTGGAATAGTTCTTGACCTTGCTCAACGAACATGGTATTATAAAGACTATCCAAATCAGATTTTTGAGTTCAAACTCGATGAGACAAAACTCAACGATGCTGTTTCCTTGAGTGAAGCCAAAATTGAAAAGCTTACTAAGCCAGAGTCTCCTATGGAAGATTTTATCTCTTGGTTTGAACAAAAGAGTCAACCGGATGTTATGAAAACATCAAACCGGAACCAGTTGCCTTTAAATGATTATTCACCAGCTGGAATCAACAACATTTTTGAAAACGTTTTACCCGTTAATTTCACCACTCCTAAAGAAACAAATTTGTTCCCGCCAATGAAAAAGTTGAAACAGGATGAAATTGAAACATGTTTTATACCAATAAGCTTAAATTCAATTGATATTAATATAAGGAATGATGAAGCTTTTCACCTTTCTGAATCGGAAAAGAAAATTTTAGATGATTTCCTTCAAAATGAGAAAAGTCTTTTCGAAAATATTTCTACGCCGATTAAAGGGATTGAGCATGTAATAAAAACAAACTCAGAAGAACCAATAGCTACAACTCCTTACAGACTATCTCCAACAATGAAATCTAAGCTACGCGAAGAGCTCGACGAAATGCTTAAGACTGGAATTATTGAAGAAACCGAATCCGCTTGGGCTTCACCTGTCGTTTTAATTCCTAAAAAAGATGGGAAAATACGTTTGTGTGTTGACTACAGACGGCTTAATAAGATAACGGTAACAGACACATATCCTTTGCCTCGAATAGATGACTTGTTACATGCTGCTAAATCAACACCATTCATGACAACCTTGGATTTGAAAGCAGGTTATTGGCAAATTAAAATTGCAAACAACGATAGGCCCAAAACAGCATTTACGACACCCTTCGGAATATATGCTTTCAATCGAATGCCGTTTGGATTGAAAAACGCGCCAGCAACATTCCAAAGGATAATCGACAAATTCAGAAATGGACTTCCAAACATCCTGATCTTAGCATATCTAGATGATATTATTATCTGCTCTGAAAATTTTGAAACCCATATGAAAGACTTACAGCAAACGTTTGATAGACTTAAAACGTTCGGCTTTCATCTTAATAGAGAAAAATGTTATTTTTGCAAATCCGAAGTTAAGTATCTAGGACACATCTTAACAATAGATGGTTTAAAAATTGATCCAGAGAAAACGGAAGCTATAACAAAACGCCCAAGCCCAAAGAATTTAAAGCAGCTTATGTCCTTTTTGCAAACTTGTTCTTGGTTTCGACGTTTCATACCAAACTTTGCCGAAGTATCTAAGCCACTATCAAACCTTACAAAAAAAAAACAAAAATGAAAATGGTCTAATGAAGAACAAGCTGCTTTTGAAGAGTTGAAAAAACTTTTAAGTACGCCACCTATTCTTCAACAAGTCAATGAAAATATGCCTTTTTTTCTATGGACAGATGCTAGCAACTATGCGTTAGGAGCTGTTTTGCTGCAGGGGGAGAAGTATTACAACCCAATCGAATACGCAAGTCGACTATTAATACCAGCAGAACGCAACTACTCCACGACAGAACGTGAAGCCTTAGCCGTTGTTTGAGCAGTTCAAAAATTCCGCGGATACATAGAAGGAGCGGAAATAACAATTTTAACAGACCACCAACCGTTAAAATGGTTGTTTAGTTTAAAGTCTCCAACCGGAAGACTAGCTCGTTGGTCTTTACTATTACAAACTTACAATATAAAATTTGAATACACTCCTGGTAAACAAAACGTTGTGGCAGATACACTGTCCCGTCCGCCTTGTTTTAAAAACCATACAAGTATAGAATGTGAATGTATGTCCTTTGAAATCGATTTTCCGACACAAGGAGCTAAAGAAGTACGTGATGCGCAACTTGAAGACCCGGTCGTAAGAAAAATCATTGATTCTTTCGAAGTAGACGATGAAAATGTTCAACTTCACACGAGTAGAGGTTATATGATGATTGATGGTATCCTATACCGTTATTGCTCAGAAGAAGATTCCGAAAACGGACAATTAGTTGCACCGAAATCAATGCATGATAGAATTTTATATAATTATCACGATGCACCGACAGCAGGTCATTATGGGATTGACAAAACAATCAATCGCATCACTCCGTTTTATTATTGGAAAGGGATGCGTTCAGACATAACTAACTATGTGAAAGCATGTCCTGAATGTAAGAAATACAAACCAACAAACCTGAAACCTATAGGATTAATGAAAACTGTATGCAGTAACCAGCGCTTTGAAACCATTGCAGTTGACTTATTTGGTCCACTACCACGCTCAGAAGACGGTTATCAGTGGATCCTCATAGTAGAAGATCTGTGCAGCCGTTGGGTAGAGCTTTTCGCACTTAAAGTGGCATCTGCAGAAAACTGTGCCCTAAAACTTCTTGATGAAGTTATTCTTCGCTACGGAGTACCGAGGAGAATACATTCGGATAACGGTTCCCAATTTATATCGGCGTTGATGCAAAAACTCACCTTCTGTCTGGGTATAAGACAAACCTTTACACCAATTTATCATCCCGAAGCAAATCCAGTAGAAAGAAAAAACCGAGATCTCAAAACACAGCTTTCAATATATGTTAAACAAAACCACAATGAATGGATTTCTAAATTGCCAGCGATTCGTTTTGCAATGAATACAGCAAAATGCTCTAGCACAGGCTATACAGCAGCATACCTAACGTTTGGAAGGGAACTTAGAACTCCTTTTGAAGTACATACTGACTTGAGACGAGTTGTGCAATCCGAAAATTTTATACCACAAATTACACCTCATTTACTTAAGCTTGCAGACACATTAAAATTGGCTGAAGAATCACAAGAACTAGCTCAAGACAAGAACAAAGCATACGTTGATCAAAAACGACGTCCTCAAAAGGAATTCAACATTGGTGATCGAGTCCTTGTGGAAACACACGCACAAAGCAAAGCAAAGCAAGGCATAACATCAAAGTTTGTACCACGCCGTGATGGCCCTTACATCATTTTAAAGAAGAAAGGATCTTCATGCTATATCTTGGCAACCACAGATAAACCGGACCAACCCATTGGTTCACATCATGTTTCATCTTTGACACCTTACAACAGTACAAACACCAATCCAATTTATCCAATTCGTCCTCGAGGCCGACCTCAAAAACAACAACCAATAAAAGAACCTAGCACGGCTCATACCGATCAAAGCATAGATGTTCCAGAAAACAGCACTCATCATCAAAATCTAGATGATCCAAAAATCAACAAAACAACAAGTGTCCTTGAAATACCACAGCAAGACAATCCGAATTTGCGAAGATCTACAAGAATGAGACGTAAACGAACATATTCTTAAAATCCTGTCGCATCATCGGGTCGTTATCAGCGACAGAGGGGGAGGTTGTAACGAACCAAATTCTATTTTCATTTAATTAAAATCACTATCAAGACTTTTAAATTATTTAATTACATGATCAATTATATACTAAATTTATTAAATCAAAAATTAATTAAATTATTAATATTAAAAATATTTGTGTTACATTGTATAAATAATTCATTGACTCATTGTGACTTAACGAAAATAAACTACAAGAACATAATTATAATAGTTTTAAATTTGCATTGTATAACTGATAACAATGATTGCTCTCTCTCTGAGTAACAATAAAACATATGTTAAATAATGTTAACCAGAAGTTAAATTAATAATAGATGTCATTTCTACTTTTTTCCAATTCGAACCATCAAGGAATAAAGGTCGCATCCAAATTACATTCCTAGTTTTCTTTTATTTTTTTTAAAAATCGACACACAAACAACATTGTAAAGACAATTGAAGACCTTAGGGGCTCTCTTGGCTTACAATAGGTATTGTGTCAGTAAGACTTATTCGAGGACATTTGTAGACGCGAATGCTGTCTCTTATGGACCGTCACATTAGATAAAACAAAATAAAAAAAAAAACACAATTAAATATACTTAGATCAGATTAGATACATATATCAGAACCCTGAGTAGAGAAGTTTCTCCACTACACAATTTAGTTTTTATATATAATAAATAAATAATTTGAAATACAAGGGGTCATATTTAAAAACTCAATACGATAACCAACAATTATCTCCCAGTGTGAGGTCAAGACCCTTACGACACCACCACCCCCCCTGGATTCGCTATTCTTGTTGTTGGCATTACAGAAAGCTGCAGTTTTGTGTTTCTTAGTTGAAGACAATTTTCAAAAATTGACTTAGGAAGATTTGATGTTGCTATGAACCGAAGCACAGTCGAAAGCTTTTGAACGTGTCTTGAATGTTTTTAAAAGAACATTAAATTTCAGAAAAAATTTGGTGCGCTGAAAAATTATTTCAAGTCATTTATCCGTTGCCTAAAATAAAAGCTGCAACGTTCCACGAATCAAGTCTAATACAAACATTATTTGAGCTTCATTTTTTGCTTGTTTCCTCTATCCGAATTCAAATCAAACTGACTAAATATTGTCAAATAACAATCACTTGCAAACCGATTTCCATTTAATTGAAAGGTATCAACAAAATTATGCTCGACTTACAATGGAAGAGGAGGAAACAGTTTTTCACCTTCTCTGTACTGTACATGCCCTGCTCTAGCTCAAAAACGCAAGAATTACCTAGGAGAATTCTTCTATAACGATCTCAATCATATTGACTGTTGCTACAAATTTGGTAGCAACTAGATCAAAACCTTTGTGAACCGGCTAAATAAAACACCAATGTAGTTCAATTGCCAGGTTACAAAACCTAAATCTAATTTATTACAATTATTTATTATTATTATTTATTACAATTATAATTATCATTACTTACTTGGTTTTTGAGTTAATACAGAAATTTAGTTAGTTAGTTAATATTTTAAGTAGGTATAGTATAGTAGTAGGGAAATCTTAGTGTACCTCGTGGGCGATCGAATGGCACCAAAAAAGAGAAAATTCTCGAATCTAGTAAGTTTTTTTATTTTTTTTTTGAAAGAAAGACAAAACTAGGATGGCCGATATTCCTGTTTTGAGTGGCGCCATCGGCAAGTTCGCCTTGGAACTACTGATGACTTAAGGTGCGGACGCATCGTCCTTAACACTCCCCCTTGGTAGTTTCACTGGTGAACTGGGTGCTTCTCCCGATTTGAGGTCGAGAACGGCCAGCTTGACCGCAGGTCTCTCGTAGACCCCACTCGCCGTTTGTATTACAGCACTGCGTACCTGATTGTCTTTGGATAGTTTGGTTTTCAGTACTCGTCCTTTGGCCCAACTGTTTCTGGGGCCGTTGGGGTCGACAACCAGAACTAGATCGCCGACTTCTAGAGTTTTTGCGGGAGTGAACCATTTGGCGCGTCTGGTTAGTGTGGGCAAGTATTCTGTTACCCAGCGCTTCCAGAAGCGGTCCGCAAACTGTTGCGAGGTTAGCCAATTCTTACGTAGCCCTGTCACGTCGTCGTTGAGTTCCACTAAAGGTTTGAAACCGCCGGCCGAGCCCAGTAAAAATGATTCGGTGTGAGGGCTTCCGGATTAGCAGGATCAATTGGGATGTATGTCAAAGGGCGTGAATTTATGGTATTCTCTGCTTCGATTAGCATGCTTCGCAGCAATTCGTCGTTCGGATTCCTTGTGGGCAAAATGGCATATAGAGCATTTTTGATGGAACGTACTAAGCGCTCCCAGCTACCCCCCATATGTGGTGAGGCCGGTGGTATAAATTTCCATTGAGTGCTGGTAGAGGTGAAGGTTTCAGCTAGTCTGTCTCTCTGGATGCTGCTCGCCGCTTCTCGCAATTCTCTTTCTGCGCCGTGAAAATTCGTGCCATTATCGCTATAAAATTCAATGGGAACACCTCTTCGGGCCATGAAGTTTCTAAGACAGAGGATACAAGAGTCTGTCGTTAGTGTATGAGCGACTTCGATATGAACGGCTCTTATGGTAAGGCAGGTTAGAAGCACTCCCCAGCGCTTTTCAGTTCTTCGACCTACGGTGACTGCAAGTGGGCCAAAGTAGTCGACGCCCACGTACGAGAATGGTCTACTGAAGGAAGCGAGCCGCGCGTGTGGGAGTGGTGCCATGATGGGAGGCTGCGGAAGAGCTCTATTAATCTTGCACAGTTTTTCTTGACGGCTTTCAAGGCTGATCGCATTTGAACAATGTAGAATTTTTCCCGAATGATGTTTATCACCGTTTCGTCGTTTCGGTGGTTGTAACGATGGTGAGCGTCTTTGATAATAAGATCAGTTATTCGGTTAAATCTTGGCAGTATAATCGGTAGTCGGAAGTCTAGGGTTGATTTTTCATCCAGAAGTAATCTGCTATTTATTCGAATGAGTCGATCTTCATCAAGGAACGGAGACAGATTGTAGAGCGAGCTGCTTTTCTCAACGCCGCGGTTCATGGTCAAGTCTGCGATTTCTTCGGCGTATGCACAGCTTTGGGCTTCTCTTAACAGTGCTTTTTGTGCTTTTTGTAGTTCTCCTCTAGTGAGAAGACCTTTCACTTTGAGCGTTTTCTTTCTTTTGGCGCTTATGTTGTGCACAAATCGTAGCGCATAAGCCGTACTCCTAAGGAGCCTCCACCACGTAGATATTTCATTGGATCGAAATATGTTGTCTCGGCCAAAGGTGTGAATTGCAACAAAATAAGTTTTAAGCTCTTCAATCGTAGAACCCATCACAGTTTCCTGCGGCCATTGATCTGCAGGTGATTTCAAGAATGCAGGTCCAGTGAACCATCGGCTAGTGTTTTTGAACTCTGGAGGCTTTTGCCATTTTGTTGCTTCGTCTGCGACATTCAAGTTCGTAGGAATCCATTTCCATTCCTCAATTTCGGAGAGGTCTAGAATTTCGCTTACTCGAAACGCTACGTACTGCCGATATCTTCGGTGGTCGGATCGAAGCCAACACAGAACGGTTCTCGAATCTGACCAAAAATGTTGTTTGCTGAAGACGATGCTGTGTGACTCTTTTATACACTTAGCGAGCCGTGCTCCGAGGAGCGCCGCCTGAAGCTCAAGACGTGGAATTGATAGCGCTTTAAGAGGTGCTACACGAGTTTTCGCTCCTATTAGACTAATCTCCGCCAAACCGTTGTTAAAGTTTCTTACGTATGCTACAGCCGCAAACCCGTTCTCGCTAGCGTCGACGAAAATGTGCAGCTGCACATCGGAGCCCATGGTTGAAGTTACGTAGCATCTTGGGATCTTAACGGACTCAACTTTGGGTAGATGATGCACCCATTTCAGCCATTTATTGTATTCGTTGGTCTTGATCTCATCATCCCATTCGATTTTAGATCGCCAAATCTCTTGAAGTAAAATCTTGACGTACATCAGGAAACATGATATTAGTTCTAAAGGGTCAAAGATTGTCATCATGACTCTTAGAACTTCGCGCTTAGTGGGGCGTCTTGAACCGGAAAGGAGTTCTCTTTGACTTGGATTTGTGGTAAGCTTGAACGTAAGGCAGTCTAAAGAGGTGCACCACCACATTCCAAGCACCTTTTCTGTGCCAGGTTCGACGTTCACACTGATGCTTACTTGTTCTGTTGGTTCCGACTGAAGTGCTGCGAGGACTGCGGACGAATTAGAGACCCAATTTCTGATATGAAATCCACCTTGTTTATGAACGTGTCGAATCTCCTGAGCTAAACTAATGGCTTCTTTCTCAGTTGGAACACTATCCATCAAGTCATCAACGTAATGATTTTCCTTAATCGACTGAGCTGCTCTGGGAAATTCAGCTGCAAATTGGTCAGCGTTGGTATTTTTCACATAATGAGCAGTGCACGGAGAGCAGGTGGCTCCAAAAGTCATCACTTTCATAATATATGTATTGGGTCGTCCGTCCTCATCGCAGCCCCACAAGAAGCGCTGGTAATGCTGATCTTCTTCTCGAATACAAACTTGGTGATACATTTCCTTGATGTCCCCGCAAATCGCGATTTTGTGTTGTCTGAACTTATAGATGACGGATGTAAGAGGAGTTAATTGATCGGGACCTTTGAGGAGTAGGGAGTTGAGCGAAGTGCCGCGTACTGTAGCGGCAGCGTCCCAGACCATTCTAATTTTCCCGGGTTTGTTCGGATTCTCCACGGGAAAAATTGGTAGATACCATGAACGATGGTTGTTCTCTAGGATCTCTTGGTGAGTAATCCTCCTTGCGTAGCCCTTGCTGATGTATTCTTTGATTTTGCTATCTAGCTTTTCAGCTAGGACCGGGTCATGTTGCATTCTTTTCTGCAGGCAGGCTAATCGCTTTCTGGCCATTGGGTAACTCTCCGGTAGCTGCACATTATCAACTCTCCACAGAAGTGTCGTTTCGAATCTTCCGTTCTTACGAACTGTACGAGTGTTAAGCAAGTTCAGAGCTCGGGCATCATCGTCTGACATCGTGTTCTTCTTCGATTCAACAGTCCCGAAGTTGTCATCACAAATGAAATTCTTCACGAGCCGACACAGTTCAAGGTCATTACAGTCGCAGACATGAAAGTTATGGGAATTATCGAGATTGCTTGCTTCTTCGTTATACTTTCCATGAATGACCCAGCCTAGGCGGGTTTTAGTCGCGACGGGTTGGTTTGGACCTCCTTCTTTGGACTTGATTGGAAAACCGAGTTGAGCATTATTGACGCCAATAAGCAATAGTGGGACTGCTTTGTTGTACGATGTTAGGTTGAGGCCTCTTAGATGTTCGAACTCCTTCTGTAACCCATCTGAATTGAGTGTCTGGGCAGGTAGGCATAGCTTTTTCACAGTACGCACATCTGTTAATTGAAACTTCTCAGCGTTCAAATTGGTGCTGGATATTTGAAGACTGATCAACTCAGATTTACTCTCGTACCGCGATGTGTTTCCAGTCCATTTCAGACACAGAGGTCGGGGCTCGCCTTTCACATTCAACTGCCTCGCGAGATCTTCGTCGAGGTCGTTGTGTAGAAGCGGGTGGTGTTTAAGAACACAATTATTTTTTCCACACAGAGACTCTGACTTGCACTTGTAGTTCAGGTGTTGCTTTAGGCATCTACAGCAAAGGCGATGTTTCTTTACTTCCTCCCATCGAGCAGAGCGGTTTGACTTCTGAAACTTCGTACATTCTGCTACCGAAGAACATTCACCACCACAGATACAGCATTTCGTTCGGTTCTCTTTGTAGTGAGCATTGACCATTCCTTTATCTTTCCAGCCTTTATTGCGCTTCTTCTCATCAGGATACGTAGAAGGAGCTGACACCAGCACCCCATTTGCAGCTTCGGCCATTGAGTACATCCACGTAC
Organism: Eupeodes luniger; assembly: GCA_951509635.1. Taxonomy (NCBI): domain Eukaryota; kingdom Metazoa; phylum Arthropoda; class Insecta; order Diptera; family Syrphidae; genus Eupeodes; species Eupeodes luniger. The sequence goes on from OX608074.1 coordinate 69,253,502, forward strand.
TGAAGTGAACAAGGGTACACTTGGGCAATGATTGCTTGTGAATAGCCCAATTAAGACGGAGAGCTGGAGGGAGCTTGTCCACAAGTTCTTGCATCAGTATAGGATAGTTAAGATGGTCGACTAGACCAAGGGCTTCAACTGTAGCACAAAGGTTCTGCACTGCTATGGCGAAGGTAACAAAATAGTCTCGAGCTTTTCTGCTTTTGGCGGAGGCGTGGCACTGATCTTGCGAACCATAGTGTTAATGATCAGCTCAGGTCGGCCGTACAACATTCTCAAAGTCTCAATGACACGATCAACACAATTGGGCTGGATTATTAAACTTCTCACTGCATCTAAGGCTCCACCTTTAAGGGCTTTGTGTAACCTTATAAGATTCTCCTCATTACTAAAGCCGCCCAGTTCAGTACTTCGATTAAAGCTTGCGATGAATAGTGGCCACTCGGAAGGATTTCCATCGAAGGTTGGTAGGTCTCGAATCAAGTTACGTGCTGCTAAGTTATTTTTCGTTAAAAAAATACTTGAGGGCGTAAATTGTTGGCTATTGCTAAACGAAGGCATGTATTGAGAAGACGGTCGATGTGCGGCAGGTGGTTCCCGAGCATATTGATGTGCGTTGTTGTCTGGGATTACCTGTTGTGCGTTTGAAATTGAAACGCCCTGTGGTGTTGGCCTCAAAAGGTTGACTCCGGCTGTGTCACGTTGATAGCTATCGGGTAGTGCGTTGACAGAATAGAACTGGCTTCGGTCGGCATTGGAGCATGGTGGTTGTTGGTTGGAAGCAAACAGGGATTCCCTCTCGGCGGCTAGGTTACGTGTACTTGGAATGTGTTGTGGTTGAAAGTCATTCGGCATGGGTTCGACGGGAATGGTATTCACGTTCGCTGTGGAATGAAGATAATCATTGATCCTTTGGTTGGCGTTCGCATTCGCATTCGCATTCGCATTCGAATTTTTATTTTCTTCTTCATCATCTGAGGAGTCGAAGACTTGGTTCATAACTTTGTATTTCTTAGTTATGTACTCGGCGTCTCTTTCTTCTCGGAGCTTGAGTTCTTCCTTATCGCGGTTCTCTCTTAGCTGTCTCTCTTCTTCGATCCTCTGTAACTCCATTTGCAGTCGCTTAGTTGATGCACCTTTAGAAGATCGTGAGCTGCTGGAGTCCGATTTCGGTGGTCGATTCGAATCACCTGCAACATGATCACTTTCTTGCATTAAAGCACCTTGGGTAGGATGGCTTGTCGTTACTGCGACGCTGCCGTTCATTGTTAAGGAGGGCACGTTAGGAAGAGAAAGATTTCCACACATGGCGGCAACCTCGGCCGCACTATGCGCAGAAACTTTCGGAGTTACACTGGATGTGTTAGGAAGAAAATGATTCCCACACATGGCGGCAGCCTCGGCCGCACTATGCGCAGAAACTTTCGAAGAATTTTGGGCAGACGCAGGTACGGTTGCGGCTGGTGGTAGTCTAAAATAGGAAGCGTCAAGTGTTGTAAATTCACCGGCTAAATTCACACGCATGGCAGCAGCTTCGGCTTCGTTATACGCTAAGAATGTCGCAGAACTTGAGCTTGAGACGACAGGGTTATTTGGCACTTTAGGAAAAGTATAAATACAGGAATTCATTAAATTTACTTCACTGGCTCGATTCCTATACGAGGCCGCAAGTTCGGCGGCATTAAATATAATGGATATCGGACTTTGAGTATTCCCATAATTAAGTTGTGACGGAGTAATACCGACTGAAGTGGCAGCACACTCAGCTGCACTTCCAGGCAGAAGCGTGACAGCACTTTGCACGGTAGTTGTTGCTAATGATGTTTGTGCAAATTGGCTAATCGTATTGGCTCCTAACCCCCCCACAACAGTTGCGGAATACGCCCCAGAATAACTAGTAACAGAATGACGCTTACCTGTGCACCTTTTACATATAAAGGGTTTTTCTTGAATGCTGTCGTTCACTCCCGCGCAGCTAAAATGGTTCCAGGCGTTACACTGGTCGCACCGGACCATATCTTCCACTGAGTCGGGTTCATCACAGCAGCAACAATTGTATTCTTTTTGTTGAGATTTCGACTTTTTCGACCCTTTGGGAGGCATCTTCTACTCATGTGTCGACAAGTTTTGTAAAATGTTGCTACAAATTTGGTAGCAACTAGATCAAAACCTTTGTGAACCGGCTAAATAAAACACCAATGTAGTTCAATTGCCAGGTTACAAAACCTAAATTTAATTCATTACAATTATTTATTATTATTATTTATTACAATTATAATTATCATTACTTACTTGGTTTTTGAGTTAATACAGAAATTTAGTTAGTTAGTTAATATTTTAAGTAGGTATAGTATAGTAGTAGGGAAATCTTAGTGTACCTCGTGGGCGATCGAATGGCACCAAAAAAGAGAAAATTCTCGAATCTAGTAAGTTTTTTTTTTTTTTTTTTGAAAGAAAGACAAAACTAAGATGGCCGATATTCCTGTTTTGAGTGGCGCCATCGGCAAGTTCGCCTTGGAACTACTGATGACTTAAGGTGCGGACGCATCGTCCTTAACGGACATAATCAGTCTTTCGTAAGGGACTCAAACTGGTTTCATTGAGCTTAGGAGGAAGCCTCAAGATTCATGTGGTATCACAATGGGCCATTAAACTGGCCTAAGTGTGTCCTATTCCATCACGGACAGCCACTTTAACCTAACATAATCTACAATGGAACCAAATGGCGCACTGCGACGTCTGTCCTCTACTTTTGTCTGTCGTGGCGGTTTTATTTTGGCTTATCAACCGGCCTTCATAACTTCCGAGCCGCTTATTGCCACTGTAGACTGTGGAATACCTCTTCTGAAAATCGGTAATCGGCTGATGAATTCGAAAGAGGATCGTAAGAAGACAAAGCTACGACGCAGAAGTGTTTGTTACCTTTTGCTGTTCATTCGGCCCTCTACCCAACCCTATACAAGGCCTTTCTTTTAATAGCATAATAATTTTATTCCCGACAGTTTGTGATTGAATTCCAAATTACAACAAAAAGTAGTATTAGTAGTTTTTTTTAAGATTTACTTTATTCTCTTTTATTGTTCGCTACAGTGTTACCGCTATGCGACTTTAGTCGCATTTTGACCCTTTTTTGTGCCTCATGCGACCATGATACGACTTTTTAAAAAATTGTCTATTTTGACCCTTTTTAAAAAACTATGCAACTTTTTTGACCCCATCTCTAGAAAAATACATTCAAAAGTTAAGTTATTTTCTTAATTCATACAAAATTTCCAAACTTCCATTGAAACAAGAACATAACTAACACTGTAACACATAATTTCAATCTATAAAATGGAACCAAGTTGAAATTGTTTGGGTCGACTCGATCACGTTCGCTCAGAATCGAAATCTTGCTATTCTAGCATAAAAATTCATTTCAACCTTTCGACGCTGCATACAAATGTATTTAATAGTTAACAATTTTAAGTTTGTATGAGTAATTTTGGTTATTTCACCACTCCGTTCCTTTTTAACAAAGTTTCCCAATTATTTCTATGAGTTTGTTCATCTGTGGTGAAATTTGAATAAATTCATGAATTCGAAAAAAAAATTATGTCTGTCAAGATTTACCTACTATTTTGCTGTCTTTTGTGCTTCGGCCGGCGTTCATTTGTTGGGAGCTCATTCTCGATATTGTTTGTCTTTTTTATAAAATAGATAGGTAAGTTTTAATGAAATATACCTAAAAAATGTATCACTCGTTGTTATAAAGAAAAAATAGTTATTTCAGCCCTGGAAATAATTGTGTGTGTTTAGAAAAACCTACGTTTTTACGAAAACTACGCCATGGAATAAGAATATTCCGCACTCAAATGGAACAGTAAGCACCTGCCTTAAGTTTGAATCCAGAAAATTCTTATTCCATGGTGTAGTTTTCCTAAAAACGGAAGCAGAAATAACTATTTTTTTCTTTATATCTAAATGCTAGTATAAGAATTTATTTTTCTTCAGAAGGTATACCTAATAAAAAACTAAAAACATCCCATTATTTTTTGCAATTTATACAGATTTCGTTTGATTTAGGTATGTATTAAAAAAAATCTAAATGCGACTTTTTTTTCATTTGACCCTTTTTTTTGCGACCTTTTCAAAAATACCAGCGGTAACTCTGGTTCGCTAGTTCTTACTTAAGAAAGAAATGCTCTTCAAAAGTGACTCGCTCGATCTTAATTTTTAATCATTTCAAAAAGCAAGCTTTCTAAAATAAAATTTTAAAAATGCATGTGTGTTTTGTTTTCGTTTGGTTATTCAGAATAGAGTAAAGAGTTTAAGCGCATACCTAGGGTTATTTTGTTTTTCTTTAAATGATTCGTACATATCGATTACAGTTTTTGTTTTTCTTTTATTTGTTTGTTTTCTATTTTTTTGTTTTAACTTTTATATCGTACTCTTATTAATTAAATTTCTTTTTTCATTAATCTCTCACATATTGATGGTTTTAAGGTGAGGCTGCATTTAGTTTCTCTTTGAAGATGTTAATTGGGATACTAATACGCTATAGTGGAAAATTAACAATTACACTTTAAGCCTGGAAGGTGGACAAGAATTTCGATACGACTTCCTTGAGTTTGCCAACGACAGTTGGGGAGATTTGACCTTCAGTGGCGATTTGGTTGAGCAGGCTCTGTTCGCTGGTCTTGATGTGTTGCAAGAATTCCTTCTCGAACTTGGTGATCTTGGCAGGGTCCATTTTGTCCAAATGACCACGGACACCACAGTAGATGACAGCAACCTGTGAAAGGAGAAATCAGACATTTTAAAAGATACTCCAAATAAAAATTTATTAAAACGCACTTGATCTTTAATGGACATTGGCACATATTGTCCTTGCTTCAACAGTTCAGTAAGACGAACACCACGGTTCAACAATTCTTGGGTGGCAGCATACAAATCTGAACCGAACTGGGCGAAGGCAGCGACCTCACGGTACTGGGCCAACTCCAACCTCATGGAACTCCATAATGGTTGTCGTCATATCGTGCATAGTTAGGTTAGTTAGCTTGAGGATCGATTGAGTGGACGTGCCAGGCTTCAGTGGCTTTTCACAACGCACAAGCAGAACGTCGGGCACATGATAGTTAGCGAACAATTGAATGCGATACTTGATTGACCCTGAATGGTACTCCGGCTTGATGGCATTGTGTTCGCATTGTCGACAACGCAGAGATCGCTTGACCCACAAACACTTCCGCTGCGGATAGAGGTTGTTCACACTGAATTGTTGTGACTATAAAGAAATTAATTTTCATTATATAAGGAAATCTCAAATGGAAGTTGACTTACTGTTTTTGATGTTGATTTTCTGTGTGAAAATCGATGGATTCAACTCGCCGACATATCGTCAGTAGCTGCCGAGGGACTGATCTGAATCTGTTTGGCCTTTTGGGGATTCTTGTCGGGCCAGCCCATTTGCCTCCGAATGATTGCCACCGTTAAGCCAGTGCGATCCTTAGGAGCAAAATGAATGGATTAGTTTTAGATTTAATATTTGAATTCATTAATTAATAATAATGAATTCGCCTAATTTACAGTCAAGGTTGGAAATTTTTTGGAGTCTTCCTGCGATTGTTGTCTTCTTTTTCTTGCTTCTCTTGCAGAACTACCGACTAGTAGTACTCTTTACACCTAGAAGATGAAGATTAAGCGAGTTGACTACGATATGAATGTTTCGATTCGTACTTACACAATTTATCTCCGCGCGCTTTTGCGTCGTTTTTTTTTTAGCCGCTTGCATTTTATTTCTTGGCAGCTGATGAATAGGCCGAGTTGGCAGTTGCTGCTATTATGTATGTCGTTCCAACACCAACACTCAGCTGCTGGGAGAAGGGCGTTAGCGGTCGAATATTGCATGGCAAAACTTCCACTTGCATCATTGACTTTGTGGTGTTGTTGCTGCTAGTTTTGTTGCATTGAATGCGTTTGACTATTGGTAGAGATGGTGACACCTCCACCGTCAACGCCTGCGGGAGCTATGCCGTTGAGATGTATGTACATACAAAACACAATGGGCAGTATCTGTCGTTAAAAACATTGATAATATTTTGTTAAGAGAAATATAATATGCATATATAAACTTGCCTGCAAATCAGCGCCTTGTTTGCTTTGTCTTCCAGATTTCTTCAGGGAAATTGGTATGTTATTGGCAGCATCTAAAATGAAAACACAGACTATAAAATAAATCGATTATTGTTGCACCTCCTTCACTGCAATTTGACTTACTTTTTATTCAATGAAGTGAACTTGTATATACTTTCTTCATTATAAGGAATTTTGGTCTGAAAAATATCAAATTATATTAAATATCAAAACAATTAAGAACTTACTCTTCAAATCCGAAATCCATTGTTTTGTTTTGCAAAATTGATTGTCATTTTTGACAGGTCACAAAAATTCCATAAGTTTCTATTTTAGCCCAATCCTTCATTCTGTTTTTTTTTCCCCACTCACATGTATTCACCGATAGCGAATTTGAGAGAGTTCACCTCGAATTTGAGAGAGTTCACCTCGAATAAAATTTGAGGGTGTTTCGGGTACCGGTCGGGACTCTAGATAATATATTTCCTCTATGGAACACATGTTACTTGCAATTGCAACTAAACTAGCCGAGAAATTCCATTGTAGTAGCTGTCACTCCGCTCTCCCCCCACATTTTTCTACCTGTTTGAGATCCCTACTGCTATTTTTATACACAGGTATCTTTGAAAATTGTTCCTATATGCCTATTGAGGTATGATTTAACATATAAATTAAAAAAAATTACTGTTTAAAATGAAAACATATGGTCAAACATTAATTTTTTATAAGAATTTGTTGAAACAATTAAAAACCGGAGTACACAAACAAATTTTGGGTAAACATTGCAATTTATAGTTTAAAAAACAATATTCTACATCGATCATATTAATTCATTCACTGTAACTCTAATCCGAGGTGAAAACCCCAAGGCGCTCCACTAAATGTGGTTTTTTGGTTGGCATGGAATAAAGAATTTAAAAAATAAAACACAACAAGACAAAAAAAGAATCAGAATATAAACATTTTGTGGTTGCCAATTCGAAAAATTAAGGTTTTATCTACTTTTTTTCGAATCATTTACAAATGAGACAAATATTTTTAAAAAATGCGAATAATAGTGCTAACAATTTTGTTTAGTTTTATTTTAGGGATAAATAATATAAAAAGATATTTTGTTTAATACATACATAAATAATAAATATAATTATGTAAAAATAACAGTTTTAATGATCACTTATTTAAAAACTCCTTGGTGTCAAATCAATAATAATCGATTTTTTGTTTACTTAAAAATAAAAAATTTAACTAATTTTAATTTGAAGTGTATTTCTTTAATGTTAAGGTTTGTTGCTTTTAATTCCATTAAAAATCTTTTGAAATTTCAATACATATAAGACATTAATTTCATTTCATGTATGTGAAAAATAAAATTTTATTTCAATTCACGTTCACATTAAAATCATATTTTAATGGTAGATGTTGGTATTTTTTTAATTTGTATTTTTTAAAGTAAAGTGGGTGGTGGAAAGGTACGAGTATGTAGACAATTAAGTATTAAGAAGGGTAGTTTGGTGTGTAGGAAGTAGAATATTGTAAGGGCCTTAGTCGTTTGTGATTGCAGTTAGGCCATGGCTCAACTTAGAACTACATGGTCAACGTAAAGCATCACTCTGGCGTCACAAAGATCTAAATTTCTGTGTCAACGCACCGTCAACGTTCACAGTGTGAATGTTTTAAACGTTGACTATCACAAGATTTGACAAAATAATGTTTATGTGAGCCAACGTTATTTTTTATTTTTTTTTTCATTTAGGCTGGGAAAAAATATTAAAATTGGTACAATATAAGCATACCTATAACATAATTTTTGGGTGTTGTTTTTTTTTAAATTGTATGCCTACAAATGACGTAATTTTAACCTCAAAGATTCAACGTTTTGACCGTTTACATTGACCTTCTAATAGTAGCTTCAGACTTTTTTTATTAATATTTTGCAGTGCGTAACAATATGAATTGAAAAAATTGAAAATGTATGCGTGTATTGTCAAATTGAAAACTTTGACATTTCTCGACGTTTGAAGGTCACTAGAGTCTAAATAAAAGATTTTTAGAGAGATGCATGTATGTGCGTGCGTGTGTATGTACGTTCGTACGTCCGTATGTTCAGGAAGTTTTTTTCCTTGTCCATATCTCAAGAATCAGTAGAGATAATAATCCAGAAAGATGCAGAAAGGATTCTCAAAAAAAATTGAGTGGGTGTTTTTTTTTACCATAGCAATTTAAAAAAAGGTGAACATTTTAGTTAACTCTAATATCTGGCGAACCAATAACGCTTGTGGCTTGATACCAAACAAGTATATTTTTGGAAAAAATCCAACTAAAGTTTTTTTTTTAATAAAAAAAATTTAACAAAATAAAATATGTAACGAATAAACTCATAAAGTACTGCACCGATTTTAATAATTCTTTCTTCATTAGAAAGCTACATTATCACTGAGTAACAAAGGCTATATTTAGTACTAGATTACTATATGTTATGTCCGTACACGTGATAGGAAAATGAAGAGAACGTGGTTAACGAACAATATCTAGTTTAATAATGAGTCAAGTTACAATGCAATTTACAATATGTCCGAAGTCAAAATAAAGTTGTGTTCAATGAGGCGTAACTTATAGTTGTGTTCGATGAGCCGTAACACCTCCCCTTTTAGCTACTGGAGACGGAGATGAAAACCTCTTGGGTGCTCTACCTTTTCTGCTGGATCTTCTGGTTGGAATGTGCGGCGTGACTTCACGTTGTGCAGAGACCAAAGATGTTGGTCTAGGTGATTGGGTTGTTGCATCTGAGGTTGTGCTGTTTGATGTGGGAATATGTGGAACGGTTGAAGGTCTTGCTGTGATGGAATTTGGAACTTCGTTAGCTTCTTGCGAATAAATGTTCGGACTTAATTGAAAGTCGTCTTGCAAAATTATTGACATTGGAAGATCTGAATCTGATGATTTGATGACTTCATCTTGCTCTTGTGCGTTTCTGGGAAGGATTTGGTTTGTGTGTAAGCGAACTAATTTCTCTCTTATGTTGACAAAAACATTGTAGTTCACTGAACCAACCTTTTCAATAATCTCACCGGGTATCCACTCTGCTTTGTTGTTACGAAATAGTTTTGCAAAAACTTTGTCTCCCACTGTAAATGATCTGAATTAAGCTCTGTGTTGATTGTTGAAACTTTCGTTTTGCTTTTCATTGATAACTATTTGCTTAGGCTTTGGTTGCTGTAGTAGATCCATTGATGTTCTAATCTTTCTTTTGTAAATGGCTTCTGAAGGTGATAAACCATTGGGAACATTTGTGTTTGGTGTTGTCCTATACATCAAAAGAAATTGTTGCAAGGCTTCTTGGGTCTGACGTCCCCTTTGAGTTTTTTTAAGTGTCTTTTTAGGGTATCTACAAACCTTTTGGCTTGTCCGTTTGACTGGGGATGAAAAGGCGACGTTCGAATATGATCAATACCAGCACTCTTGCAGAAGATTTGAAATTGTTGGCTGCAAAATTGTGTTCCGTTATTGGATACTAATGTTTGTGGATAGCCATGGCGAGCAAATATTTCCTTTAGGATGTTGATGGTCGCAGTTGATGTTATTGATTGAGTAGCCACAATTTCAGGCCACTTTGAGTGTGAATCTACAAGCACTAGATAAAACATCTTCTCAATTGGACCCGCATAATCAATGTGTACGCGTTCCCAAGGTTCTGTTGCTAAATGCCATGACTGAAGGGTCGTTTTCTCTGGAGGCTTTGCGACTGACTGGCAACTTGAACATTGCTTGACGAAAGTCTCGACATCTTTGTCTATTAGTGGCCAGTACACATATCCTCGAGCTATTGCTTTCATTTTCTGCATTCCAGGATGACCTCGATGTAGCTCACGAATTATTTTCGAACGAAAACAATCAGGAATTACCAGCCTCTGTCCAAACATGATGCAATCGTTTATGACTGATAACGCTTCTCGTCTGTTGTAAAACTGAAGTTCGCTAGAAGAAAGTTTTTCTTTGCTTGGCCATGATCGATCATCGATCTGATGAATTTGCTTATTTGTCTTAGTTCTGCATTGTTTTGTGTTGCTTCGCGTACCATATTGAATGTTATTGGTAGCTGTTGGATAGTGTTTCTGAGATCTGCACTAGCATCATACTCCACTGTCGACTTTGCGATGACCAAATCTTCAGAGTCAGGTTTTTTATGCTGACTTATCAATCTTGATAACACATCTACATTGCCAAAATCTTTGGTAGATATATATTGAATTGTAAAATCATACCTTAGAAGTGTGAGTGCCCAAAGTTGCAACCTATTGGCTGTTTAAACTGGGATTCCCTTCTAAGATCCGAAAATGGATAAAAGCGGTTTGTGGTCCGTTTGCAGAGTGAAATGACGTCCCAGGATCATTCTGTGAAATTTTTTTACTGCGAATATAAGTGCTAAGCCTTCTTTTTCAACTTGACTGTATTGTTGATCCGTTGACGTAAGTGTACGAGACGCATGTTGTATGGGCTTGATTGTGCCATCTGCAAGTTGATGTGAAATGCATGCGCCTATGCCTACATTCGAGGCATCTGCTGCCACTATGATCGGAAGATGTGGGTCATAGTGAGTGAGACCCAAGTCGGAAGAAAGGATTTGCTTGAAGTTGTTGAACGCTTGTTGACATTCCAAAACCATTTTGAATCCTTCTTAAGAAGTGCAAGCAGTGGACCACTGATACTGCTTATGTTAGGAATGAACTTGCTGTAGTATGTGACTGCTCCCAAGAACGATCTTAATTGTGAAACATTTTGCGGTTCTGGCATCGAAATTATGGCTGCTGCCTTTTCTGGATCTGGTTTGAGACCAGTTGATGTAATCAAATGACCCAAATACTTTAGTGAGGGCTGGAAAAAAGAACATTTTTCTAGTTTAACATGGAACCCATACTCACTAAGTCTTTCGAATACTAGAATCAGTCTATTGTAATGATTGTCAACCGTTGTTTCAGATACTAGGAGATCATCAACGAAAGCTGAAACACCTTCGAGACCATTAAGCATTGTGTCCATTACTTGATGAAAACTTCCTGGAGCTGCTTTTACTCCCGGAGGAAGCCTGTTGAATCTGTATAGACCTTTATGCGTATTGATGGTCAAATACTTTTTGCTCTCTTCCTCTACCTCCACTTGCAAGTACGCATCTGACAGGTCAATGAGGGTGAAGAACTTACCATCTGCGTGTTTAACAAAGATGTCTTCTGGGAGTGATGCTGGTGCGGCTGAAGAGCGTCATTCAAACCGGTGGAATAGTCTGGGCATATTCTGATGTTTCCATTTGCTTTTCTTACTGCCACAATGGGTGCGGCCTATTCAGAAAAGTCAATTGGTGTGATGACTCCCAATTGTTGCAACCTGGAAAGTTCAGCTTCAACACTCTCAAGTGCTGCATAAGTACTGGTCTCTTTGCTCGAAAAACTGGAGTGACATTCTCTTTGAGGTACAACTTTGGTCTGAATTTGGTACAGTGACCAAGTATTGTTGTAAAAATGTCTGCAAATCGTGTTTATATTTTGCACATGCTATCTTCGATCATTTTCTTTTGTGATAACTCAACAGTTCTGCATACCTTGTTGAAAGGTTGATCCCATAACCCTAATTCATCGATCCAGTTTATGCCAAAAAGATTAAGATTGGGCAGTTCTGACACTCTGCAAACCAATCTTTTTGATTGTGATTCGAGCGTAACGTCTGCTGTAAAAGAACCTAGCATGGAAATGGTTTTACCTTGGGCGTCGATGACTGATTCCGAGTTAGAATCTGAATCAAGCTCTGGACTACCTAATTGTTGCCATATTTCTTTTGAAATTATTGTGACGTCTGCTGCCGTATCTAATTGAAGCTTGACTTTACGTGCATTGATGATAACCTGGAAAATTTGCGATCGGAAGCTTGGATTGAATTAACTGAGATGACTTGAGTTCTCTTTTTCTTCTTTCGACTCGATCTGCCGTTGATTCTGGGCGTGCTGGACTTTGAGAAACAAGAGCAATAGCCTTCTTTATGTCCCAAACGTGAACAAGAAGAACACTTGTGATTTTTAAATTTACAATCTGCCGGAAAATGCATTTCTCCACATCCCCAACACGGCGCGCGTGCTTGGTTTTGACTTGACTGATGTGGAAGTGTGTGAAGATTGCTGACTACATGACGGTTTTTCCGTTCTGTATTGCTTCTTGAGTGAAATTGCATTTGTTCTCATGTTATTTGATGCCTCCAACAGCTGGTTGTCTTGCTTCAGATTTGCTATTCTGTTGCACTCTGATACAAAATTTTCGATTGTTATTTTTCATTCGTCTGCTGCTTGAAGAAGAGCCAACAAGCGTGATCTTACCTCCGAGCCATTTCATGCTTGTAAGCCTTTTACAAAAATTAACGACTTGAATTGTTCGCTGTTAGTTTTCCAAGTTGAAATTGTTCACAATTTTTGTTCACGCGACTTGCGTAAGCTGTATAATCTTCACAGCTGCTTTTGCTTGTTTGTAAGCAGTGGAAGCGAATGTTGAAGATCGATTCCGATGGTCCAAAAACATTGCATAGCTTGTTGATTGTGGTTTCAAAATCAAGGCTAGCAGGTGTTTTCGGCAATATGAGGTTAACGTACCTTTAGTACTCACATGATCCTAGTTTTCTCAACAGAAGTCTCATCTGAGAGAGCTTCGGCATCTTCAGTAAACGTGGGAGCAAAACGCTCGTACCACTATCTGAATGTTATTCCATTTTCCTCGTCGTATTGAAAATTCTGAATGTTTTTCGCTAGAACTTCCATGGTATATTCTGCTGAAGCTCTTTCTTTTGTGAGACCAAAAACATTTTCAGATAAACGCTCTTTAAGCGCTGACTGATTTGTCATCATAACCTGGAAAAATGTTATAAAGTCTTGTGGAATCTGTGGTTGGGATGGGTGTGGAGGAACTTGAAAATTGTTCTGCTGTTGTTGAAGCTGAGGGTGAGGCTGTTGGATTGGAGGAGGCTGCTGCTGCTGTTTGAATTTGGAAGATTTAATCTTGCCCCGATATTCATTATTTGGAAATCCAATCGGCGAAGAAACATCATTTTATTTTAAATTGAAAACAAATTGCAACAATGCCGAAATCGAAGAAATGTTGCAATTCTCCAACTTGTCAAAAATTAAATGATGATTTTATGGTAAGTTGTGATAAATGTTTTCGATGGTGGCAATATTCTTGCCAAATTCAGCGACAAAGAAAACGTTTCTCGACTGAAAGGCCTTAAAAGGAGAAGCGTACCAATTGGTATGTGATCGTTTAAAGTATTCATCGGACGCCGACGCAATTATGAACTCCCTTCGTGCCATTTTTGGACGATGTGATGTCCTGGTTCACGATCTAACGACGGATTTATTGAATCTTCCCAAGTTAGCTTCGAAGAGTGATCCGAAAATTCGTCTGTGGGCAGTGAAGGTGAATGGTTACGTCGCGGATGTCAGGTCAATGAATAGAGAAGAAGACCTCACCAATGGGTACGTGATGACCAATTTAGCCTGTAAGCTTGGTGCAGGTTTATACCAAGAGTGGCAAAAGAAGAAAGCTGGTTTCTTCAATGCAAAATTCGTTCAATTTGCCGAATTTTTAAATGAAAAGGTTATCGATTTGCCACCTGATTTAATGAAGCCAATAACTAGTGCAAATTTTGAAACTAAGAAAAACCAAGGTCAGTGAAATCTTCAAAACAAGGTGTAAGTCATCAAGCACAATCTTCAGTTTCTGCCGTTCAAATCTTGTGTAAGAAATGTACAAAGAAACAACATCCACTCCACGAATGTGTCAGTTTTAAGGACTTATCAGAATCGGAGAGACTCGCCTTTGTTAAAGAGAATTTTATTTGTTTTACTTGTTTGGATTCTACAAAGCACAATTGGAGGGTTTGCACCAAGAAGAGAACTTGTGGTTTAAATGGTTGCTCTGGTCGTCATCACCCTTTATTGCATCAATCCAAAGAAATCAATTCAGATCTCAATACATCTGCTGCGCCGTTTTGTCCACAGCCATACATTCATTTATCTCATGCTCGCTCGAATAATTCAGTACTGTTCAAGATTGCACCAATTCGACTTCATGGTAGAGACAACCGTTTTGTGGACACCTTCGCTTTTCTCGATGATGGTTCATAATTAACGATGCTTGAAAAGGACCTCTTTGATGATTTGCATCTTGACGGTGTTTCAGAAGACCTAACTCTCCAATGGATGAAAGGTGTAACACGTAAGGAAAAATCTTTGAAAACCAGCTTAGAAGTATCTGATGTCAAAAATCCGAAACGCCATATTTTGAAGAATGTGTTCACTGTCAAAGATTTGGACTGGCCATGCCAATCGATAGATGGTACTTATCTTCTACGTGGTCTTCCTTTGGTGGATTTAGTTGATGCTAAGCCTGAGATTTTGATTGGCCTCGATCAAGCGAAGTTCCTTCTGGGTCAACGTCACGGAAACGACCAAGAGCCCTGTGCGCTGAAAACGTGGCTTGGATGGATCGTTTTTGGCAGTGGTTATGTCTCGCATCCACACGTTTCTTGTGTTCACAATGTTCCTCGACCAAAAATGAAATTCTATTTTCACGATGCAATCAAACCTGAGGAGAGCTTACACGATCTAGTGAAACAGCATTTTTTAATGGAAGAGTTCGGAGTGAAGCCACAAAAGGGAGATTTTGTGAGTCGTGAAGAAAAAAGAGCTGTAGACATAATGGAATGGACCATCAAGCTAGTGGATGGTCAGTATGAAATCGGCCTCTTATGGAACTCTGACAATGTAAGATTACCAGATAGTTATTCGATGGCTTTCAGAAGACTTGTCAGTTTCGAAAAGTCCTTGAAAAAGAAACCACACTTACTAGAATGGCAAAACAATCACATTCGAACATTGTTAGAAAAGGGTTACGAAAGAATCGCTTCGGAGCAAGAGTTATCAATAAAGTGGTCTCGAGTTTGGTACACACCCACTTTTATTGTTGAAAATCCCAATA
Organism: Eupeodes luniger; assembly: GCA_951509635.1. Lineage (NCBI taxonomy): Eukaryota > Metazoa > Arthropoda > Insecta > Diptera > Syrphidae > Eupeodes > Eupeodes luniger. The sequence goes on from OX608074.1 coordinate 69,268,630, forward strand.
AACTCCCAATAAACCAAGATGTGTGTGTAACGTGGCTGCTAAGGTTGATGGGGTTTCACTCAACACTTTTCTCCTGAAAGGACCTGACAACCTTGTGCCTCTCCATGCTGGTCTATTTAAATTCCGTGAGCGTAAGATTGCTGTTAATGCTGACGTCAAAGAAATGTTCCACCAAATTAAGATTAAAAAGGAAGACCAGCAATGTCAAAGAATACTTTTGAGAGATGGTGACATTTCAAGAAAGCCTTTGGTTTACATAATGCAAGTTATGATGTTCGGCCCTCGATGTTCACCCACATGTGCACAGTTCGTCAAAAACCATCATTCTAACCTATTTAAAGAAGAATGTCCAGAAGCTGTGGATGGTTTGACAAAAAGAACATATGTTGATGATTATTTTAACAGCCACAACACAGTTGAAGAAGCAGTCTCAGTCACCAGAGATGCCATTCGAATTTGCAAATCCATGCATTTTGATCTAGTTTCTGTACAATCTAATAGCTTTGAACTTCTCACTCAGATGACAGAAACTGAAGTTAAAATTGAATTAGTCAGCATCGATCCAAACGAATGCGAGGGTTATATCGCAAAGGTCTTATTAATGTTTTGGCAACCTTCTTCCGATTGTTTTTTTTACAGACTTGCCGAAGATGACGATTTAAAGGAGATGGTCTTATCATCCAATGCCATCACAAAAAGGCGTGTTCTTCGTGCGATTATGCGTGTGTTCGATCCGTTGGGCCTTATTTCAATATACATCATTAGAGGTAGAATCATTCTTCAAGAAGTTTGGCGAGAGGGTTTTGACTGGGACGAGCCAATCTCATCCGAATTGCAAACCAAATGGTTAACTTTCATCAATGAGCTGAAGAACATTGAAAGACTCCGAATTCCACGTCGATACATCTCTTTAAATCCTGACGATTGCAAGGTAAGCCTTATTACTTTTGTCGATGCATCAGAAAAGGCTTTTGCTGCTGTAGCCTATTTTCGCTTTGAATGTAATGAAAAGGTAGAAGTATCGCAAGTAATGGCTAAGGCTAAAGTTGCACCTGTAAAGCAATTGACTATTCCAAGGTTAGAGTTACAATCTGCTGTCCTTGCAGTCCGTTTGGTATCCACTATAAAGCAATCGCATACAATAAAAATTGATGAAGAGTTGTTTTTATCAGATTCGACCACAGTTCTCTCTTGGATAAATTCAACAACATACAAATTTCTTACCTTTGTTGCATCTCGTGTAAGAGAGATCCTTGATTCTTCATCTCCACGACAGTGGTATCATGTCCGTTCAAATGACAATGTTGCTGATGATGGAACAAAATGGTTTGATGAATCCATAGGAGATCAACTTACAAGGTGGTTTATTGGTCCAGATTTTCTTAAGAAAGAATTTTCGGAATGGCCTATTAAACCTTACACTCAACAAGAACAAGAATCAGCAAAAATTGTTTCGGTGCATATTAGACCTGAATTGCCTTCGTTTGATGTTTACAACAGTCTGAGTGCAAGATTTAAAGCAAAATGGTCTTCCTCTGTTCGAGTTATCGCTTTTTTGCTCAGATTCAAAGATGTCATTAAGAAAATTCCGTTCGAAAAACAAGTCTTCTTAACGCCAACTGAATACACCAGTGCTGAAAATTGGCTTTTTCGAAAAATACAGTGTGAAGCATTTCCCGAAAATGTATTATCTCTTCAAGAGAATGGAAGCGTATTTTCAAGAAGCTCCATCCTTAGTTTGTCACCGTTTTTAGACGAAGAAGGAACAATTCGAATGCGTTCGCGAGCCCAAAAAGCCAATTGTTCGTATGCTTCAAGAAATCCAGCCATTCTTCCGAATAATCATCCATTGGTAGATGTTCTCATACAACATCATCACGACCTTGATTTTCACATGGGAACAGCAACAACTATATCAGACATCCGAGATCGTGCATTTATTATATTCATTCGAAAAGCAATCGATAGGGTGAGATCTAAGTGCTTTGAATGCAAGCGGCTCAAAGCCAAACCTGTCATGCCACTTATGGGACAATTACCAGAAGCTCGTTTGGCGTTTGACTCAAGACCTTTTACTCACGTTGGAGTCGATTGTTTTGGCCCCTTATTGGTTAAGTTCGGGCGTGGCACAGTGAAAAGATACGGTATGATTTTCACGTGTCTTACTTACAGAGCTGTGCAAATTAAGCTTCTCAACGATCTCATTTTAGACCAATGTATAATGGCTGTCCGTCGTTTTGTCATCAACCGAGTGGTAACTCGATTTTTGTACAGTGCTAATGGTCTTAATTTCGTTGGGGCTAAAAACATGATGGACAAGGATGTCAAAGAGATGTATAAACTGAGCGAATATTCTGCGAACTATGAAAACGTTCTTTGGCGTTTTATCCCAGCTTATTCTCCGTGGATGGGAGGTTCATGGGAGCGGATAATTCAGTCAATTAAGAAGAGTGTCAATTATATTTTAAAATCTATAATACCACGTGAAGATGTTTTAAGAAACGCACTTATGGATGCCCAATCCCAGATAAATCGACGCCCCTTAACTCATTTCCCTGTAGACCCTGAAGATCCGAAACCATTAACCCCAAATATGATGCTTTTCGGTGAAGAAGATAAAGATGTGACCGCGCCTGGTGTTTTCACTGAAAACGATGCTTGTAGCAGACTTTATAGCAGAAGAGCTCAGCATTTGACGTCATCACTTGTCAAGCGTTGGTACAAAGAATATCTACCTGACATTATAAGAAGAATGAAGTGCTACAAAAATACCAAAGATGTAGAAGTAGATGACCTAGTCATTTTGGTTGAACCAGATGAATCTCGATCACTTTGGAAACTAGGTCATGTAATGAAAGTTTACCCAGGTCCAGATACTATTGTACGAGTTGTAGATATCAAATTATCGAATGGTTCAATTAAATCAAAGAGATCCATAGGAAGGCTTGCTGTTTTGGACTTAAAGTCTTCAACGTAGATTTCAGACGGCCCCCGGAATGTCATTAAGCCAGCGCTTTTTTAACATCAATTTACTTTTTTTTACTGTATTTCAAAAACACTTTGCTTCATTTTTTCAATTATTTTTCCTTACTTAAATTTCATTGTTTTTTCTAAATTTTTCGATACAATATTTTCATTTGTTCATCAACTGTTTTCAACAATCAAAAAATAATTCAATTCCTGTTTGTTTCGCCCTTTATAAAATACCAATTTGTAAGTTTTTATTTATGTACGTATTTTACTTTTTGTAAGTTAAGTATTTATTCTGTTTAGAAAATAAAATTGGACAATTCCAAGAATATTTCTTGTTTCCCGTTTTGAATTTGGAAGATTTAATCTTGGCCCGATATTTATAATTTGGAAATCCAATCGGCGAAGAAACAACAACATTTATTTGGATTGAAATTAAAAAGCTATACAAACCTGGGAGCGTATCGGAATCCCGCTTTTTAAAATCCCGTTTTTAAAAAATCCCAAAAAAAAGTTTTATAATCCCGTCTTCTAAAATACCGATTTTTTGAAATCCCATCTTTTAAAATCCCGCTTATTCAAAATCCCGATCAACTACAATCCCGTTTTTTGAAATCCCGTCAAATCCCGACAATCCCGTTTTTTTTTAAAATACGTGCATTAAACTCAGACAAAAGTTTGAATGTTAAATTACTTGACTAATATATATTAATAACAAATAAAACTAATATATAACAATGCTCGGCAAAAATCCTTGATCGAACCCTCCTAGTGGGTGCCGGGCGGACAATGTCACCACAGTTTTGGTCTGTAGGTGTCAGACGGTGATAGCTAAGGTTAGATTGGATCGCTGTGTGGTTCTGACTTTTTTTATAGCACAACTCACAGAAATCCTCTCTCACCATAGATCCAAGGTTCCTAGTTTCAGTGGTGGTGTGAGCTAGTAAATCCGTGCCCAAGAATTAAAGGTTGAGGGATAAATCAACCATGAACGAGCTCAGCCGGAGGCCTGTGGTGGGTAACGGTTTTTGTTGTTTATACCTTCCCTCGGTATGCGGCTCTGCCGAGGGTGACCTTCTTTTCCGTCTTACTCGTGGGAACCAAATCGAATTTCTCAATCATGTCTTCGTCCAATTTATATGTTAAAACCCCATCCATCGAGTCCGAGGATGAACTCCTGGCTTCCAGTCAGGATATTATTGTAGGTAGCTCAGGGGAATCTAGAGACGCTAGCACCTCAGAGCAGGCTACACTTAGAGGTAACACGGGAGGTTCTAGTACCCCTGTGCTTCAGCATCCCTCTCAAAAAACGCCCGTAATTTCAAGTAGCAAGGCTCACCAGAGCAACGCTACCAAGCCCAACAAGCACTCTCCTGCGGATCAGCTCAGGATCAAGCACAGGAAGGCTACTTTCATTCTTGGCAAGATTGCCGAAAACGAAAAAGCCGGAAAGGTACATGAGCGTGATGCTAAAAAATACCAGAAAGTTGTTGAAGAATTCAACAGTCGGGAGAAGAGTGCGCTACCCAGCAAAAAAGAAAAGTCCACCAAGAGGAACAGGTCTCTGGAGGAGGAGAAGCCACCTCAAAAGAGAACTAAACTTGGTGGCAGTGCCAGAAAGGAGACTCCGAGGGCGACAGCGCAACCGCGTGCCTTGAGTGAGGTCGTTAGAGACAACCTCCAGGCGGCGATTGTAGATGATCTCTCCACAGACAACAGAGCTCTGATGTCAGCGTGGAACTCAATCGAGGCCAAGCTCTCGGAATTGGTCTTCAAATACACAATCTCGGCAAAAGAAGGTCCCTATCACAGCTTTGACTCCGGCGAAATGCTCAGGGGTTACAAAGTGATAAGGTGCGCAGACGACTTTTCAAGGGATTTCCTTGGCAAAGGAGTTGCTAAGATTAGCAACGACTGGAAGGGCTTGAAGCTCAAGCTCATTCCCGCCAGGGAGGTTCCTAAAAAACCATTGGCTCGCATCTTGTTGCCAGTGATGAGCATTAAGCCAACTGGAGCGGAGCTGATTAGGAGCCTTCAACGGCTGAATCCGCGGATTCCTATGAATGACTGGGTAGTCATCAAGACAGAGGAACCGCGCAAGAATAGCGCGGTCTATCTTCTGAGGATCTGCGAGGGTATTCGCAAAGCCCTAGAAGAGGCACAATGTAAGCTGAGGTTCGGCATCAAAAGTGTCTCCATAAAGATTCTGCAGAGTCAGGAAGTTGGCCCCACCCTGGGTGATGATAACGTCAAGGTAGACGATGTCACCATGCAGGTTGGAGCCCCCGGCGAGGCGCTGGATCCTGGCCCTGCAGTTCCACCTGCCAATTAAAAAACGACAGGCTACGCGCCATCCAGGCTAATCTGAAGCACTCTAAATGTGCCTCGGATAACCTGAGGATCTTCCTGAGTGAGGAAGATATAGATGTCGCCCTTGTACAAGAGCCATGGATTAATGGCCTCGCGATTAGAGGCCTTAATGACAGCCAATACGATTTATTCTACAAGCCCGACAATCAGAATCAAGGTAAGCCTAGAACTTGTATTTTAGCTAAAAAACACTTAAAAGCTTTTATGTGTCCAAACTATAGCACTTCGGACTTAACAGTTGTTAGGTTAGAGGGAAAACAAGCGGAGGGCTTGATTCTTGCATCATCATACATGGCGCATGACAAAGAGTCACCGCCTGAGGAGGTGCGTACTCTTGTGGCGGAGGCAAAAGCCAGACAAACAAGCCTGCTTGTAGGGAGTGATGCGAACGCGAGGCACTCAATCTGGAGCAGCACGGAAATTAATGAGCGAGGTGAGTCTCTTTTTAATTATATAATTGAAAATAACTTGACTATATGTAACAGGGGCAATACTCCCACTTTTGTTTTTCCGAATACGGACAACTCAGAAGGGTGGGAAGATGTGTTAGACGTTACATTTGTCAATATTTATGGCAACCTCTCCATCGAAAATTGGAGAGTATCTCTTCTTAACTCCTTTTCTGATCATAGACGGATTCTATTTGATCTTAAATTCGAAATAAAATCTCCCTCCCCCTATAGAAATCCAAGAAGAATTGACTGGAAGAAATTTAGTCAGATCTTTGGCTCAAAATTGCGCAGTATACCGAACGCGAGTTACGACTCGGTAACAGATCTTGAGTTAGAGATTTCAAACTTCGAGGACTCTATAAACACCGCATTCAAGGTCTCTTGTCCGATAAGATACAGTAGGAAAACCTTTCCACCTTGGTGGAATGACGACTTATCTAATCTGAGGAAAATAACAAGAACCATTTTTAATATCTGCTATAAGCATAAATTTTATCAGCCTTATAAGGACTGCTTGAGAATATACAAGCGTTCTATAGCTCAAGCCAAAAAACAAGGATGGCAAGAGTACTGTCAGTCCATCGAAAACATCAAAGATTCGGCCAGGCTTAGTAGGGTTCTATCGAAAGAACATTCGAACCCCTCATTTCTTAAAAAACCAGATGGAAGCTGGACAGCATCTCCAATGGAGACATTAGAGCTACTAATGAACGTATACTTCCCAGGTTGTGCAGAAGAACCAACCGAATCCAATCTGACTTTCAACATGCCAACCTCCATAGAGCAGGTAAACGCCCTTATAACTAGAGAAAATATAGTCTGGGCTATTAAAACCTTCTCTCCGTACAAATCTCCCTGATGAAATACTACCTATAATGCTGCAAGATCAGCTTGAATTAGTAGTACCACGGCTCGAGAATATCTTTAAAGGTTCCCTCTTACTAAACCATGTCCCCATGTCTTGGAGGCAGGTAAGAGTGGTTTTCTTACCAAAAATTGGTAAAAGAGGGCATGAATCTGCCAAAGATTACCGACCTATAAGCCTTACTTCCTTTCTTCTTAAAACCCTGGAGAGAATCGTAGAATCTCACATAAGGAGAATTCTGAGTAGTTGTCCCCTATCTAACTCGCAACATGACTACATGAGGGGCAGATCTACAGAGACTGCCCTTCACGAGGTAGTGAGAACGATAGAAAACACAATTCATTTCAAGGAATATACCCTAGCCACCTCCTATGGCTTTTGGTCATGAACAGCATTCTGGTGAAATTTGAGAGCAGTGGAGTGAAAGCGGACTAGGGGGGAGTTGATGCTTTTCACCACCAAAAGCAAGGTACCACCCTTCACTCTACCTCGGTTAAACGGACAAGCACTATCATTGTCTTCCAGTGCTAAATATCTGGGCGTAATACTGGATACCAAATTAAACTGGAAGCTTAACATCGAAGATCGGGTAAGAAAGTCGTGTGTCGCCTTCTACGCCTGCAATAAAACATTCGGCAAAAAGTGGGGCCTCCAGTCAAAAATGATAAAATGGACATACACAGCGGTTGTAAGACCGATACTGGTCTATGGTTCCATTGTGTGGTGGGCCGCTCTCAACAAAGCCTACATCGTAAACAAGCTTACAAAGGTGCAGAGAAATGCATGCGTAGCGATATCAGGGGCAATCAGGTCCTGTCCAACGGATGCACTCAACGTCATCCTGGACCTTCTTCCGATTGACCTCTTTATCAAATATCAGGTGTCCTGCAGTACCTTGAGACTCAAAGAAACAGGCTGCTGGGCACCTAGATCTTACGGGCACTGCAACCAAACAAGCCTGATACCATCAGACATCCTATCCACAACCACCGATTACTGCATCCCTACCCTAGACACCTCAAACAAGTTTAGAGTCTTGCTCCCGTCAAGAACCGACTGGGAGGAAGGCGTTGTGACGGAAGACTTCAACACAATTATCTTCACGGATGGTTCGAAGATGGAATGCGGTGTTGGTGCAGGAGTCTTCTGTGAATCTCTTGAGATTTCAAAAACCTATAGACTTCCGGATTGCCAGCGTGCTCCAGGCAGAATTGCTGGCGATAAGGGAAGCTTGTACAGCCCTTAAAAATATCCGTCAGAACCAAAATGTAACCATACTAACAGACAGTCAGGCAGCTATTAAAGCCATTGATTCAGCTTTATCATCCTCTAAACTGGTCCAGCAATGTAAAGAGGCCCTAAAGGAACTGGATATGAGCGTCACTCTTATCTGGATACCGGGCCATAGGCAGATGAGCTACCTAGGCAAGGATCAGCCCTTCACAACTCTCTGGCAGTGAGAGTATATGCTCCTCTTTGAGTTGTGAAGGGTAATATCCTGACCAAATACACATCAGAAGCAAATCATAGGTGGAGTAGTTTGACGAGTTGCGTTATATCCAGGAAAATCTGGCCCGCCTATAACAAACCAAAATCAATCAATTTAATTTCCAAACCAAGGCATGACATAGCCAGGATTGTCGCTACCTGCACAGGACATTGGCCTGTAGGGGAGCATGCGGCAAAATTGGGTATACCACATAACTCTTTCTGCCGTAGCTGTGAGAACCGGGATGAAAAAGAAACAGTCCCACACTTTCTATGCCACTGTCCGGATCTGGCCAGGAAAAGAGCACTCCACTTGGGTAAGGAATTCTTCAACGGTATTGAGGAACTCGCAGAATTCAAGATCAAAGATTTGATCTCATACCTAAATAGCACAAAGTGGCTTTAACCCCCTCCCCCCTTATTTCTCCCTCACTAAATGGTACTATGAGATAATAGGCCGTAAGGTAGGAGAATAAAATTACATTTTATATTTTACATAGGACTGCACGTGCGGATTGCGGAACGTGCACCATCCATAGCCCATTTTCAAACCCATTCAGAATCTCACGAGGTATGGTATCAAAACGGCGCACTCAGCGCTAATTGTGTCCTGCGCGAAGCAGGACAGCCATTTCTACCTACCTACCTAATATATAACAATACCGTTTTTTTTTTGTTTTTACTGTATATAAACAATAATTTTTGTTTACAATATTAATTCTTGCACAAAAAAAATGCATCCTATAGCAAATCTACCTCTCGATAACGGTCTTATACCACTATCGTTGATTTTGTTAATTTTTAATTTGAGTTTGTTGTTTTGTTTTAAAAGAATAGGTACTTCTTTATTTTATATTTTTATTTTTTGATATGTTATATTTGTTAAAGGTTACAATTAAATAAATCAATACAAATACCGAATTTTGTAATTTGTTTTAATTTTTATAAATTCGATTTTTCAATCAAAACTAGTTGCGCGATTTTCAAAAAATTAAACAACTAGTTTTGATTGCAAAATCGAAATTATAAAAAACGGGATTATAAGTGTTACAACCACCCTGTATTGCCAAATGCAGTCTTGCCAACTACTTAATTGTATGAATATTATCATTAATTCTAATTGTTCTTACTCTCTTTGGTGATATCTCTTGTGATGTGAACATCTTGTTATTGCTATAATAAAATATTATAATTTACTTTTGTTAATTAAATTACAAATATTCTTGCCTTTTATTTAAGAAACCATAAAACGCAACAGTGGCGACGAGTATTACGTTTTTTCCCACGGATTAATTCGAAAAATTGCGATTATAATCAACAATGTCTGTCACACCGCTAATCACGTCGGACAAAACCTTTATGGATTTGTTCACTGCGTTGATGACAAACCAAAATACCTTAATCGGTAATCTGGCCGAACAAGCGCTTGCAGAGAAGAACGAAAAGTCATCTCCAGAGTATGTCTTGGATGTAGTCAACAAGAACATTCAGGAATTCAGATACGACGAGGCAAGTGGTACAATTTTCGAGCATTGGTACGTGCGCTACAAAGCCTTGTTTGAAGAAGATGCGCATGTGCTGGACGATGCCGCAAAAACAAGATTGCTTATCAGGAAATTGGGCAGCGCCGAATATATCCGCTACAAAAATTTCATTCTGCCAAAAACGACTGAAGATTTGAACTTTGCTGCCTCCATTGCAAAGCTCACTACCATTTTTGGTAAAGTAGAATCTCTGTTCAGCACACGATTCAATTGCCTTCAGACCATCAAAAGTAATGCAGAAGATTTTACTCAATACGCCAGCGCAGTCAACATGAAGTGTGAGAACTTTAAAATTGGTTCATTAACCAGCGACCAATTCAAGTGTCTCGTGTTCGTCATGGGATTACAGTCAACACAAGATTCTGACGTTCGTTCTCGTCTTCACACATTTGGAAACAGAAGATTCAGACAAAATAACACTAGAGAATTTACTGGTCCAATGTCAGCGAGTCGCTAAACTGAAAAACGACGTTAAGCTCATGGAATCATGCTCTCATACTCAAACCGTCCACACTACACACGCCGGCCGTAGCATAAAGATATCAAGAACTCACAACACAACAGCGTCAAGAAGCCAACAACACCTTGCTGGGGCTGCGAGCAAACGCATTTCATTGCAGAGTGCAAATATAAAAATCATATTTGTGCTTCTTGCCAGCAGCGAGGTCATAAAGAGGGATATTGCCGTTGCTTTCAGCGAAAGCCTTTATCAAACGTCGACTCTTCTAACAACAGCAAAAACAGAAACAAGAAGAAACGAAATCGAAAAAGCTTTCAGCACAATAGCCAACAAACTTCCGTACACCACATCGCCAGCACAGCAAGAAAATTCGTCAACGTTCTCATTAATGGCCACAGTGTAAAGCTTCAACTCGATACCGCATCAGACGTCACAATAATATCAAGCACAATCTGGAAACAAATTGGACGACCGGAATTGGAGCCAAGCAACCAATCTATAAAAGATGCTCAAGGTAACCTCTGTCACTTTCAAAACAATCAAGTTAAACCTAAAATGTTTTGTCACCGAATTGCGACAACTTTCATTGTTCGGAATAGACTGGATGGACAAGTTTGGAATGTGGAACCTGCCTCTCGATCAAGTATGTAGTGCAGTCAAAGTGGAAGGTATAGACTCTCGAATTCGACCCCTTCAAAACGAGTTCACAGATGTTTTTAATGGCACCATGGGCCACTGTACAAAATTTAAAGCCAAAATGTACCTGAAAGAGAATGTCGTACCAGTATTCCGAGCGAAACGTCCTGTTCCCTATGCATCATTACCAGCCATAGACGAAGAGCTATCCAGATTAGAACAGTCAGGATTTCTAACACCTGTCGATTTCTCAGACTGGGCAGCGCCCATCGTAGCGGTAAGAAAGGCCAATGGCAGTGTAAGAATCTGTGCGGACTATTCAACAGGTCTTAACGACGCGCTTCAACCGCATCATCATCCTCTTCCACTTCCCGAGGATATTTTCATCAAGCATGCAGGTGGAAAGATTTTCAGCCACATAGACTTGTCGGATGCATACTTGCAAGTCAAAGTTGAAGACGAATGTAAGGATTGGCTTACCATTAACACTCATCGAGGATTGTTCCGTGTGAATCGTCTTCCTCCTGGTATCAAACCGGCACCTGGAGCATTCCAACAGTTGATGGATCTAGTCCTTAAGGGAATCGATGGTGTGTCTCCATACCTTGACGACATCCTGATATCAGCCAATAATGAAGAGGAACATTTACTGAGACTCAAACAAGTCTTCACCCGTTTTCGTGAGTATGGTTTACAGATTAAACTTGAAAAATGTTCTTTCTCTCAAGGCACAGTACGTTATCTGGGTCACATGTTAACGGGCGATGGTTTACAACCTGATCCAGAAAAGGCGAAAGCAATCATGTCAATGCCAGAGCCTCAAAACATCTCACAGCTTCGTTCGTTCCTGGGAGCAGTCAATTTCTACGGCCGTTTCATCTTAAAAATAAACAGGGTCAGCGCTCCACTCAATGCGCTTCTTAAAAAAGACACCAAATGGAATTGGACCCCAAGTTGTCAAAACGCCTTCAGAGAATTTAAAAAAATTCTTTCATCGGATCTGGGTTTAATGCATTACAACCCGCAGTTACCTATCATCGTGTCAGCCGACGCATCAAACATAGGAATTGGAGCCTACATTTCACATCGGCTCTCAGACGGATCTATTAAAGCTGTGCAACATGCTTCGCGTTCTCTCACACAATCAGCGCAGAACTACAGCCAGGTTGAGAAGGAAGGACTGGCTATCGTCTTCGCAATAAAAAAAATTTCATAGGATGCTTCTGGGTCGACAGTTTCATCTTCAAACAGACCATAAGCCCCTGCTATCTATTTTCGGATCAAAGAAGGGTATCCCAGTGCATACAGCCAACCGACTGCAACGTTGGGCCTTGACACTGCTGGGTTACGATTTTGTAATCGAGTATGTGAACACCAAGGACTTTGGCAACGCAGATGTTCTCTCACGTCTTATAAGTCATTACGATAAGACCAAATTTCATCAAGCCAAGAATTCGAAATTGACTTAAATTTCATCACAAGCAACTTGCCTGTTTCATTTAAAATGATTCATGAAGAGACACAAAAAGATCCATCGTTCATCAAAATTAAAAATTACATAAAGACGTCTTGGCCAAGTAAGAAGGATATACCACGCAATATCCTACCTTTCTATCATAGAAAGGATTCTCTTCTCATTGTTAAAGACTGTCTGATGTTTTGTGACCGATTAATTGTACCTAACAAATTTCGTTCCAGGTTACTTAATCAACTTCATCGTGGACACCCAGGCATTGAAAAAATGAAATCAATTGCTCGCAGCTATGTGTACTGGCCTCAACTAGATCTCGACATTGAGACCTACGTAAAAAATTGCTCTAATTGTCAGTTCGTTGCAAAATCTCCAGTCAAATGTACATTGCAATCCTGGTCAATTCCAAATGGACCTTGGGAGAGACTGCACGTTGACTACGCGGGACCTATACAAGGCCAATGGTATCTAGTCATCATCGATGCATTTTCTAAATGGCCAGAGATTATTGCAACACCAACAACATCAGCCACGATAAATATTCTGACAGAGGTGTTTGCTCGACATGGATACCCTTGCACACTGGTGTCAGATAATGGAACGCAGTTCTGCAGTAAGGAGTTTGAACAATTTTGCGAATCTGGTGGCGTAGAACACATCCGAACATCCATTCCATCCTCTGTCCAACGGGCAGGCTGAGGGATTCTTTGATACTTTAAAACGTGCCCTGAAGAAAGTTAAGGAAGAGGAAACTCCGCAACATGCATTACAACAATTCCTCAGCATGTATAGAACAGCTCAAAATCGAATGGTAGGTATGGTAGGAAATTGAGAACAACGCTGGCCCTTTTACGAGACTACCCAAAACATTCTTCATCGACGAAAAATGATAAACAAGAAATGCAGTTCAATCGTCATCATGGAGCTAAATTTCGAAGTTTTAAACCCGGAGATCTAGTTTTCGTAAAAACATATCGTCTTAACAAATGTAATTGGAAGCCAGGAACAGTTCTTGAACAGATGGGTAAGGTAAATTACAATATTCTTGTTCCCAGTAAATCAAGACTTGTTAGAGCTCATATCAACCAATTGCGTCCAAGATCTAAGCTACCAGAGCTACAAAAACAGCCAAAGGTTTCACCGCAATTGAATCCCTTGCACATTTTGTTGGGAGAATTTTCATTATCAAGACCAAGGCCAACATTCTCCGACACATCGCTCAATGGAAGAATTGACGTTGACCCAGTTGATTTACAAATCATTGATGATGTTTCTCTAGTTTATTCACAAACCGTTGACCAACCTCAGACGCCACCGCCGCTTAGACATTCCACCAGAGTTCGATGAACGCCTGTCAGATATAGCCCACCGTAAGCAGCAACTAAAAGGGGGAGGTGTAACAACCACCCTGTATTGCCAAATGCAGTCTTGCCAACTACTTAATTGTATGAATATTATCATTAATTCTAATTATTCTAACTCTCTTTGGTGATATCTCTTGTGATGTGAACATCTTGTTATTGCTATAATAAAATATTATAATTTACTTTTGTTAATTATATTACAAATATTCTTGCCTTTTATTTAAGAAACCATAGGCGTTTTTTATTGGGAAATTTATAGATAGCGCAGCAAAATTTAACGTAGTAAACAACAACAAAGGAATGCTGCCAATAAATTGGCTAGTAAAAATAGTGGATATAATAGTGCAGATAATGTGAATGGAATGTTTGGAATAGAACACTGACAAGGAAAACATTTACTACGTGAAGGTTGGCAGCTTTGATTATTCAGGAGTGCGTTCATAGATATTTTATTTATGTAATGCTTTGTTTTCACTCGAGCGAAAATGTGGTGGTTTGAAAAATTAAGCTTCGATTATTTAATCAACGTTAATAAATACCTAATGCGCGGCTTCAACAAATTGCGTGAAGAAAAAGTAGGTTATCAAAACACACACATTACGTAAAAGCATCTGTATTCGGTTCTTAAATGAGGCGCTCACCGCCAAAACGGCCTAACCCACATTCGGAAAAGTGAAGAACAGATCGAACCGAAATTCGAAAATCTATTCTCTTGGGCCGTTCCTCATTCCCCAAAAAAATTAGACGATAACTCTAACGCAGCTTCATGTATTGCACAGTATTTATGCCATGGATGTTCGAAAATCGGTTCGATTTTTAAATATCGGTTAGGCCGTTTGGGCGCCGAGTGCCTAAAATGACATCCAGATTCATTTTTTATTGTTATCAAACAAACGAAGCAGCATTGGAAACGCGTTCGTATCACGAACCATATGACAGTGCGCACCCGTCAAAAAGTTGATAGTTTCGAATTTTCATGAGCGACAGGCTGTCATTAATTCTGACATTAAAATTACAATTTATACCAGTTGAATCAATTAACACATCTTCTTTTCATTCCCAAATAATAACGTTCTGTATGTGTCCAAATATAATTCGAAGGAATTACTCAAATGTTGATATAACATACGATAAAAAAAAGAGAATTAATTGTATATAGAAAATTCATTTAAGCCAAGGTTTAGCTTAGCTTATGAAATGCCTATGAAAATACCTACGACATTATCTTTTAATTCTCCAAGAAAAAAGAATCTTGTTATAGGCTCAGAACTAAAAACCAAAAACAAAATTTGAAGTTCTGAACGATCGAAGCTAAAAATGAAACACATTTTTGTTTGAGAGCTCGGTATTAAAAAAGAAAAAAGCCGTATTTGTAAACAAAATGTAAAAATACATCCAGATGCTTTCTTTTTTGAAGCTTTTAATATTCAACTCGCACTTCAATCTAATCCAATTCAATCTCCATATAAATTCTTGTTTCAACCGTAACTGAACTTGGCATACAAAAAACAATACTTTTTCAACACATCCCTAAGCGTATTCAAACATTCAAATAAAAAAATTATTCGGTTTGTTTTTGTCTGTTGTTGGTTTGGTTTGGTCTACCGCTGTGCTTTTTCTAATTGGAAAGTAAAAATTGGGAAAAAAAAAACTCTGAGCATCCAAATGGGAAAAAGGTAAACAAAAATTAAATACCAACAAGCGGATTTGATTAAAAATAAATATTTTTAACTGTAGAACCAAGCGCTGGACAAAGGAGGAGACCAAAGTGTTCTTGCATTTTTATGCAGGACGCAAGGAAGAGTTCACTAAGAACAGAAAAAAAAGATTTGCGTATGCGAACATTCTAGAGGACATGATTTCGGCAGGTTTTGTAAGTATTTTGAAATTTCTTGTAAGTAAACAAATAAAAAATATAAAATATATTAAAGGACTCGGGTTTTACACCTCGCAACCTTGAAGTAAAGATGCAGACGTTGCTGAGGGCTTACAATGACGCTAAGGACAACTCGTCGAAAACTGGCGCATCTCCGTGCACCGTACCTTTTTGGGAAGAAATGGAGGATTTATTCGGAGATAAGCCCATTCATTCAAAAGCCGAAACTATCAACTTTGGGTCTGAAAATTTTACAAATGCACCAGTTTTAATTCCAACCTCACCGGATATGCCCTCAACGACAAGCAGGTTCCCAGAAACACATGCTGAGGCATCTCCTACATTGGAATATTTTGCGGCCGATACAGATTCAAATACAGCTTCTGCTTCAAATGCTGCTGCCTTAGAAACAGAAACCAATAACGTAATTGGTGGATCAGCAGCTTCTGCTGGAGTTGCTGCAGCTTTTGTTGGATTTTCTGCCACAGCATCTTTTCTTGGAGCTGCCCCAGTAGCTTCTGTTGGAGTTGCTGCACTGCCATCAACAAGACCTGCCAAAATTAAAACTAGGAGAACTGCAATGTCGAGATCTAACTATTATAAGGAAAAGTTGAAGCAGAGGCAGCGCGAAATGAAAGCAGCCGAAGAACGCTTTCAGCAGCGTCAACGTGACAAAGCGCAGCTTGAATTGCAAAAAGCAGAGTCAAGAAAAACAAAATTCGAATTGATCGAAAAATTTTTAAACAAATAAACTATTGTGTTTTGCTTTAATTTCTAGTTGATTTTATTTTGGAAGTGGAGTTTAAGTGTTTTGTTCTGTTCTGATTGCTTTTGATTTGAGCTCCAGCTTCTAGGTACATAATGGTATTAACGGTATTACGATAGTCACTTCTCTAAAACGACTCGGCTAAAGAAGTGAAAATTGGTGTTTCAGGAAAGCGAATTGCTTAGGAAAGCGGAATGCTTAAGTAATTGTTTTGTTTTGTTTCAACCTAAATTGTGACTTTTAAAACTAACTTATTTTAGTTAAATGACTATCGTAATATGGGTGATTTTCTGAATTGTGTGATGAAGATCATGAAGCCGGAGATCAAACAATATAGAGCTTTGGGCATTTTCATAGACATTTTTATTGAAGCTGTTGCAAGGCTAAACTGGAGTTTACCTGCTAAAGTTTTAATAAGATAAGCTCCAGTTTTGTTTTACCTATCAAAAGCTTAAACAATCTATGAATATACCTTCATTAGTTTGATTAATCAATGCACAAAGCTAATATTACGATGATGGAAAGATTCAGTCCGTCCGTCGGTTTGTTTATCTATGCGTTTTTTGTCTATGCGTTCTGATGTACATATATCGAGCTAGATCATAAGCGGTTGGATCGATTTGCTTCAAATTTGTATAGAGTATGTAGCTAGGTACTTTTTGAGATTCCCTAGAGGAGAATTTCGATTTTTTGTTTTAGCTCATCTAGATAAGGTAATTTAATGAAAAAGAAAACAAATGCCATAGTTAAAACGCAATTTTAATTAAAGAATACTTTGTTGACACAGATATGAGAATAATGCTTCACGACGGTTTCGAGATGCACTGTTTTCAAGATTCGAGTTTTGTTCTAAATGTCTTTCCTCGGGTGTTGCTTCTTGGTCCAGTACAATGGTATCAGCGTTGATAATACACAAATTATGTAAAATGCAAGCGCTTACAACAATTCTTTTGACTAAATTAAGATTTCGTTGTTCAGTGAACTTATTAATTCTTCTGAACCGTCCTTTTAGCAAACCAAAAGCATTTTCAATCACCATCCTGGTTGATGAGTGAATGAAATTAAACGCTTTTTGCTGGTCACTTAATTGGCCATAGTCCTTAAATGGAGGCACTATCCAGTGTGAAGAAGCATACGCCGAGTCACCCAATAGAAAAGTGTTCGATGGAAATAGCTGAGTATAATTGGTTTGCACTCGATTGTATAATGTTGATCTTTTGAGCACTCTACTATCATGTAACGAACCAGGTTCTCCACAACATATGTCGATGAATTTCTTGTCTGCATCAACAACGGCCTGCAACACGATAGTAAAGTTTTGTTTACGGTCGTAATAGCACTTTTTATTGCTTTTGGGAGCAGAAATTACGATGTGGGTGCAATCTATCGCTCCAATTACACCCGGTATTCTTTTCTTGGCCTCAAATTTTCGGCAGTTTTGCTCAACGGCATCACCTTGAGGCCACTTTATAAACTCTCTACCTTTGGAAACTAGCCAGCTGCTAACACGTCCAACTATAGACCACGCTGTAGATGTTGCAACTCCAAACAGGTTTCCCAACTGCCTGAATGTCAAAGTGTTACTGACGTACCATACATACAAATAAATTTCTTCTCTGGCTTCAATTTTCATTTTACCCCCATGAATAGAAGTTGCGAAGAAATCAGTTTGTGAATAGCTTTCTGAAAAGTGGTTAAAAAGACTGTTATAATAGGAAACAGATAAATGTATGGATGCGATTGCCTACCTATTAATTGCTCTGCAGTTGAGCGATCTAATCTAAAGTGAGATTTAAAATCAGTTTCACTGTATTTTTCAATGGTTTCCATAAAATTGGCAACCTTTTCATGCGTATCCTCATCAGAAGAGGAGTCATCGGAGCTTATTCTGTCCTCCAATTCTGATGCAGATGTACTTTCTTCACTTGAAGATGAATCTAATAAGTATACTCTTATACAGCCTGTAATTGAATATATGAATTGGAATAAGAATTTTAAAGTTAATTTTAACTTTTACCTGTCTTATTTCGTTATCCATTTTTAATTTCACAACAAATTTTTTGACTGACAGCTAATTTTGACGTATATGCTGACAAAGATACCAACTTTGAAATTTAAACTGAGAGTGTATATAAAAGTGTTTATAATGTTTTATTCGGACTACTATAACTGCGCTAGCTATAGGTTCCCCATAAAAAACGCCTCATAAAACGCAACAATAAGAAACGGGATTACAAAAAGCGGGATTATAAAAAATCGGGATTATAAAGAGCAGTATTATAAAAGACGGGATTTTAAAATCGGGATTTTAAGAAACGGGAATATAAAAACAAGGATATTGAACCTAACCCTACAAATCTTCCAATTTTAGACCATGTCAGCACTTCAGATTCTGTTGGTTAGGATTGTTTAGTTTTTGAACGAGGCCATGAAACATTCAAAATGAAGCATTTAGATGGGGCTGAGGACTATAATCAAAAACACTCTAGTAAAGATATAAATCCTTGGTAGCCATATTGGTTTTCCTACAAGCTTAACCGGAAACTGGCCTCATAAAGTATTTGTTAGTGTGCGTGTAATTTCTCCTCTAATTCATGAAACTTCCCCTAAAAACTCAGGAATTGTGTCTGTGTATGCGTGAAAACACGTCAATTTTTCTCGTTGAATTCGTCCACATTACAAATACAACAATGTAAACAAATGGGTTTTGGAGGGTGATACGTACGAAAGATTTACATCTTCATATAGAGTGTTTTTGACTATAATGAAGCATTTTGATGGTCCGAAACACTAAATGTGAGAATGTGACAATGTGTTTGGTTTTTGCATCATTTCACGCACACTTTCTCACATTTAGTGTGTAGTTAGCTTGTAGGCAAACCGAAATGTCAGTCTGAGATTCCGATCTTGGCAATGGAGTATTTTTGATTGAGACCAACAACGAGGCAAATGACAGCTACATAACTCGGAATTACAAAACAACGTACAACAACATTTGAGTAAAAATTAAATTTAGTTTCTTGATAATAAATCTTATTTTGTTTATTCTATTCTTTCATATTTAGGATTAAGGATACGGTTCCTGACCAGGTGCCCACAACAAATGACACTTTTATGTACATATATGTAAATTGAAATGAAATCATTTCGTTAACACACTTCTTTTTTAATGGTTTTGTATATCTGTCAGGTGTTATTAATTGTTTCATAACATCAAATAAAATGCCATAGCAAATATTTTAAGATCTCTCATATTAATATTTTCAGATTTTACAAAAATAGAAAATCTAAAAGCAAATGAATACAATTTTCAGAAAAAAACTCTAAAACACACCCAATGAAATGTATTGTATGTGCACACCTTCTTTACATTGATAGGTATGAATACAAAAATCTCAGGTAACGTTGCCAATGACTGATTTTAGTTTACATTTGAGTAATATATTTTATTTATTAATTTCAATATTTTATATTTCCAGTCGCTCTTTGATTCCACATTTAATATTCGTATAGGCAGCGCCCCCATGGCTCCGCATCCGTAACAAATGTCTTTGTATATATATTTGAATAGTACTATCAGGGAACACAAAATTTTGTTACGGAAGGCGAGCCATGAGGGCGCTACCTGTACGAAAATATACTAACTCAAGTCGCTAGCGTCATTGCTTCAACTTTTTTTTAAATTTCTATGGTAAAAAACCTTTTATTAAGACTCTAGGGACCTTGAAACGTCGAGAAATGTCAACATATTCAATTTGACAAATCGGACCAATTACAATAACTTCCTATGGGAAGTAAATAACATTTGAATTTTCTCAAGACATTTCTGAAGTTAATGTACCTTGTATAAGTCATTCTTTTTATATTATTTATCCCTAAAAGAAAACTAAACAAAAAATGTTCGCACTATTATTAGCATGGTTTAAAAATATTTTTCTTATTTGAAAGTGATTCGAAAAAAGTAGGTAAAACCTTAATTTTTCTAATAATTGGCAACCACAAAAGGTTTATATTCTAATTCTTTTTTTGTCTTGTTGTGTTTTTTTTTATTTTCTTCATTCCCAATCAACCAATCAAAAAACCACATTATACAGAATATAATGTCTATACATTCTTCTCTATCTCTGTTGTTTAATAATTTGGAAATTTATTATTTCAAATTGGAATTCTCGATCATTTTTACCCCCACCCCAATACATTCCACATGCAAACATGTGGAACGAATTGTTTAGGAAGTCGATGAAAAGAAATCAAGCCGATCGTTCCTCTTCATGATAGTACTATTCAAATATGTATACAAAGCAAATTTGTGTTCCATGAAAGTACTATTCAATATATATACAGAGGTTTTTACTAGTTTTTTTTTTACTGTCTTGGACTTGTTGATTTTTTATTTTAACTGAAAATTTAAATGGACACGCTTTCGATTTTGGAATGGCTCTGGGCCATTTGGATCTTTGCCTCGGTCGTGTATGGCTGACTTTAAGAAAAAGTGTTCGAAATTGTGTGTAGAGATGATTTCAATAATGAATTGTAAGTTTGAAAATAAGACACATTTCAGTTTTATTTAAATTAAAGTTTTCCACTGATTTGTGTTCCGATTTCACACATTCCAATGGCAGATTTTTGTCCTAAAAATGTGTCTAGTGAGTTGCAATCACATTTTCTTTTTTAATGACAGCCATTTTCAATGATAGCTATAAATTACCTGTCAAAAAATTCGAATTGATGGTTTCAATGACAAAAAACAATCATAGCTATAACTGGTCCCTTGCTCTGAATCATGAGCAGCTTTAAGTTGCCCCCAACTTAGTTGCCTAAAGAAAACTATCATGGATAGTCATCAAAAGTGCATCTATACTCTCTAGAAAGTATAGATCTTTTCATTTCTTCCAAAGAGTGCTCAATATATATTGACATTTTCCTTTGTCTTGTCCAATGTTTTCCGGACTTTCGTCTAATGACGTGTTTTTTTATTGTAATTTTTTAGTTTTTTTTTTTTTAAATAACGTATTAGGAGATACAATTGGTTACCAAAATTCAATTGACAAAATATGAACAAAAAAGAAAGGAAGCAGTTCAAAATAAATGATCGAAGTTGATTAGTAGGCAATGAAAAGCAGCACTTAAGCACTTTTCACATGAGCACGACCAACGACCAACGAATGAACGAATATTCGTCGATTTTGACATTTCTTCCACATGAGAGTTTTTAATTCGTCGCGAATGAAGTTTGACAGCCGAACACCATTCACCACTGAAACCAAAACAAGAATGATTTTTTAGGTTAAGTACGCGCGATTACTTTATTCGTTGCGAGTGTGGATAATGTGGAACGCGAATAAAGTTTGACAGTTCATATCAGCTACCATTTTTTTCGCTAATAAATTTGTTTTCTTAAATTTATTAATATATGATATTAAAAAGTAAAAGTATGCATCATAAATCAAATAGAAACTATATTTGCTATCGTTTTGTTAAGAATTTGTGTGGAAATATGTCTTCAAACGTATATAAACTCACATTTTGTAATTCATTCGTCGTTCGTTGGTCGCGCTCATGTGAATACTACTTTAGTTGCTCCTTGTTGCCGACCACTATGTCGTATGCATAATGTTTCAAACCTACTTGGATTCAAATTGCTGCCTTGTGGATCTGTCAACTGTCAATCGAAAAATTTACTATCGAAAAATGTCGAGGTTACCAATTAAAATATCGTCTTGTAAGTTTTAATTATTTTAATTTTATTAGCCTCATAAATATTGTCAATCGATGATATAATAATATTACTTTGCACGGCAAAATATATGCATGTCTTTCTTTTAAGTATTATTTTTGGTTATGCAATAAACTTGAAAATAAAATATGTAGTAATAATAAGTCACGCTTACAAAAAATATATTTTTTTTAGTTATTACAAAGTGGAGTCGAAATTTTCATTATGCTAGCCCAACAATTCGACCATCTTTAATTGTAAATCAGATTACAATTGCCCAGATTCCTGCGGTCGGATGTATATTGAAGTTTCCCCTGTACCCTTCCAAAAATAAGATCATAAATGATCTACCCTTGAATAATGTAATTATTGAAAACCCAAGAGAGTCACTTTTAAACGAAATAAGAGATATAGTCAAAAATGAAAACATAATACACATGCCAAGTCAAAACAATAATTTTAATGAGATTCAGGCGGCAAGACTTATTGTCATAAGAAGAAGGAAAATGAAGAAACACAAGCTCAAAAAACTGAGGAAAAAGATGAAGTTCGAATGGGCAAAGGTAAAGATTTCATTTCCTATGTTCTTTATTTAAAAACTATTTTTTAATATTGGCAGGTTCGTCAAAGGAGAGAAATGAGAAAGGAAAAAGCATTTCAGGCTGAGCTAATATCACAGATTAAGACCGCTGAGAAGTTCTCCGCAGAGCAATACGTAAAGTCTAAATTGCAAAAAGCCAATGAAACCCCAATTCCAAGGTTCTGGAGGGGAAAACGGTTGCCTCAGTTCATTATTAAGCAGAAACTAGGACTTAAATAAAAAAAAAGATAATATTAAAATAATTTTATTATACAAATCATCCTACTTTATTATTTACCAAATCATTTTGAATTTGGAATGTATGCTACTATTTTCCTTTTCGAAGTGAAGTAAGGTTTACAAGTAACTATAGGCATACATCAGAACTTGTGTTGAATCGCGTAGTTCTGATTTTTTGGTGAGCTGTTGGGCTAAATATCCCGTCCAAAAATCAGAACAAAACAGTTTTTTCATGAGCTATACAATTATACAGAAGATTGGCTCAAAAGAAGAAACAAATTAAAGATGTCAATCCCGTTTTAGAAGGGCACTTTGTCCATATCTTCAGATTGTGTTATTACTTATTGATATTTTTGTTAGTGGCTTTATCAGGTATTTATCAGATTTAAATTTTGAGAAAACTGAAATAAACTAAAATTGAAGAAAAAACTAATTCCATTTGGATTTAATCGCCAACAACATGAAAAAGGAGGCATTGTCAAGGTTTTGTTGATATTATCTTATCGGGAGACTCCCTTTTACCTAATGCTGGTCAACCTTACATGCTCATGTTGTGGTATCTTGTTCTTTTTCTAATATTTACCATTAATTGATACCATCAATCAAAAAAACGTATTTTATCAAATTTTTTGATAAACTTTATTCATAAATTGTAGCCGATTTCTTGGAACATAATTCTTATAATTATCCATCATAAACAAATTACTTTTGGATCAATATAAAGGAATTAATACCATAGAAATGACTTCACCGTTAGTAATATTTACAGAGTATTAATACAATTTGAACACGTTTTAATTTTTTTCTTCAAACTGATGACTTGATTTAAAGACGAAAATGTTGGTTTAAAATCAAAATAATTAAGTATGAGACGTGACACGTCTAAAATAATAAAGTTGTTATGCTTTTTTCGTCGCTTGTTGCATTGTTTTATAATAATTTTTAAAGTCGTTTGTAGGACACTGGTTGTTCAGTATACCAGAGTTTTAAGAGTTAAAAGATCGATTGCATTTACGTAATCATTCCAAAGTCGAGTTGCAAGTTTGAAAAAAAATTGCGTCTATACGTTACACTATATTTGAATATTAAACTAATTTTCCTGAATTTTATAGATCTATGTATACATATATACAGGGTGTCCCGTAAGTAATGGATAACCCTGAAATGCCGCATAGTAGACTTTATGACCGTCCATAAAACTGATAAAAAAAAGTTCTATCCCAACCACAAGAAAAGTTATATGCATTTTTTTGTTCAGTGCATTATTTTTTTTCTTACTTTACATTTTTGAATACCACGACTACAAGTGAATGAGTTCCATCATTTTATTTTTGCAGGAATATTTTACATTACTTGTGCCAACACATAAGTAGAAGAAAATTATTGTAACTGTTGGACTTCTTAGAGAAAACAATTATTTAACATTGAATTTCAATGCAAAATGTGAAAACAAATAATTTTTGAAAAAGTTAAATCATAGCTGGTATAAAAAAACTGCATGAAAACCTGAGTGGCCAACTATTTTAAAAATATGCGCGTTAAATGCAGATTTCAAAATGGTATTACTTACTATTATATCTAGTGTCAATTGCAAGTTATTGGTAAACATCTGCAATACTAGAGTAAATTTAGCAAAAACAAAAGTTTTCAAAATTAGCACAGTAAACGTGAAAATAATACCTAGCGTTGAACATAGCAGATTTTTGATTTATTGGCTGTTTCTACGATGTTGTCCTAATGATAAATCCAAGCTTTCAACTTCTAGGGCCGAATGCATTATTGATAAAAATGTCAAAAAAGTGCAAAAAACGGTTACATTTTCGAGCTTGTTTTGAATTTTACCTGTTCTATTGGGCTTTAACAAACCCATCAAATATTTTGTTGGTTGCTGTTAGAGATACCGAAGACTTAGTGCTTGCGGAATTTGACCGAGATAATACAGTATCAATCCGAGCAATAGCACGACGCACTGGGATCGGAAAGACGACTGCGCATAATGTGCTAAGTAAATATAAATATTATTCCTTTCACCTAACACGGGTGCAAACTCTCCAGCCGCAAGATTTTGAAACGAGAATGAGTTTTTGTCCACAAATGATAATGAAAATTGAAGATGCGCAGTTTTTTGACAAAATTCTTTGGAGCGATGAGTCGACATTTAAAAGAGATGGCTACACTAATCTCCATAATCTCCACTTCTGGGCACTACAAAACCTAAACATCATGAGGGAAGACAGGTCCCAGTACCAATTCAAAATAAACTATTGGACTGGGATTCTCAATGGAAAAATAATTGGACCCTTTGAGTTGCCGGGAATTTTAACTGGCCAAGGTTATTTGGAGTTCCTCCAAAATAATCTCCCAACCTTGCTGGAAGAAGTGCCTCAAGAACTAAAGGAATCCCATTGGCTTCAAAATGATGATTGTCCAGCACACTATGCTGTGCCTGTGCGGGCATATTTAAATGCCAGATATCCAGGCAGATGGATAGGACGTCTGGGACCAATTTTATGGCCACCCCGTTCACCAGACCTAAATCCACTTGATTTTTTTGATTGGGGATACATTAAGGAAATCGTATACAGCAAGCCGATCAGGTCTTTAGAGGAGCTAAGAAATCGTGTGGAGGCAGCTGCATTACAAATTTCTGAGCAAAACCTTGCACGTTCACTAAGACGTTCATTTATTCGGAGGTGCAGAACCTGTAGAAGAGTGGGTGGAAAACAGTTTGAGCATTTGCTTTAAACAAAAAAAAATTAAAAAATTATCTATTTTTGTTTTTTTTTTTCTAACTAAGTGATCATGTGATTAAAAGCTGGCTCAAAAACTTTTTGTTTAGATAAAATAACAAATAAACTAATAGCAACCAACAAAATATTTGATGGGTTTGTTAAAGCCCAATAGAACAGGTAAAATTCAAAACAAGCTCGAAAATGTAACCGTTTTTTGCACTTTTTTGACATTTTCATCAATAATGCATTCGGCCCTAGAAGTTGAAAGCTTGGATTTATCATTAGAAACAGCCAATAAATCAAAAATCTGCTATGTTCAACGCTAGGTATTATTTTCACGTTTACTGTGCTAATTTTGAAAACTTTTGTTTTTGCTAAATTTACTCTAGTATTGCAGATGTTTACCAATAACTTGCTATTGACAATAGATATAATAATAAGTAATACCATTTTGAAATCTGCATTTAACGCGCATATTTTTAAAATAGTTGGCCACTCAGGTATTATTGCATTTTTTTTATACCAGCTATGATTTAACTTTTTCAAAAATTATTTGTTTTCACATTTTGCATTGAAATTCAATGTTAAATAATTGTTTTCTCTAAGAAGTCCAACAGTTATAATAATTTTCTTCTACTTATGTGTTGGCACAAGTAATGTAAAATATTCCTGCAAAAATAAAATGATGGAACTCATTCACTTGTAGTCGTGTTATTCAAAAATGTAAAGTAAGAAAAAAAAATAATGCACTGAACAAAAAAATGCATATAACTTTTCTTGTGGTTGGGATAGAACTTTTTTTTATCAGTTTTCAGGACGGTCATAAAGTCTACTATGCGGCATTTCAGGGTTATCCATTACTTACGGGACACCCTGTAGAACAATTTTATTTTTATAAAGTGTCGTTCTCGCGTTCATAGTTCAATAATATAAAGTTTTTAAAAGGAGCCAGTTAAAGCTATCATTGAAATCAATACGGAAAAATGTTGTGTTTCCCTTTGATTAGAAATGAAAAATAAAGACAATGAATTTCGCAGTTAGTTTAAAGTTGTACAAGGTGACCACACGTTCTTTCTTTGCTCTACTTTACTATTTTTATTTTGCATATTAATAACTTAATTAATTTCATAAAAAAACTAATAAAGACAAAACAATTGTCAATAAGTGCATTGAATTGAATAAGTGATTTTAAATGAAAATGTCTTATTTATGTAAAATTTGCAATGATAAGGTGTATGAAAAACATTATAAGGTTAATTGTTGTGATTGTTTGGCGGTTTTTCATGCTCGTTGTGTTAACATTCATGATAGCGACGTAGAATATTCCCATTTCGTTGCTCTCCATGCGCTGCATTACGCCGAAAAACACTGCTCTTTACCGCTGCACCTATAAACTCTCCTACAAGTGCATCTGCCAGCACTAGGGGGATCGCTGCTGGTGGTTGTTTCTCAATCCACATCCCCCGCTTCCATCACCACCGCTGCTGCTACTGTTGCTGCTTCTCGTCTCACAACCTCCATAGCGAACAAACTCACTGCTGGTCCTACAACTACAACATCTACCAAAGTTGGACTTTCCTACACTAGTGTTGCTTCCGATCCAGCGCTATTCCCTCTACTACAGTGATACCCATCAACAATTCTGTCATTGTCTCTCAATCTGGTGCGGGTGCCATTGAGCATCATCAACATTCCGATCTTCAGCATCAGCCGCTACTGATTGATGCCATCAAGTCTATTTCATTAGAAGAAATATATATAAAGAAAAAGTTGAAAAATGTAAATTTAGACTGTCTGTCTTCTCTACATGAGCTAAAGGAAGAGAAATGCAAATGAAAATAAACTCACTGCAGTTTAGAGAGAATTCGCTTGAACAACAACAATTAGAGAATACTGTGGAAATAATTGGAATTCCGGATTTAAATAAAACGAACGCTTTAGATAAAGCTCTTAAGCTTTTCTCCGTTGGACTGGATGAGAACATAAGTGAAGAACAACTTGATAACTTTTATATGTAAGTGCCTCTCTAAAAGATACAAATTTTGATGTTTTCAAAATTCTAATCTTTTATTCAGAAAACAAGAAAGTGAGAAAGCGATTAAAATCAAGTGTTTAGAATTAGAAGACTTAAATAATAATCTTTAAAGTTAATGCCTTTTGATAATTTACAAAATTTTGATACAGCAGAAGTTGCGTTGTCATATAATTTGGAAATTATCTGTTAAGTGTTTTTCTGAATAGCAATGGGCAGGTTCAGCCGATATAAGGGACTTGAAAGCAAGGCAAGTTTCTAGCATTTGATTTGCCAGCTGCCAAAAAATTGCTTTCCAATTAAGGCAACTTTATTGGAAAGTTGACTGGGAAGTTAGTCAAGAAAAATCTCCCTGACTATCAAGTCAAGTCAACTTAATGTCAAAATGACAATTGATCATGTTTTTTAATTCAACTAAAAGCTGAACTTTATTACTCAATGATTTATTTATTTTCTGCGGTTCGTTGTCAATTTGTAAGAGAAATAAGTAATACTTCCTTACAATACAAAATACAAATCGTGATGGACTTGTAGCTTGCCTGAGTAGTGTTTTGTAGACAATAATGTTTTTCGTAATTTGTGTACTGTGAACTTAAAGTAGAGGTTTGTGAAGTAAAGTTCTGAATTTGAAATTCATGTAACTTGAAAAACTAACTAGTTGCCTTGGTCAAAATTTATGTTCATAGAATGAAGTTGACTGCAAATAAAGTCCCTTATGTTGCCTGAACCTGGGGTGGAATCAGCCAAGGTGATAATTGACTATCAAATTTTTGATAATCAAATCGACTATCACCGAGTTTCCCGTCTGTGTAAGCTGATTCAATTCAATTCGATTGAACAATTTTAGAATATAATTGTCACAATTCGTTGTTGCTATGGTGAAATTTAAAAATGGTTTCTATAAAATATCTAAATAAAAGTATTAAATTATCTGTGTTTTAATAACATTATTACTTTTCTTATGCTTTTTCGAATGTCGTAAGCTTTGTCCGTCACAAGAATGTGTTTTTGTACCTTAAAAAGGTAACTGACGAATTTTTCCATTCTCTTTTTTGTAAGCGTCTGGTAGCTCTACTCAGAAACGACATGTTTGTAGGAAAACGACTATCAAATTTTTCTAGCGACAGCTTTTAAGGTATCAATTTGATTATCACCTTACACAGATCAAATTCGATTATTTTGACTGTCAACAATCAACAATCACCTTAGCCGATTCTTCCCCTGCTCAATGTTTACCCAAATAATTTCTTTATTATAGGTACATCAAAACATCCGTAGTGTGCGTGCAAATTTTGATTGCTTCATATTGAATCATGTTCAAATAAGCCTGATTTTATTTTTGTTACAGAAATTTGGATCTTTGATAATGATAATGAGAAAGGTAATAATTCCTGGGTATTTTTTTTTGCCACAAGTAATAATACTTAAAGTGCTGGGGGAGTGGGTGTTTTTATCAAAAATATATACCATAGACACACGATATAAAGACCGGAATCTTTCGTACGTTTTACCCTCCAACACCCATTTGTTTACATTGTTGTATTTGTAATTTTGACATTACGTCTTCTAGCCAAAGTTTCTTTTGTATTTAAATAAGCTGGATTTAAGAAAAAATAATTTATTCCGGGTATACCTTAATCCATATTCGATTATTACTATCAAAATAAGACTACGTACATACTGAAGCAAGGAAAAAATAATTTAATTATAATATTTTTTTTTTGGAATTTTTCTCAAGAACTACAAGACATAAAATCATCTAGTTTTTAATGTTTGATCAAAAACAGATATAAGCAATGCATTCTAAAAACAATAGTAAATAATCTTAAAGTTTTAAAAATCACACTTTAAACCTTTTTTTGACCAAATTTTGAGTTTAAAACAATTTTTTTCAAAAAACTATGCAAATTAACACACGTCTGTTCCATTAGTAATTAGAAAATATGAACCAAAATATAATAAGCAATAAGTACGATCTTCTGGATCATAAAGTATGATATTAAATATTATGTTACATTTCAATACAATCACTTTGGAACATGTTGTTTTCCTAATAAGTGATTCATGTATAAGAAACCATAAGATCTTTGTTTAACCATATTTGATGACAGTTTACAGCAAAAATGTTTTTCGATTTTAGTCTTAAGTTGGCATCTGAGATGATCGGATTAATAAATATTTATTAAAAATATAATATCTCAACGAACTATTCTAATTTACATAGTTTTGACTTGATTTAAAAACAAGTTAATAGACAAATTTGTTGTCTTTAAAAAAATGTATAAAACTTAGTTGTAAGTATTACCATTATTTTTTCCATTTAACGTACATATTTTTTTAAATTGCCCCTAACGCCTAAAAATAGAGAATAGACACCGCTCCCATAGTAAAAAATTATTGTTTTTAACTGTTCTATACAAATCCGTCATTAAACTTTGTCGCCTGAGTTATCGTACTCTTCCCAAAAAATGCAATACCTAATGTCGATGTAGCCACTAGGTGCCTACCCTAAGGAATTTCTCATCACTATACCGAATTTTCATGGCGAATTGATGTTAGAGGGTGGTGAATTGATGTTAGCCGTGGTGAATTGATGTTAGAATTAGAAATAAGGGTGCGTGAGAAGCAGCGTTGCCAAAATGTGCCCGATCGGGAATTTGTACAAGTGTGATAACTAAAACCGTAAACAAAAAGACCTGAAATATAATAAGTTTATTTAGAAAAGAAAAACTGTTATTATTTTCTTAAACAAATTGTTTCCACGGTAGTGGGATAGTGGCCCGCACATTTTGGAAATGGCCCTCAAA
Organism: Eupeodes luniger; assembly: GCA_951509635.1. Taxonomy (NCBI): domain Eukaryota; kingdom Metazoa; phylum Arthropoda; class Insecta; order Diptera; family Syrphidae; genus Eupeodes; species Eupeodes luniger. The sequence goes on from OX608074.1 coordinate 69,298,999, forward strand.
ATTGCCCTTACAATTTTTGTCTTGGCGGCAACGCTGGTGAGAATTGACGTTTCAGCTTGTAGGCAAAACCAGAATGACAGATTGGTTTCCGGTCTTTATATGGTGTGTCTATGATATATACATTAATTGTTATGTTGTTAGTAATAATTTGGTCACCGCGGTTTTAATCAAAGTTACTCTTAATTTGAATAATGAAAAACACTGCTTGATTTATGTCTATAGGCTTCATGATGGTGAAAATTGATTTTACTAGACTCAATTTGCTTTTACGATTTGAATTCTGGGACAGTGTTTATAATGAAAGTGATCCTTCACTAATTGCTTATGACAAATTTATACAAAAATTAGGTAATTATCTTGATAGTTGCACAGCATACATATATGATCAAAAAAAAAATAGGAATAAACCCCTGAAGGAATGGCTGACAGGATATACTTTGAATAGATATATTTGTATTGATTTTTGAGTCTTGTTCGGTGTTCATTTCTTGTCTTGGCAGTTTATTGTAAGGTTGATGGTTGGTAAGTCTAGATTGCTATTTGTTATAGGTTAGTTCGTTGTAGCTTGAACTGCATTGTTTTTTATTTCGTGCGCTATTTTCTCTTTCTACCAATTCGTTTGTATTTTGTTGTGTAAGAAATTTCATAATAGGGTTTATTTGTTGTCTCTTGGGGTTAATGTCCGTTGATCCAATTATTGTAGTTTTCGTCTTGTTCGTACTTATTTCCTTGTTTTTTGGTTGTCCTGATGGTGAGTTTTCGTTAGAGCGGGATCTCTTCTTTCAGGTTTCTGGGCTATTTTCTTTCCAAATTTTGCCTTCAACCACGAGTTTATCTAGTCTGAAGTGTGCTCTTTTTCCTTCTTTTTTGAACTCGAGTAGTTTTGGTATAAGAGGTTTTCTAGCTTCAACTACAGATTTTGGTAAGTCTTCGGCGATGGTGAAAGTTGCCCCATATTTCTTTCCCATTAGAACTTTTGGTTTCTTTTCGTAGCTTTTGGAGGTAATTCTAATTGGTCTAATTTTTCCTTCTGTTTTCTTACCTAGACGGAAGCAGCTCTCGATGTCATTTTTGATTAAGTCAAACTGTTCGTAAGATTTATTAATCAGGTCAATAATCAGTAACAGGAGCTCTTCAGTAGTCCGTTCATTTTCTTCTACTTTAAAAATTATGATATTGTTCTTTCTTACTGTCAATTCTAGTTGTGTGATTTGTCTTTCGTGTTTGGCACAGTAGGCTTCTTGTTTTTCTGTAATTAAGCCTTGTGTTTCGACAATTTGTTCGAGCTTTCCAATCTTTTCAGAGAGAACACCTACCTTTTCGTCAGTGTTTTTCATTACTCTTTCTGAAGCATCATTTATATTCTTAAAGATGTCTTTTTTCTGCTCTTCAAGAAGAGTTTTTAAAATGTCCAAAGTGATAGCCATTTTTATTTGTTAAATAAAAGTGTAAACTTTGTCTTTGGGAGGCAGCACTGGTAACTAAGTGTTATTTTTTAGTTTTACTATTTGCCGCTAGATGGCCACGAGTTCTATGTAGTTACTGAGACTCCCAGCTGGTTGCTTCAAATTTGACATTAAGTTCATCATCTACGTGGACTATGTCGGCCTAAGTGGCCGCAGTAGCCGATGGTTTGGTCAGCTGAGTGTCCCTGCCGTCCTTTAGTGAGATATTTGGCACTACAAGCATACATAGATGTAGACATAGAAGGTGAAGATTAAACAAGTTGATCACGATATGACTGTTTCGATTCGCACTTACACAAATTTGAACCTCGCATGCTGTTGCACTCTATGAAACCAGTCGGCTTGTATCATATTTCTTGGCAGCTGATGAATGGGCAAAGGACGTTAGAAATCCTAAAGAAATGAATGAACTTAACTGATTTGCCGCTGCCGGTGCTGTTGCCGCTGTTAAGTCATTCCAAAACTGGACGGTCGACTATTGAATGTCGAAGCTTTCGCTTGAACCATTGAATTGAATTTCACAAAGTCGATTACATAGCTGAGGATGTTTGCTAATTTGGAATTGTACTCGTAATTCTGGTGGTGTTGTTGCATTTCATGCATCTGACTATTGGCAGCAACGTTAAGAGTTCCACCGTCAACGCCTGCGCCCACCATAGCCGCTAAGGCAGATGTCACCGATCATGATACAGCAGCAATTGAGTGTAGAAATATATACTTTACTTAAACAGGCTTCGAATAACTATTTGCAAATAAAGGCCAACGTCTGTGGTTAAAAACATTGATAGTAAGAGAAATATAATATAAAATAAACCCACCTGGGAATCTGCGCCCTTGTTTTGAGCAAATCTTCCAAATTTCTTGAGAAGTTGTTTTCTGTATCATGGTTTGTAATCGGCAGTACCCGAAAAGAAAGCACTAAGTAGGCGCTAAAAAAAGTCGATTATTATTCTTATTTACATCTACTTGACTGAAATGTATCTTACATTTTTAAAGTACTTATGTATTTAGTGAGGAATTCGTTCTAATAAACATGCTTCCGCATTAACAAGAAGTCACATTCTATGCAAAAAATGACGATCGAACATTTTTAAAAATTAAAGCAAAGATTTTTAATCTTCCCAAATTTCTTGAGGGTGCTTGTGATATATTCTGGCAACTCTGTTGCTGCTGCCAAAAGATGACAACTTCAATGCAGCTTTCAAATAAATATAATTCCTTTTTGCCGCCTTTTTGCGATCACTTTCACTTCTTTTCCGCCTTCAGCGTTGACTACATCTAGCTCTAATTAAAGTATACATTATTAAATAAATTTAAGTTAAACCATTTTCAGTCGTCTTTTATTTCGGGTACTAAACTTATCATCTGGCGACGAGGTAATTAGAAAGAACCCATGGATATTAAATTGGTCGAAAGATTACTCGCACAGCAGAAGGAATGGATGGAGCAAGTGCTGCAATCCAATGCCGAACGCATGGAGAAACTTTGCAAGAGTTCATCATCGTCCAACCCCACGTGTTCGACATCAAACTCTATTCCACAGTTTCGCGCTTTTGCTGTAGAAAAAGAAACTTGGGAAAACTATGTTTTCCAGCTTCAACAACACTTCAAGGCCAATGCGGTAGAAGACGATAACCTCAAAAAGGCAAATTTTTTGTCAACCTGCGGTAACTACATAAATGAGACCAACGATGTGAGTATACACACATTCAAAGATTTAACATCTCAATTGACAAAACATTTCCAAACAAAACTGCATGTACTCGCATCGAGATGCAAATTTCTGCGACAGAAAATGACTCCTAACCAAACTTATGCCGAATGGATAGCCGATTTGAGGGGATTAGCCAGTGACTGCAAGTTCATTTGCACAAAGGAAGGCTGTGGTGCATCATACGCCGACTGTATGATTCGAGATATGATCGTATACTACACTCCACACGAAGCCATCTGCATGTCTGCAACCCAGAAGAAAGATCCGACCTTAGCAGAGATCGAAGAACTAGTGACAGCATTTGAATCAACCCAAACAGCCACTGAAATTTTAAAGGGGAACAACGTTGCAAACGGCACAATCGACTGCCGAAGTCAATCAGCTCAACCATGCTCGTGAACAACGCCATTCAAGTAAGTGCAATGATAATTATCGTGTAAGAAAGTCTTGCCCTGGCTGTATTACTTATCACAACCGTGATCAGTGCAAACACCTAAATTCAGTTTGCAATAATTGTAATCGAAAAGGGCACATAAGCACAGTTTGCTTGTCAAAAAAAAATACCGAAACAGGTTTTAGAAAGAAGTCGACGCAACGTCGCGGTCGTAAAAACAACATACAAAGGTCATCGTCACATTTCGAAAATCGAGCAAAGCCTAACAATCGCCCCGAGCACACTGAAATAAATCATTCAGTTCATGAGATAATCGAAGACGGTCTCCACGATAAAGTGTCATTAGCTCAGTGGGAGCCCGAGCGAAAGGGCCGTCAAATTTTTGTGTCGCTTCACGTTAATCAGCAACCAATGCTTTTCCAGCTGGACACTGGAGCAACTTGTTCAGTGATGGGCCTCGAAGGTAATCAGGCACTTGGGAAACCTCCCTATGAACCTACTAATCGCTCATTAAAGCCTTACGGAGGTGTAAGCGTTCCTATAAGAGGGTTCGTAAAGGCATTAATTCAACATAAAAACAAAATTCGGAAGCTTTCATTTTTGGTGAGCGAGTGTCAAAACGGTGCAAATATTATGGGCTTAGATTGGTTTGAGGCATTCGATTTCTCAATCAATTTTTCAAGCGGTGAATCAATCTTACAAGTTTCAGACGAATATAGTCTGCAAACCAATGCAAAGTCCATCTGTGAGAAATTCAAACCCGTTTTCAGTCCTGGATTAGGTTGCAGTAAATTATTTGTCGCTCATTTAACCTTGAAACCGGGTAGTCAACCTAGGTATTTTAAACATCGTCCCGTTCCTTTTGGATTAAAAGAAGCTGTCCGTGCTGAGATGACCCGTTTGCAAGAGTCAGGCAATCTCGAGCCGTCGAAACAAGTCAATGGGCAGCACCTTTTGTCGTGGTGAAGAAAGCTAACGGCAGCTTGCGTATTTGTGGCGATTTTCGCATTACGATTAACCCACAATTATTGATTGATCGTCAACCTATTCCTAGAATTCAGGAGCTTTTCCACAAACTTCAAGGTGGTCAATTTTTCACAAAGGTCGACTTGTCCGACGCCTACCTCCAAGTCCCGTTAGACGAAGAATCAAGGAAACTTTGCGTTGTGAGTACAGAAATTGGCCTTTTCGAATACCAACGATTACCCTTTGGAACGTCAAGTTCCACTGGAATTTTTTAAAGGTACATTGATGAATTAACCTCGGACATAGAATTTTGCACGTCATATTTAGATGACATCATTGTTTCTGGACGGAACAATGCAGAGCATCTGCATAACCTACAAACATTGCTTGAGCGGCATGGGTTGAGATGTCGCTTTGAAAAATGCCAATTTGCTAAGAGTGAAATAAATTACTTGGGCCATATTATCGATGCTACAGGAATACGACCATCGGAGGCACGGGTTGCAGCGATCCGTGATTTACCTGAACCTAAGAACTTAAAAGACCTGGAGGCATTTATCAGCAAACTGAATTATTATAATCAGTTCATTAAGAATTTCGCCCAAGTTGCAGCCCCATTAAACAAACTGCGTTCAGCAGATCAGCCTTTCGTTTTGGGCGAAGAGCAAAAGAAGGCCTTTAATCAATTCAAAGAAGACATTTTGAACGTAACAAGATTGGTGCATTTTCGTGATGACTATCCAATCATATTAGCCACGGATGCATCCTCACACGGAAGCGGTGCAGTGATGTGTATCATGTGTATCCAGACAGGACAGAGAGACCTATAGCCTTCGCGTCTAAAGCGCTTGACGGGTCTCAAAAGAAATATAGCCAGATAGAGAAGGAGGCTCCCTCCATCATTTATGGAGTTAAGAAATTCCATCAATACCTATTTGGACGTCAATTTCAACTGGTTACGGACCACCAACCTCTGGTCACGATTTTCAATGCATCCAAGAAGCTGCCACAAATGACCATACAGCGCCTTCAACGATAGGCACTCATTTTGATGGGATATACATATAGCATACGCTATCGCCCTACAAAACAACACTGTAATGCAGACTGCCTGTCGCGTTTGCCAGCAGGACCAGATGCAACATTTGACAATACTGAAGAATCCTGTCACCATGTGGATGAAATGAGCTCCGCAGTAATAGAAGATTTTCCTTTAGATTCACACACAATTGAAAAAGCTACTCAGAGCGACCCAGCTCTAACAAAGGTCATTCACTACGTCCAAGTGGGATGGCCAAACGGAAAATTAGAAACGAATAGTTCCTTATTACCTTATTTTCGCAGAAGATTTTTTTTTGAAATAACGTTCTTCTCTTCAACAGTGAACATCTTCGAGTAGTAATTCCGACAAGACTACAACCGAAGGTTTTGGCGCTTCTGCATCAAGGACACTGGGGACTTACCCGCATAAAGCAAATATCCCAACGATATTGCTGGTGGCCCAGCATCGATGATGACATCACAAAAATAGTTTCCAATTGTATTGCGTGTCAAAGCAATGCAAACAATTCACCACGAAAGTACACCTGCTGGCCGATAACTGAAGGAGTGTGGGAAAGAATACACATCGATTTTGCCGGTCCGTTTCAGAACCAGATGTGGTTAATTGTTGTGGACTCAAGTTCGAAATTCCCTTTTGTCATCCGAATGGGATCTAACACGTCCGAAGCAACAATCAAAGCGTTACGATCAATATTCGCATTAGAAGGGCTTTCAAAAGCAATAGTTGAATGAGTTCAAAGTTTTCTGCCGTAGCAACGCAATCAAGCACCTTACATCAGCGCCTTTTAATCCAGAATCCAATGGAGCTGCGGAAAGAATGGTACGGACTTTTAAGACTGCACTTCGAAAAATTTTGGTGGACACAGCAAATTGGGGCGAGGCTCTTTTGGTGTTTCTATCCACATATCGTTCCACACCAGATGAAGAAGGTATTTCACCAGCCGAAAAGCTCCATGGAAGGCAACATCGTACTATTCTCTCCGCAATGATCCCTGAAGCCAGCAAACCAATTACTACATTCAAGACTAAATTCACTATTGGTCAACCCGTTTTCATACGCCAGTACCAAAGTAAGCAGAAATGGATTCCTGCAGTGGTAGAAAGAAATTTAGGAAGGAGAATGTATCTCGTACGAGCTAGCACAGGGGCATTCCGTCGTCATCAAAACCAAATGAAATTTCGTTCTCCAACTGACAGTTATGACAGTCAATCATCAAGTTTGACACAACAAAGATAGTGGCCAAGCAAATTTGAATGATGATCAACAGAATTTAAGTGACAACGATACTACGCTGCATTCGTCTTTATCTTCGATTAACGTCAATCTGGAATCATCACAGCAAACTTTGAATCCAGATAAGAATTCCTCGAGTACGACACCGGAGCTGAGATGATCTGAGCGACCACGAAAACAGGTCGTACGGTATAAATATTAAGTGAGGGGAAGTTGATATATTTTGGCAACTCTGTTGCTGCTGACAAACGATGACAACTTCAATGCAGCTGTCAAATAAATATAATTCCTTTTCGCCCCCTTTTTGCGATCACTTTCACTTCTTTTCCGCCTTCAGCGTTGACCACATCTAGCTCTAATTAAAGTATACATTATTAAATAAATTTAAGTAAAACCATTTTCAGTCGTCTTTTATTTCGGGTACTAAACTTATCAATTTGCTTTCTGTGCGTTGAAATGTCAGATTGGCGCTAGTCAAGTATATTATTGGAACAATCCATAGCTGAAAAAAATTAACTAAAATATTCTTTTGTTTACGAGATTCTTTTTTAAACGTACCTACTTGAACTCCGAGTTGAATAAGTCTCATTGTTTTCTGATCCACTGGTTTTTCAATTAAATGCACTTGTAGCTTGATTGTTAAGATCTGAAAAGAAATAAATTCTGTTAAATATTTAGACAAAACAAAATAACTAATCGCTTGGTAAGGTACCAGTTATAGCTGTCATTGAAATCGATCCGGGAAAATTTTTGAATCGATATTTGACGATGTTTTCCTTCGATTAGAAATGAAAATTATATACTGATCGATCGGAAATCACACAAAGAATTTTTGTTGAGAGAAAAAAGTGTAATTTCACATTTATTTTTCTCTAAAAATGTATTTTTCTATTTTACGGACGGAAATTCATTTTCCTGAACAGCTGATACTTTATGTTCAAAAGTGAAACGATTCGTTCCACTGATTTGTGATCCAATTTAACACAATTCCAATGACAGATTTCTGTCAGTAAAAGTTTTTCGGTGGCTTTCAATCAGGAAATTTTTTTCAATGACAGAAATTTTTAATAAAAACTATAAACGACCTGCCAAAAAATTCCAATGTTTGTTTTCAATGATGAAAACCAATGATAGATATAACTGGCGCCTTAGAGAAAAATAAATGCGCAATTACACTTTTTTTTTCAAAAAAATTCTTTGTGTGATTTTTTTTTATCAAAGGAAACCACCGTCAAATATCGATTACAGCCATAGAGAAATATACTTACCAAGAGAACCGACCGGTACCCGTCTTGCCTGAAACACCCTCAAATTTTATTTGAGGTGAACTCTCAAATTCGAGGTGAACTCTCTCAAATTCGATATCGGTGAATACATGTGAGTGGTGCAAAAAAATGCAAAATGGGGGACTGGGCTAAAAAGAAACTTATGGAATTTTTGTGACCTGTCAAAAATGACATTCAATTTTGCAAAACAAAACAATGGATTTCGGATTTGAAGAGTAAGTTTTTGTTAATTGTTTTGATATTTAATATAATTTGATATTTTTCAGACCAAAATTCTTTATAATGAAGAAAGTATATACAAGTTCACTTCAATGAATAAAAAGTAAGTCAAATTGCAGTGAAGGAGGTGTAACAATGATCGATTTTTTGTATAGCCTGTGTTTTCATTTTAGATGATGCCAATTACGTACCATAAGGCAAAAAGCAACTTCCCTTAAGAAATCTGGAAGACGAAGCAAACAAGGCGCTGATTTACAGGTAAGTTTTTTTATATTATATTTCTCTTAACAAAATAATATCAACGTTTTTAACGACAGACGCTGGCCATTGTGTGTTAATTTTTGTTGGAAGCGCAAGAACACTTTTCTAAACAATTTGTGTGGATTGTGGACTTAAAGGTGCATCTCTCTGTCCAGTACTCAATTGCTGCTGTATCATGTTTGGTGATGTCTGCTTCCATCTCAGTAGCTGCTGCAGGCGTTGACGGTGGAGGTGTCACCATCTCTACCAAAAGTCAAATGCATTCAATGGAACAAACTGCAGCAACACCACCAAGTCAATGATGCAAGTAGGCATTTCAACATTCAGTGTAGCCGACCGCTTACGCCCTTCTAGCAGCTGAGGTTTGGTGCTGGAACTACTCAACAGCAGTAACAGCAACTGCAGAGTAAGCAGGCAATTCAGGTTAGTTAATTAACTTGTGAGTGATCCAAACAAATATTTTAAATTATGATTCTTTAGGGCTTCCAACATGCTCGACCTATTCATCAGCTGCCAGGAAATATAATGCAAGCCGCTAAAAAAAAACGACTTTTGCAGTGGCAACAAAAGCAACATATTCTGGTTCCACAAAGTACAACAGCGAGCGGAAACCAGTTGTGTAAGTGCAAATCGAAACATTTATATCATGATCAACTCGATAAACCTTAGTCTTTTAGGTCTAAATCCAGGCTTATAGTGCCAAATGTCTCACTATCTCGCTGCCAATAAAGGACTACGGGGACACTTAGGTGGCTGAAGCAGCGGCTACTTCTGCCGCTGAGGCTGACACATACGACATAGAAGAGGTAGCTGAACCGAATGGTGGTTTAGAAGTAACTCTTGTTGGGACAATATAGAACCTCATAAATGACGGGAATCGGAAATCATTGGTAAGCTTTCTTAAAAAATAAATTATAAATAAATTGGATACAAAACAATCTATCATCACTTTTGCATGTACTATTATAGAATTTTCTGCAATTTTTGTAAACTTAAAGACTGACAAAATAGAAGCTGAATTCCATGAATTCATAATGCCTATTGTATCACCGAAGCTAAGTGCATTCTGCTTAGAACTAACTGGAATGGACACACGAATGCACCTACAATTGCATCACCAGAATTAAGTGCATTCTCCACAGAACTATCTGGAACCACACATACGAACGTCGACACAGGAAATTCTCTACAAATTGCCTAATGATGTTGCAAGAGTGGCTGCGCGCTGCGCATAGAATTGCAAGCCCGCTACCTTCATATGCCGAAAATGTCAAAAATATTAAAATCGGAAATTGTGCATTTGTGATATGGTCCGATTGGGATTTTGAATTTGCCTCGCAAAAGAATATCAACGCAAACGACTTATAAGCCAACATTTTTCAATCTATGTTATATTATAAAGTTGTAATTTTTTTTCAAAATTGTATGTAATTTAGTAGTATAATTTTGTTTTAGATTTAACGCTATTAATGTATTTTCACTTAAAAAACAAAAACTGGATTTTAAAATGTAACCTCTTAGTTTTTGAGTAAATAAAAAATATTAAATGTACTTTTTCCAAGAAAAACACTTCTTTTTGGTTTTCCCAAATTTGATCTGCTCAGGTTCAATTATTATAGTGGATTATAACTTTTTTATTTTTTATTTCGTTTTTAGCAAATAATAATAAAAAACAAATAAGCTGTGGGTTTTATTTTTTTTATTGAGACATACATATGTTCAATTTAACAAAATTAAAAACTTAGTATTTTTAATCATATTCTTATGTTTTGGTTCATCACGTTCGTGTGATTTCCTGTGGTCAACAGCATTAGTCAGAAATTTGTTCTTTTAATTTTGCCTCAGAGTGCGAAGTTTAACACTGATAACACTGATATTACACTGGTCGACAAAATTATACTTTTTTTTTGTAACCCAAACAAAAAATACTTTTTGAGAGGATTAAGATATCCTGACTTCGGATCTCACCTTCAAATTTTTCTACTACATCAGGTTTTTAAAATATACCTCTTTAAAAATTCTACAGACAACCAAAATCGGTAAAGCATGACGTATCTCTTAACTATAAATTGCAAGATGATTTTGCAAAGTACATATCTTTGCTTTTAGGTACAGTTTAAATTATTTTGGTATTTCACTTAGTTTTCGTAATTTCTTATTAGTTATGAAAGACTCATAAGTCTTCATTTGACTCTTCTTGAAGTAGAGTGTATGTTTTTAAGTAGTTCGTTTAATTTTTGATTCTGATTACGAATCCGAACTCCAATTTCAGCTAGGTACATTTGGTCAAACTAAGAAATACTCGTTTTCAACATTGTTTTCGTATTTTTTTTAAATATATTACAAGAACTTGATAATATAATCTTAATACTACGAATTTGTAATTGGAAATAGTAAACATTTGCAAATGGACAATTTTTTAAAAAAAAAAAACTACTTTATGAATTTAGATAGCCTCGAAAAGCCTCTCGAATTAAAAATAAAATATCTCAAAAACCTAAATTGATGGAGTAATTTTCGAGTCGGGTTTGAATTGAAGATGTTGACGGCATCCACAGCAATAAATCATGAATTGGAAGGCATTTTATTAAAATTCAAGAGACCTACAATTAAAAAGAGACAAAATTAGGATGGTTCTTGTTAAAAATTAATCGACTACTAAACTAAACTTTTCTTATATACCCTATTATTTAATATTCTTCTATTACTACTTTGAATTATATATTCATTTCTAAAGCTATCTCTTTCTCAAATGTCATATGAATTTATCATTACCTATTATACTTTTATAATGATCTTAAATTTTAATCGCAATTGTACTTTCGAAGAATTAACTTGAATTAAAGAAATAGTATAGTAAAAACTCGGCCTTTCTCTTTATTTATGAAGGACTATTTTTTGTATTTTTCCACATAGTGCCGAAACCCGGGAGAAAGGCGAACAGAGTTAAGATTTTTTTTTATTTTAGAGTATTCTTTTTTTAACGTAAAAGTACAAAAGCGTGTCAATCAATCGGAATGGCGTTGGAGTTATCTGCACGATCAGGCTATAGAGGACAGGTAACAAAAATTGTTAAAAGTGCTACTGAGTTTCTGGCTAGCGATGAATCAAAACTTAATCCTAACAACGATTTGGATTCGATTGAAGAAGACATCGTTCAGTATATCCAAAGGCTTACGGCAGCTCATGAAAGTCTCAATACTACAAACCAGGAAGTGCAGAGTAAAGGCCTTCTCAAGACAGAGGACCTGGATAAAGAGATGGAAAAAATCAACGAATATCAAGATGCAGCAATTGATATTCTCTCTCGCTTGAAATCTCGTCTGCAAAAAATTCAGTGCAAGCAGAATTCACCTACAACAAATCCAGAAAGATTCCCTTTTAATACATCATCATCTAATAATTTTTCTCTTAAACTCCCTAAATTACAGCTCAAGAAGTTCGATGGTAATTATCAAGATTGGCTTCCGTTTTGGGAGCAATTTCGAACGGCAATTCATGAAAACAGCAATTTGACATCATCCAACAAATTCAGTTATTTGGAGTCAGTGTTAGTTGGCAATGCAAAAAAGATAATAGCGGGATTCACCGCTTCAGGTATGTGCTATGAAGCCGCTATCTCCCTCTTGCAAGAACAGTTTGGTGACATCGAACGATTAGTCGATAAAAATATGCAGCAATTACTTTCGCTTCGGCCCGTCCAGTTAAGAACAGATGTTGTTGGGCTTCGAAATCTTCGAAATCGTGCTGTCGCTCTCTTACGGCTTTGCAAATACCAACCCATCATTACTACGTCATGTTAAAAACCATATTGCTACGCTGTTTTCCCTCAGAATTACGAGTTGATTATTATCGGTTAGCAGAAAAAGATGCACATACTGCAGACATAAATGAGGAAGATGACGAGAGTTCAACAACTTCCTTGGCAATTGGTGATAAGCAGTTTAAAGATATTATGCGTTTTTTGAAAAGAGAAGTTGAATCCTTGGAAAGAAGTACAGTAGTCTCTACCATCACTTCCTCTTCTAATACCAGGCATTCCTCATCTCATACAACTGAAGCAAGCTTAGTTTCATTGAATGATAAAAACGTGTGCGCATTCTGTGGATCCGACAAGCATTTAACCAAGGATTGTGACGGCAAGATGTCATTAACAGAGAAAAGAGACATTTTAAGAAAAAGCGGTCGATGTTTTCGCTGTGCCAACCGCAGTCATTCCTCCAGAAAGTGTCGTAGTGCAAAGTGGCTTTCTTGTGCTGAATGCAAAGGCAAGCATTTAACCTCGTTATGTGACCCTTCTTACACCAACAAATTAGATTCTTCATCATCGACAAACATGCAAGACAAATCTACAAGTCGTAAAACGGTAAATAAGATGAACAATTGTAATAAATGCAAAAATGCAATTCGAGGAGAATCGGGTATTAGATGTGCGGGAGTTTGCGGTAAAATATTCCACTTTACAATCAAATGTAGTGGTATAGACTCGTATAGTAGTAGTATATTTGATACTTGCAACAGAGTACGGTACATATGTGAGGACTGTATAATGTACATAGAAAACGTTGATGCAGTAATAAAAGAAATGCATGAAGCTGTAATAAAAAATAGTTGTTACCTAAGCGAATACAAAAAAGAATTTGAAGATTCCCTAAAATAGAATGAATATGAAATTAAGAGCCTATTAGAGGCTATTGAAACTAGATACATGGAAAAATTTAATACTATGGAAGTGGCACAGCTTGCTTGTGAAAAAAGTGTTAATCAAGTAAATGAATTAAGCGAATCTTTACAAAATCAAAGTGACAAAATTAATGATGGTGTAAATAAAATTGCAACAGTTTCTGAATCGATCATGGACATACAAAAACAAATATCGCAAAAAAAAGTTGATAATAGCGACAATAATATGAAAGAAAGTGTCAAACATATAGCAAAGTCAGTTAGTGCACTCACTCATGAAATAAAAAAGAATAGCAGCAATATAATAAACCAAAACAAAGATAAAAGCTCTTTTGCTGACATATTAAAAAAAATGAGTCATCGGTCCTTGTCTATCCAAAAGCTAAGCAGGAATCAAATGAGACTCGTAAACAAATAAAAGAAAAAATAGATCCAACTAGTGTCAATATTAACAGTGTTGTGAACAAAAATGATGGAGGGTTAATTATTAAATGTGGGGACAAAGTATCTTCAGAAAAATTAAAAATTGAAATTGAAAGTAAATTTAAAGATCAGTATAATGTTGTAGTACCTACTAAACAAAACCCAAAAGTTTGTGTTATGAGTTTAGAGAATGATGAACAAGAAAGTGAAATCGTCAATAAAATAAAGAAACAAAATTCTGAATTAAGTGACTGTGAAATAAAACTAGTGCATGTATTCAAAAATAAAAACAAATGGAGAAATTTGAGTGCAATTCTCGAGGTAGATAATACAAGCTTTAATAAAATAATGGAATTAGAAAACATAAAAATAGGTTGGGTTAAATGTCCAGTAAGGGAATATTTTAATCTTACGAGGTGCTTTAAATGTCAGGGTTTCAACCACAAATCAAGTGCTTTTTTTTTTTTTTTTCCCAATTCATTTTTATTAATTCAATCTTAAATCTATCTTAAAGCTAGACAAAAATTCATAAAACTAGCCTAATTAACCATAACTTACAACTAACTTACTGGTCCCATACGGACACTCTAAGTTAAACAATAATACTTAATGCTAATGCCTTTCGGCCCTAAGATCTATTTAACTTCATTTCATTTTATTTATTTTTGTATTCATTAGAAAATTTAGAAAAAAACTAATGTCAATATCCTTTTTTTATTTTTACTTAAAAACTACTTAAAATAAGGTCCTTAATATAAAACTTAAATTTAACTAAAACTACCTATTCTACCTATAACCTACTTAAAACTAGAACAACCACAGCAGCAAATCTAACTATCTAACGTTTTTTGTTTTTCATATTTTGTCTTTTTTTTTTTTTTTGTCTTTTTTTTTCCATGTTTTTTTTTTTATTTTATTTTTTTTGTATTTTTTTTGTATTTTTCTTTTTTGTATTTTTTGTATTTTTTTTTGTACGTTTTTTTTTTTTTTTGTGCCACCATGCCTATTCTACTTAAAACTAAACCCTAAAACTATAAAACAAGTATGTAAGCCGGCCAAGGCTTAAAACCCCATCCCGACTACCCACTATCAAGTGATTGAAGCCACCAAAACTGGTTCTCCTGCTTCACCCTATCAGTTCGGTCCCGTTCGGACACAGCCCTACTAAACCGAAGGAGCTCTGCTCCGCCTTGTGCCATGACGTCCCGATTGTACAGGAGTCGCCTATCCACGGTTCGTCGTCTGACGTGGTAGATTAGCGGAACTGCCAATCTATCCTGTATCAGACCGCATCTGTCTAAAAAGAGGAATGCCTCTGGTGGAATGAAGCCGCCCAAGCGTGCACTCTCAAAATACTCGTCGTTCGGATAGAACGCCCCGAAAATTAAATTGTTGGTCGAAGACATAGCTCTTGCAATGTGACCTCGGACGAGTTTTATCGCGAAATTGTCAATTCTGTTGATTCGAGCCCCATTGTATAGGACCTCGTTGGAATAGTAATGCACATAAGAAGATTCGGCTGTTCTGTATAAGCCGGTACAGCGTCGTAAACACTGCCGCTCGAACACCCGAAACTTCTCCATCTGGGAAGGGGCAACATTGAACCACACAGGACAACCATAAACGATCATCGGCCGTATGAGGGCCATGTAGCAAATTACCTTCACTCTGGGGTCAAGCCGACTGCTAAAAAACAGCCGTTTCGTCAGAGCGAAGGCTCCTCTGGCCCTGGTCAGAGCAGCATTTATATGTCTGTCGAAATATAAATACTGATCTAACCAGATACCGAGGTACTTCACTACACTTTTGCTCGCCAATGGCTGCCCGTGAAGATCAACGATAACCATCTTGCGCCAATTCTTGCACGTATCCCTCGTGGCCCCAGCCAACGGAGTCCGGAACAGAATTGTCTCCGACTTCTGGACATTTATTTTCAGTTTCCAGTCGTCGCAATATCGCTGAATCTTGTCGAAATCACGCTGCAAGAGCATTCTAATAACCTCAACCTTTCGGGCCGTTCTGTACGCAATAAGATCGTCGGCGTACGCAATTGCCTTTGTAAGACTACCTATCAGATCGCTGGTGTAAATGCTGAAGAGAATCGGCGAATTCACCGCTCCCTGTTGAAGACCATTTTTAATTAAGAATGTTGTGGTAGAAGTTACATTGCCACTTTTGACAACAAACTTTCTACCGTTAAGCACAAATCAAGTGCTTGTAAAAACAACATGGCATGCATGAAATGTGGCGGGGATCACCCAGTGAAGGACTGTACAAGTGAAGAAGTATCATGTAAAAACTGTATGGAATTGAATAAAGTTTTAGGAATGAACGTCAATTGCGAACATCAAGCGAATGACAGGAACTGTCCTGTATTCCTTCGAAAAATAAAAGTGATAAAAGAAAGAACTCAATATTAGCAATCAAACCAACTAAGTTACTGGAGTTCTAATGTGCGGGGCCTAATAAATAACTTTAATGAAATTGAATTTATAGTCAACAATAATAATTTTGATGTTCTTGCCTTTTCTGAAACCCGTTTAACAAACGATATAGACAATAGTGAAATAAATTTACCAAATTATAGTGTGCCGTTACGTTGCGATAGTACAAGCAGACATACAGGCGGTGTGGTTTTTTATTTTAAAAAAGATATAAGATATAGAATTGTTAGTGAAATACATGATTCCATGAAGATTTGGTGTTTATGCTATGAGATATTTACAAAAGAATTTAGAGAAACTGTTGCGATATTGTACAGATCACCAAGTAGTTCTGACCGTGAATTTTGTGTAGCATTTTCGAGTTGGCTTGATATAATATTACATACTAATTCCAATGTAGTGATTCTGGGGGACTTTAATATTAATTTAATGGATATAAGTTATACCTACACTAAAGCTTTCTGTGATATTTTAACCCAAAACAACCTGAAGCAAGTAATAAATAAACCAACAAGGATCACGGACCGTTCCCGGGCATTGATTGACTTCGTTATATGCCCCAAAGAGAAACCAATTCGGGCAGACACGGTTCCGGAATTAAAAGTTAGTGACCATGAAGCAATCAATATAAAAGTTCCTGTGGCTTGTAGAAAAATAAAAAACGATAAGAAATGTCTTAATCTATTTAAATATAATGAAATTCAGTTTAGAGCTATTCTAAGTGAAAAATGTGAGCAGTTAAGTCTTGATACTGATTTTAATATGTTATCATTTTTGCTACAAGATAGTTTATTATATTGTGTTCAAAAATTAACTAAAAAAACCATAGTACATGAATCAAATAAATGGTTCACAAACGAATTAAGAACTTTGAAATTAAAAAAAATACAGTGCTTTCGTAGGGCGGTTATATTCAATAGGTCCAATGATTGGATTTCTTACAAAATGTACGTAATTGTTACAAAAATAAAATTAACCTTACAAAAAGAATTATATCTGTAATAAAATTGAGTCTTGTCAAAATCAAAAGGATATGTGGCGAACGATAAAAAAATTGGTTTAAAATGAAAAAAAAAAATTGAAATTAATGAAGTTCGTTTCGGTGATAAGCTGGAATCGGGAAACTCCGTGATTGCTAATAAGTTTAACGAGTATTTTATTGAAAGCATTAATTGAATTAGTAACTCAATACCCTGTAACAACATTCATTCGGACATTGAGGTATCGGAAGTGCAAACTGTTTTTAAATTTAGGGAAATAGACCTAAATGACTTAAGAAAAATATGCAAAACCATGAACACAAAAAGTGCCATGAACCTTAATGTTAATATTGTCTTAGATTGTTTCGATATTATAGGTCCAATAATATTAAAAATAGTTAATGAATCTTTTATCCATGGTGAATTCCCGAAAAATTTAAAAGAATCTATTGTAATCCCAATACCTAAAGAAAACGGAACTACGGACTGTGAAAAATTTAGACCGATAAACATGATGCCTATTCTTGAAAAGATAGTTGAAAAGTGCGCTTATGAACAATTTTATAGATATGTATGTGATATTCAATTATTAATAGAAAATCAATCAGGTTTTCGACATAACCACTCATGTGAAACGTCCCTTAACTGGCTGATAATGACTCTGAAAGAAGAAAGACATAGTGGTAACAATATTATTGCAATATTTTTGGACTTTCAAAAACTTTCACATTTGAAACAGTGGATCGCAGTAGACTTCTTACTAAATTGTCAATATATGGTGTTAAAGGCAGTGAACTTAATTGGTTTAAATCGTACTTAATTGATAGAACCCAAAAGACCTGTGTGAATAATTCAACTTCAAGTGCAATTTATACTTATTTCGGTGTACCTCAAGGAACTATACTTGGTCCATTACTATTTCTGATATACATTAATGACATTTCTAAAGTTTTAAGAAATTCTAAAATATCTTTGTTTGCTAATGATGCTCTCATGTTCGTAAGTGGTAAAATAACATCTGAAATTTTGGAAGATATAAAACAAGATTTAAATAACCCGTGTAAGTGGCTACAGTTAAACAAACTTAAAATTAATGTGAACAAGACTAAATGCATGATGATCAATAGTAGTGACAATATAAGTTTATCGATTGAAGGTAGACCCATTGAACAAGTGAAAGAGATGAAATATTTAGGGGTAATACTAGACAATAACCTGAATTTTAATAATCATATGGTTTATGTGTGGAAAAAAATTTCCAAAAAAATTGGGTTTCTTAAACGCATTCGAAAAAATATAACAACAATTTGTGCCATTAATATTTATAATACAATTATACCACATTTTGAGTTTTGTTCCACAATTCTATTTCTAGGTATTAATGAGCACATAAATCGACTGCAAGTTCTACAAAACAAAGCTATGAGATCCATTCTTAAATGTAGCTTGCATCCATCAATAAATTGGATGCTTTCTTGTCTAAGATGGTTAAACATCAAACAAAGAATCATGTTCAATGCGTTACTGTTCGTGTTCAAATTAAAAAACGATCTAGCACCTAAATACTTGACATCAAGCCTGACCTACGTGGGAGACAGCCAACCGCACTACTTAAGATTGAACTTTGATTTTAGACTTCAGTTTCATAGAGATTCTAGAACTCAAAATATGCTTTTCCATCGTGGACTTAAATTATTTAATGAATTACCTTTAGAAGATTTAAACAATTACTTATATCTCATATCAGAGAAACTATTGTATAAAGAAATTAGTTTTCCAATTGTATATGCATACATTACTTTTTTCGTAAAACAAATGTCAATATTTTTATATTTATTGAAATGTAATAGTAAATTTTTACTAAATAAAATATACATACATACATACATAGCAGAGACGAATTTCTTCTGGATTAAGGGCAGTGGACACAATATTTGGTTGGACGCTTCAGGGAACGCATTCTACTGGTAAGCCTTTCCAAATAAACGAATATTCATGCTCTCCTATCCGTAGTGCAGCTTTACCTCTACATGTGCTTAACATGAACGATCTCACTTCATTTTGGTCTCTTGAGGCCATAGGAATTCTTGGCGAAGAAGAGGAAAATAAGCATATAGCTGAAGATTTGATTACTAAATGCATCTCCAAAAACGGGGAAAAATACGAAGCCTCATTGCCATGGAAAAACCCTGACGTCGAACTAAAAAGCAACAGGGAAGGTGCACTTAAGAGGTTAGAATCACTTCGCACGCGGCTATTCAGATATCCTGAACAATATCGACAGTACGATGCCGGTATCCAACAGCTTCTTGCAGATGGTGTTGCTGAACCAGTTTCACCATTCAACAACAGCGATTCAGGTCGCATATTCTACTTACCCCATCGACCAGTGTATAAAGATGATAGTACGACCACAAAGATGCAAATCGTGTTCGATGCCTCCGCTCAAACTGGACACAATCCATCATTGAATGACCTTCTTCATGTGGGGGCTAATCTCCTACCAGACGTCTTAAAAGTTTTGCTGAACTTCCGACTACGACGCTTTGGGATCGTGGCTGATGTCGAAAAGGCCTTTCTTCAAATAGAGCTCAACAAGAAGGACCGAGACACCCACAGGTTTCTATGCTATGCAACCAACAACAACAGGCAGGACATTGTGGAATACCGGATGAAGAGAGTAACTTTCGGCGTGAATAGTAGCCCGTTCTTATTAATAGCCACCTTGCAACTCCATCTGAAAAACGAGAAGCAGTTTCAGTCTACTTGCAAAATTCTGCTTGACAGCTTCTACATGGACGACTTTGCAGCAAGTTGTGATACTGAAGAAGAAGCTAGACGCATCAGTGAAGAAGCGGTGTCTGGGATGACAAATGCAAGTATGAACCTTAGAAAGTGGAATTCAAATAGTGAACTTGTTCGAAACGCTCTTTGTCCAGGTGAGTCTCCTATTAAGAAAAAAGTTCTAGGATTATCTTGGTTTGTCCGGAGCGATGAAATTGCAGTACCTCTAGATTCTTTGGAAAATTTGCTCACCTCTTATTTAGTTAAGGGTACTAAACGAAATATCCTTCAAACGATTGCCAGGATATATGATCCTCTTGGTATGCTTGCACCCGTGGTGATACGATTGAAAATACTTTTTCAATCCATCTGGCGAGAAAAACTAAGCTGGGACGAGGCCCTCACTCCTGATCTCATGCTGATTTGGGAAGATTGTGTCAGAAATTTAAAGAAATTAATCGACTATGCAATTCCACGCACGATGCTTCCGTTTTCATCTTCAACCAAAATGAATATTCATATATAAATAAAGGAGCTCTCCCTCCCAAAACTGGAACTTACGGCGGCATTGCTAGCAGCTCGATTGTGCTCATACTTAAAGCAATCACTAAGGGTTCTTGTTCATAAATTCTTCCTGTGGACGGATACAAGGATTACCCTTGGGTGGATTCAAGGTGATGCTCATCATTGGAAGCCGTACGTGCAGAGTCGAGTAGCTGAAATTCGCCATTTGACGTCAGTTGCAGACTGAAGACATTGCAAAGGCAAAGAGAACCCCGCAGACCTTTTAACCAGAGGAGTCACCGCCCACTACTTACGTGCTTCATTAGTATGGGCTCATGGGAAAACCTGGCTCAAAGGCGATCTAGACTTCGATAATTTTGAGAACGAGAGCATTTCGCAAAGTTTAGCACCAGTAGCGCTGTTGGCATCTGTATTTGTTCCGGATGCATCAACACCAGAACCTTTGTTGCCATTCAAAGATTTTAGTACCTGGAGTAGACTATTGAGACGCACCGATTTCATTTTGCGTTTCGTTGATCTATTCAAGAAAAAGAGGAAAGAGGATTTCTGCAAAGAAGCTTCATCTGAGCTTGAGTTTTCTGAAGTCTCCACTAGTGAACTGGAAGCAGCCGAAGCATATTGGCTTAGGTACTTACAAAGTATTTCATTTTCTAACGAAATTTTTTATTTCCAGAAAGAAAAGTCTGTACCAAAATCATCAAACATTGCTCAACTATGTCCCTTTCTGGGTGAAGATGGTTTTGTGCGATTAGGGGGGCGTCTTCAATCTTTACAAGCTCCACTTGACCAAAAGCATCCCATCATACTTCCGTCAAATTCATACTTGGTCAAGCTTATCATCGAAGATTGCCACAGAAATACGTCTCATGGTGGTACCAATGTCATCCTATGCCAATTACGAGAGCGGTTCTGGATCTTAGAGGCACGTCCAGTTATCAAAAGCAAAGTCAAGAGTTGTGTAATTTGCCAGAAGCTGTTTAGTAAACCCGTATCACAGCCGTTTGGGCCTCTACCAATCCGCATAACAATGTCAAGGCCATTTGACTGCGTCGGGATAGAGTTCGCTGGACCTCTTTTCTATTTGGACAGCTCCACTAAGCAGATGTACAAAAGCTATTTGATGGTTTTCACTTGTGCTGCCGTTCGATCTGTGATTGTAACAAATTTGACTACCGAGAGCTGCATAATGGGATTGAGACGATTTATAGCACGAAGAGGTGCTCCAACAACAATATACTATGACAATGCCAAAACGTTTCGAAGAGCAGCATTAGAGCTTGGAAACACCAATCAACAAGCACCAGATGATGAGCGTATCTAAAATTTCTTAACCAACAAACGAATACGCTGGCAATTTATTGAAGAGCGAGCCCCATGGTGGATAGGTTTCTGGGAGCGGCTCATAAGAACTATTAAAAATGTTCTAAAGGTTGTCATTGGAAAGACAAAGCTGACGTTCGAACAATTACGGACTGTAATTGCCGAAGCAGAGGGAATGGTAAACATTCGCCCTTTAACGTATGTAAGCAGTAATCCTTTGGACATCTCACCACTTACACCTGCACAATTTATACATGGCCAAGGTGGTCTTACAAACTCACCAAATGCCGTGAGTTCACCTGCAGCAACTTTGGGCGCAACGACTCAAGATAACGAACATGCTTTGGAATCGCTGGCGTACTGAATATTTGCAGCTGCTACAATCTTTTCACCATAGCCAGGGTTACTCTTCAGCTCAACTCAAGGCTAATGATGTAGTGCTTGTGTTCGACTCCGCCAAACCTCGGATTGCTTGGAGGCTAGCTGTAATAGAAAGTGCCCTTACTGGTCGTGACAGAAGAACTCGAGCTTGTGAACTTCGCTACGCTGATGGATCGAGAACTGGAAGGCCTGTACAACTACTATACCCTCTGGAGCTCACACCATTTCCCCGCGCCGAGGTTGTTAAAAATTAATCGACTACTAAACTAAACTTTTCTTATTTACCCTATTATTTCATATTCTTCTATTACTACTTTGATTTATATATTCATTTCTAAAGCTATCTCTTTCTCAAATGTCATATGAATTTATCATTACCTATTATACTTTTATAATGATCTTAAATTTTAATCGCAATTGTACTTTCGAAGAATCAACTTGAATTAAAGAAATAGTATAGTAAAAACTTGGCCTTTCTCTTTATTTGTGAAGGACTATTTTTTGTATTTTTCCACAGTTCTTATTTTATTATTTATACAAATATCCTTACCAGCTACATCACAGAATTCTGCAAAACATGTACAAGAAAGATATTCATCTGCAATTTTCTGCAAAATTGTATCGCTTGCGAATATATTGAAACAGAACGATTGGCTAATTCTCGGTGGATTGCAGATGTAGATTAAATCATGAGGAATGGCTTGTACACATTACAATTCTTGGCCTGTCGGTCGATGGCTGAAAGAAGTGCTTTGCATTGCACATGGTGACACATGATGTGCTTCCATTTATTCAGCTTGTATTTGATCCAATTGGCTTGGCTATGAATGGCTAGGGAAATTGTTTACAAATAAAGAGATTCCTCACTTCATAGCATCACTCTGCACATGTATATCCCTCTCGACAAATAAAGCATGTCAGACCGGTTTCAACGCGAAGCTTTTCAGTCTTCTGCAGTATCGATCCTTTCGCTGTAATCGGCTCTTCTCATTCCTAAAGTCGAGTCGGGTTAAAAATGAGGATCATTTTTAATGATTTGCGATTTACGTACAATTGCAAATTGAGTTAGGGGAAAATAAAGGTGTACAAATAAAGAAATTTAAAGACTTTTCAAAAGCTTTCGTAAGATAGTGAAATTGGAAAATCATATTTAACTGAAAAATAAGATTGACAATATTAATAATTGATAACTGTAAATGAATTGTATTGATTCAATAACTATAATAATTAAAAGATAAAACTACGATAGCCTAAGGATCTACATCCGACAATATCGGATCGCTTTCTGATTGGCCATCTGGATTAGCAGCAGCTGTTGATGAAAACTCAACTGCTTCAATTGATGGTTCATCATAATCAATTGGCCATTCTTCATCCTGCGAAGTTGTTGCCAATGAACACTCATCTTTTTTTGTTGTTGTTTCAGATGCCTGGCCAAGGGCATTTACGCCTTCTAAAGCTCGGTGGTTTGTGGGTTCCATGCTTAAACAAAAAATTAAACAAACTTTGTACCTTAAAAAGTTCCACTTTTTCTTTGTTATATAGTACTCTAGAGCACCATCCAAATCTTTTTCGCTACTTAAAATATCTCCTAGCATTGTGAAAAGCTTACAACTGGGGTAGCTGGCGGCTTGTTTTTTCAACAGTTTAATGGCCTCCTGTGTTTCTCCCTCAGATTGGAGAATCTCTGCCATCGCTGATACGGCCGGAAAGTAGAACTGGTCGATTTCTAAAGCCCGATTAATGAAAGTCTTTGCCTGGCGTTTTGTAACGGTATTCGAAGAGTACAAAAGTGTACTAGCAAGTAGCTGTTTATATTTCATCGAAATTCATAGTAAGTTAAGGTAAAATGCAAATGAAAAATAACAACACATTCTTACCACATAGCTCCTGGGGCAGTTCCTGAAATAGCGTGCAGCCAATGCACATATTGTCTGTGCATCTTTTAAGCGCTTAAGTCCGATGTAACAACCCGCAAGAACTTTGTATATCTCAAAACGATAGTTAACCAAACTATTAACTGCCCTGTAATAATGAATTGCTTCCTTACATCGTTTCAATTGAAGAAATATCTTCCCACGCAAAAGATACGCTTCAACGTTTGTTGAATCAACTGAAATTGCTTTGTGGGTAAAATAGGAAGCCTGTTCGTATTTTCCATTTGCCGATAGACTCTCAGCCATGACAAACCAATTTTCCGAACTAAATTGATTGATATTCGATTGCTGGCTAGCCAGCTTTTCCAATTCTGCTATATTATTATTCCTCTCATAGACCGCATAGCCTACATGGCCATTGGACAATCACGCAGTACATCTTTGTAAGAGGCAATAGCCTCCAATGGATTTCTTGACTGTCGATGTTGTAGCTTTGCTAGAAGCATGTTTATCTTTGGAAGTCTAGACTTACTCGGAATCGATTGCAATGTCGAAATAGCCAAATTGGAGTCATTCAGCTCACGATAGCAGATAGCTAGACGATATTTGATTAAAAATCTTGTTCACAAGTGTAATTTTAACTAAAAAAAAAAACAAAATAATATTCATATAATTTGAGTTTAAAATTAACGTAATGAACACACTTATCTTGAATTTGTAGCTCTTCGCTCCAGAATAAATACGTCGGCGTTGCTGGCTTCCTTCTCGGGAGATTCCACTTTTCCTGTTGCAACATTCTAATTGGTTTCTTCTTTATCTGAGGATTAAATTAGGTTCAAATTCATTATATATTTTTTATTTCAATAAATTAATATTTTGTATTTAAATTGTTTTACCTTCATTTGCTTTTGCAGTACTGGGAATTAATTTTGTTTTGTTTACATTTTCGTAGAATTGTCAAAATACTCACCTCGCTGTTAATCTGTCAAAACTGGGTTAAACTCAAACTAGGCCACGTTCGCATTGCAGTTCTATGGTGCGCCTATACTTTCTGCATGATTTTTTTTGTTTTTAGCGAAACTTTTCATAAAAATCACAGAATTTGTGTGCCAAAAGCAGTCACATACTATTTTTAGCACAGTTTTCACTAAAAAGAAGTTGCAAAATTCATTTTTCTTAAAATATTGCAAAATTTTTTCAATTTTTGAATTCAACGGATCGCTTTTTTGAACGGCTGAGTTCACCTCACATTGTTTTCTCCCTAACTGTGCATACTGAGCACCAAAAGCCCATAACAACTACATAGAATCTGGATTTTCCCATAAGAAATGCACGGGCCAACTAACATATGCTTATGCTAATGGGCAAAATGTGCCCAATTTAGTTTGTAGGTCGAAAGAGAGCGAACCCCATAAGTCGGTTCTCTTGGTAGATATATTTCTCTATGAAGACAGCCGACAATTTGTTTGTAGTTAGTTGTTTGCACCAACACATACACTCTATGCGTTTTTATGGTGTGAAGCTTCGTGCGCAGATTAATTTTGTGTGGTGTGGGAATATTTTTTTAATATTGCATTATTGAATTAAAAAAAAACATACTTAAAAATTATCAATTCTTCTAGTAAGGTTTAATGCTTTAGAAACAAATTATAACTAACAACATGTAAGATTAATATGTACATGTACATATGCATGCATATTTGAAGATACACCCTACACCTTTTCATTATCACTTCTAGATTAGAGAGGTACTGAAAAGGCGATAAGAGCTACAACTTTAAATTTACTAAATTTAATTTAATTGATAATAAATTCCCAAAAATGCAGGTCGCAGTTCTAGGAGGCGGAATAAATGGATTTTGTTGTGCAACACAAATAAAAGAAAAGTGGCCAGGAGCAAAAGTTTCAATAATATCAGATCTCTACACCCCCAACACAACTGGAGACGGATCAGCTGGGCTATGGGGACCATATCTCATGGGTGACACTCCAGCTGGCAAAGTCAAGTAAGAATCACAAAACAATTAAAATTTGAATTACAAAAATTATACTTCATAGTGAATGGTCATTGGGAATGCACACATTTCTAAAGCAAATATGGATTTCCGGTGATAGTGGAGAGGCTGGTGTTTGTCTAATTCCATGTGTTCGTCTAGCAACAGGAGAAAATCAACTCGATGATTCTTGGAGAGACATAGTGTACGGCTGCAGAACTATGAATAAAACAGAATTGGATGCATATAGTGGGACACGGTCCAGTAAATTTACGTATGTATATAGTTATGTATTTACACTGGAGTCGAAATTTCAAACTTAGACTAATAGGAAAATCCCTTAGATCCGGTTTGCACTTTGTCACTTATACATCGGAACCGGCAAAGCTCTTGCCTTACTTAGAGAAAAGGTTTACGTTGTCTGGAGGCAACGTTATTACACAAAAAATTAATGACTTTGAGGAGCTCATAAGAAACTCCAATTATGATGTATTTGTCAATTGTGTAGGGCTAGGTGCTCTTGACTTGGTCAATGATAAAATGGTTCATTCGATTCGTGGTCAAGTTTCGAGGGTTAAGGCCGACTGGATTTATCATGCTATTTTGGACGAAAGTTATGATGGTAATTACATTATTCCAAAGTGAGTAAATGAATTTAAATTTTATGAGTATGATAGTATTTATTTCGTAAAAATTTGAATTTGCAATTGAAATCATGATACACGGTTTTTCAATACGGACTTAACAACATTTTTTGTTTAAACAAAACTAAACCATTTGAGATATTTCAAAAACTTTAATACCAACAAAAATAAAAATATGGTCCCATCACGCCCAAGGGAAGCAAACCGCACCAAACAGTTATTTTTGTTGGATGAAGTGTGATTCATGAAGCAAATGTGGGCAATAACTCATGTTTTGCTTATTTGAATCGATTGCGCCAAAAATGAGCTCCGTCTATTAAAAAAAAATAAAAATTCTTTTATAATCGACTCTGAATTCCAATAAAAAATTTCTGTCAGTAAACATTTTTGGGTGGATTTGGCGCCAGTTATAGCTATCATTGGTTTTCATCATTGAAAACAAACATTGGAATTTTTTTGAAATGTTATTTATAGCTATCATTAAAAAAAATTTCCTGATTGAAATCCACCGAAAAACTTTTAGGGGCCAGTTATAGCTATCATTGAAATCGATCCGAAAAAAATTTTGAATCGATATTTGACGGTGTTTCCCTTTGATTAGGAATGAAAATTATATACTGATCGATCGATCACACAAAGAATTTTTTTGAGGAAAAAGTGTAATTGCGCATTTATTTTTCTCTAAAAATGTATTTTTCTATTTTCCAGACGGAAATTCATTTTCCTGAACAGCTGATACCTTGTATATAATTTGAATAGTACTTTCATGGAACACAAAATCTGTCTGTACGAAAATTAAGTGTGGAATCTAAGAGCGACTGGAAATATAAAATATTGATATAAATAAATAAAATAAATTACTCAAATGTAAACAAAAATCAGTCGTTGCCAACGTTAATCGAGATTTTTTTTATTCATACCTATCAATGTAAAGAAGGTATGCATATTGCATATACAATACATTTTATTGTACGTGTTTTAGATTTGTTTTCAGAAAATTTTATTTATTTGATTTTAGATTTTCTATTTTTGTGAAATCTGAACATTCCGTTTTCAAATTTAAGTTTTGATAGAATGCTTCGTTGCCATATTTTGAATTTTTCCATAGCAAATACATTTTTTTAATTTGTATTTTTTATTGTAAAGTGGGTAGAGGGTGGTAAGGTACTTGTATGTAGAAAATTAAATATTAAGGAGGGTAGTTTGGTGTGTAGGAAGTAGAATTGTAAGCACCTAAGTCGTTTTGTGATTGCAGTTAGGCCATGGCTCAACCCAGAACTACACGGTCAACGCGTTGACTTTCTGACGTCATAAAAAAAATCTAAATTTTCTGTGTCAACGCACCGTCAACGTTCACAGCGTCAATGCTTAAAACGTTGACTATCGAACGATTTGACAAAATAATATTTATTTTAGCCAACGTTGTTTTTATTTTTTTCATATTAGGGTAAGAATGTTAAAATTGGTAAAATGCAAGCGTATAATATAATTTTTGTCTAGTTTTAAATCAATCCACAATCCTTCTCACCCTCACTAAGTGTGACGGTAACAAAATCAACTGTCAGCCCATATAACCTAACCTAACCTAACCTCACCCTCATTTTGAATAGCTGAATGTTAAAAACAATATTTTCTGTGAGATAAAATTAGTTTGAAGCCAATGTTTTTAATTTTTGAAAAGATATTTGAGTTGAAAGTAAATTTTTACCAAGTTTTAGTTTTAGTATTGTTTTTTTAGGTGTTTTATTTTTTATAACAAAACCGCCAATTCGATTTTTCTCAAAATTTTACCAGATGTCAAAAACGTTATTTTTCGTTGCATACAATTATTTTGGAGATTTTTTTTTTTTTTTGACAGGAGGAAATCTTCAAAAGACACTTGCCAGTATTCGACACCAAGTAGTGTGGGACTCTTAACCACTAAAACCACCTCTTCATCCGGACCAATCTTGAAGGATCGACATCAGATTTTTCTTTCTTAACTTTTTACAATCACTTTGGGGGAAGTTTAAACTTTTAATACTTTCCCATGTTTTTTTAGACCATAAGCTCATGAGGCTTGGTTCTTCTTAATATCCGAACATGGTTTCTTATATTCAAGACGGACTCCATTTCAGAATTAGTATGACTTTGCAGTCTCTGGTTGTGCGATACAGCGTATTTTTTAACAACTTCTGTAACCATTTCTATTTGTAAGTTACGATGTAGATCGGTATTTCTTATGTACCAAGGCGCATTAACTATTCCACGAAGGACTTTGTTTTGGAATTTTTGGATGATTTCGGTATTTGTTTTCTTTGTACAGCCCCATAATTGGATTCCATAGGTCCATACAGGCTTTAGTACTTGATTATACAGCATTATTTTGTTTTGGATTGATAAATCAGAGTTGTTACCAAGTAAACAGTACATTTTTCTATATTTCAAGTTTAGTTCTTCTCTTTTCTGTTTGATGTGCTATTTCCACTTTAGCTTTGCATCCAAAGTCATTCCAAGGTATTTGGCCGTATTGGCGTAAGGTACAGCTTGATTATTAATGAATATTGGAATATTGTTTATCTTTTTATTTGTAAAGTTTATATGTGAAGATTTTGTTTCATTGAGTTTGATACGCCATTTTTCGGTCCAAGCTCTCACTGTGTCGACGGCATTTTGTAGTTTTACTGCTGCCTTAGAGACACATTTGTCGGGTACCAAAATTGCGGTATCATCTGCAAAAGTAGCCATTATGGTGTGATTACCAACTGGAATATCCCTTGTGTATAGTAAATACAGGGTAGGACCTAGGACACTTCCTTGTGGTACACCGGCTTCTATTTTCTTCAATTCCGAGTATTCTTGATCGAACCTTACTCTAAACAATCGGTCTGAGATGTACGATTTTAATCATGCCTATTACCGATGTCGTCTCGTTTTTTCGACGACTCTCGTATTCTTCGTCGTGTCGTTTTTTAAGTGGCATTCTATAACTTTTTCGACGCGACTATTTTGTAGCAGATTTTTAAACGATGAAAATGTATCAGTGATCTGTCAAACTGAAATCAAATTCTAAATCATTTCATTACTCGATATTCAACAAATGTGTTTTTATTAAATTATTACCAAATATAAATACATTATTAAAATGATAAGTGTTGAAATGTATTACAACACAAGCAGCGATAGTGACAATGGTGAAGAAGGTAGAGGTAGAGAGCGAAATATTGCAAAGGCACAATTAATTGTACAAATAGGACAGTGAAGCGCGGCATCTGCATTTGTAGCCTGAATTTGCTTTGACTTATGTATGTCCGGATGATGAAGACGTTGAAGTGGTTGGGAACTGCGATATCTACTCCAATTGCATTTCCACTCGGGCTTAACCATCTGTTTATATTTAAGTAGATTTGCAACAGCGCAGATAGGATGTGCAATTGGTTTGGCCCTCCTCCATTTCCTTTCACTTCTTTTTTGTTGTTCTGAACAATTTTTTTTACTTTAAATTCAGTCAGCCCAAACCTGAAAAAGCCATCTCTTATTGGAGGACCTTTGCTGTTGAGTTTATCAGCTATTACATTCCATTCTTTTTTAAAGTCGGCTTTGTTCATACATTTCAAAAATCCCCTAGCCAACTGCTCGTTGCTTTCCATCAGCTGGACAATCGCCTCAAATTGGTTTTGCTTTGTTAATTTTAACCGAAAATGTGTAAAAATATTTATTTTTTATCTATCGCAAATAAAGAACTAATAAATTCCATAAAATAAATTATTTAACAAGGAAATTTACTGTTTTGCGAACTTCCATTTCTTCGTCGTGAGCAAATTTTCAAACGAGAGATACCGTCGTTTTTTTTCATTGTCGTCGTTTCTTTTCGTCTTACAGAATGCTGAATTAGAGCGTTCAACACACTTGACGTTTACACACGACAACAAAACGAGTGACAAAAGCTGAAAACGACTTATGGAATGCAGATTGTGTCGTGTCGTATATTTTACTGTCGTTTACGACATCGGTAATAGGGGTGAATATTTCAAAGTACTGCCTGGGAAGATCCCTTTGCAGTTTGTACTCAAGTCCCTCATGCCAAACCTTGTCAAAAGCTTGAGTAACATCTAAGAAAATAGCTGAACATACTTGTTTTTCTTCTAATGCTTTTTCTATTACATCCGATATTCTATGAACTTGGTCTATCGTGGAATGTTTATTTCTAAAGCCAAACTGATAGTTTGGGTATACCTTCTTTTTTCTATGATTTTGCTAAGTCTCTTCAGAAGCAGTTTTTCAAAAACTTTTGCCATAATTGGTATAAGCGATATTGGTCTGTAAGACGTCACTTCTGTAGGTGGTTTACCTTGCTTTGGTATGACAAATACTTCAGCAATTTTCCAATGGTGCGGGACATACCGGTGCTTAAGGCATGCATTTATTATATATTGGAGTTTTATGAAGGCTTTCAATGGCATTTCTTTCATAACCTGAGCAGTAATTAGATCGTAACCTGGTGATTTTTTATTTGATAGTTGATGTAAACACATACTTTTTATTTCTTTAAGTCTTACAATTGGTATTTCACTTTCATCTATCTTATCAACAAACTGTAAGCTATTTTCAGCCGCGTTTGATGAGTATGGCTTAAAAACATTCGCAAGATGTTTAGCGAAAAGGTTAGCTTTTCATCTTTTTTTTAAATTGCTATGGTAAAAAACCAACCACTCAATTTTTTTGAGAGTCCGGTTATAGCTATCAGTAAAATCCATCAGTAAAATTTGAAATAGGAGGAATCTGAAATGTTTTACTGATGACGATGAGCGTTTAAAGCAATCAGTAAATTTACGTTATTAAATGTTGATTTCTTTCGATCATAACATCGAGCTTCGCGCCTCAGACAATTTTTTTACTGTTGCTTTCATCAGTAAAATTTGTAATGATGTGATCGGAACAGTACAAAATTGGAAAACCAACAGTAAGGCGTCAGTTTTAGCTATCATTGGTTTTCATCATTGAAAACAAACATTGGAATTTGTTGGTAGGTCGTTTATAGCTTTCATTAAAATTTTCTGTCATTGAAAAAAATTTCCTGATTGAAAGCCACCGAAAAATGTTTACTGACAGAAATCTGTCATTGGAATTGTGTGAAATTGGAACACAAATCAGTGGAACGATTCGTTTCACTTTTGAACATAAAAGTATCAGCTGTTCAGGAAAATGAATTTCCGTCCGGAAAATAGAAAAATACATTTTTAGAGAAAATAAATGCGTAATTACACTTTTTTTCTCAAAAAAAATTCTCTAAATGAAATTTCATCATTAAAAAAATTAAAATGGATCTATAAATTAAATAAAACTTTAAATACATTGTTTCTTTTTGAAAAAAAATACTTGAATATAGGATTCATCTTATTGCATCAATCTTCTGCTAGAAATAAATCTCAAAAACTAAAAACAAACATTTTATTGATGGATTTTACTGATAGCAATAACCGGCCCCTAATTGTCCCCTTGCTATTGGAAAACGCGATAAATTATGTATATTATATGTTTTTTTTTATGAAAATGTGTTTTAGGTCAACATATTTTTTATTGAATTACACTTAATTCTTTCTAGCTTGGATTCAGTTATATTAGGAGGGACACACCAAGAAAATGATTATAATTTGAATATTTGTCCGAATGACAAATCGTTTATAATAAATGGATGTCAGATTCACCTGCCTGGCTTGAAGCATGCACAACACCTAAAAGATTGGGTTGGTTTGCGCCCTGGAAGAAAACAAGTTCGCTTGGAAATGGAAAAAACCTGTAAATTTTAATTATGGTTTTGCCAGTTTTAGTTTAATACAATTATTTTTTACTATTTATCATAATTTACAGATAATAACAAAATATTGATTCATAACTACGGACATGGTGGTTGCGGTGTTACTCTGTCTTGGGGATGTGCATCTGAAGTAGTTGAATTACTTCAAAAATCAATGAAATCAAAATTGTAATATACCAGTTAATAAAAAAAAATTAAAAATAACTGCGTTTGATTTCCATAACATCTTTCATCATAAATTCGCGTAAATGCCAAAGACAATTTGCTACTTCATCACGTTGATCTTTGGCATGCTTACCCAGCCAATGTGATGGTAAACGAGTTGATTCCACACTTGGTGTTGTTTGTTGAGTTGCTTTTAGGGTTTTACACCATGATCCAATATGTGGGCTATTATTTTGAAGTCCTTCAATATAACTGAAATAAAATATAAATTAATAAGCTTTTACTTCTGACTAAAAACTAGAGTTTATAAGGCATAAAAACCATATTTTTTTTTTTAAATACAAATCAGTTTTTTACCATTTAACGAATTTTAAAATATAAATGTATTAAAGATAAGACTTTAAATACACACGTTTGATTGCAAAATTTTAACTTTGTGTTCGAAATATGTGTGTGGTTCGAAGTTTTCATAGAAAATCAAAAAGTTTTAAAAAGAAATGTTTGTTAGCGATTTTTTACAAATCATATGAACAATATGAAAAAGGTTACATTTTATAATGAAAATATTGATAAAGTTATTGACTTAAAAAGATTTTTTTTTTCAAGTTTAGTCTTCATTTTCTTATTTTTTTTTCCTTTCAAACTAAAATTACCCATTATTTGTAGTAAAATTATAATTTAAAATATTTTAAAAGGAACAAATTTCGTGGACATTAAAATAGATACAAAGATTTAAAAAAAATAAATTAAATGCAAAGCTATTCTGGATTTAAAAATTATTTTAATATCTGATAAAAACATTCCTCCACTTTTTGCCTCCTTATGGCCCACTCCAATCAAAATGATCGTGGGCGAATTTAAACCGCGTTGTTATATTTTGTTTTCCTTAGAAAGGGCACCATTATTGCGATCCTTCTGAGCCAGTTAGCTTCAACAAGTCTTCTACGAACAGTTCTGGAACTTATTCGAAGCTTTAGTTTGTATTTTATTTCCCTTGAAGACTTGTAAGGATCTTTTTTTGAGGCGCAAATTATCTTTCAGTCTTCTCTTGGGGTTGTTTTCCTTCGTTTTCCCCTCTGTTTTTTGGCTCTCAGCGGTCAAATTGCTTTTGCAATCAACTTGAGAGATCTACTCATTATTCTGGCTATTTTCCTCAAAGATTTTCCCTCACTTCGTAGAACTAAAATGATAGCTTTCTCTTCTAGGGAACAATGCTTACCACGACCCATGCTTTCCTTAGAATTTATTGTAATATTATTCCTAAAGTGAACTTATTGTTTTATAAAAGTAAAAAAAAATATTAAAAACTAATATTTTTGATACTAGTTAAATATTAAGGTATGTGTTCCAATGTGTTTCTATTTTAATGTCCACCAAAAACACAATCTTCCCTAAGGAACGGTTCATCTCCAAACAATCAACAAGCGAAAAAAAATTAAACCCTTTTTTTTTGATTACGGTTAAAACAACTTCTAATGCATGTTGTTGTTTTAATTTGGTTTTACTCTTAGAAACTGTCTCTGTGTCTATTTTAATGTCCATGTCTGTATGTCAAGAGCTTTATCAATGACGATTTTATAAATATATATATATAAATAAATTATAGGAAACAGTACACAACTAACACTGGAGCTGTTCAAATACTCTTAAACTCACACAAAAATAGCAGCGAGTTGCAAATAAATACAATTTTGAAGAAAAAAAATGAATGTACGGTTTATTTATAAATCAAAAAAAAAAAAACTGAAAAAAATATTAGTTCCAAAATGTTTTTATATAAAGAAGAATAACCTCAAGTAAAATTTTGTGAAAATTCGAATTGACAGTTTTTTTCAAAAATAAAAACCGAAGCAAATTATTACTAAAATTTGGTAAAGAATGGTTTTCGACTTGAATATCTCGAGAAAATTTTTACTTCAAAATTATTTGTATCTGAACAAAATATTGTTGTTGACATTTACCCCTATCGAGGTAACTGATTGGAGTTGCATTTTATCCGATTTATCTGAAATGTACGAGTTTTGTATCATCGTAATCATTCGGATACACAAATCTGAGAAATCTCCTAAACAATTTTTGACGTACGTTGAAAATGTTAAACTCGTACTATGCATGCCTTCAAAAGTAAGTAGGAGTAATAATGCGTTTAATTTCATGCATTATTACTCCTTACTCCACAACTTGAAAAAAATGGAAATATAATTACCGAATATATGCTTCACTATGGAGAACTCTCTGAGGTCTTGGTGGAACTGTAACAAACATTGGCTCTGGAGGAGGTGCTGCAACTATAACTAAAATTAAAAAATGGTAAGAATTATCAACCAAATATGTTTTTATATTGTTTTTCACTTTGTTGTTGTGGTTGCTGTTGCTGCGCAGGCCTTGGTAAGATAAGAGGCCCAGAATTGGTCTGAGAATTTTGTACATGACTTTGATGTGGCATTTTTCGGTGAAAATAGTTCCTATAAAATAAAGACCATTAGGTTCAATTACATAACATTTACAACAAAAAGTCTACTTGTTTCTATCAGCAGGTAATATAATTTTTCCTCCTTTATTAAGGTGGACTTCGCGGACATGCTTGATTAGTCTTTGTAAATGAGGAAAAGCTGCCATATTTTTCTTAGCACGAATACAATTTTTCCATAAACAATGAAATTCAGCATCATTTCCTTGATGAACGTAAGACTTTTGAACATGACCATCAACATCTTGAATGCAATGCTCCATACAGTCAACGGCGTCTTCAAATTGATAATCACAATTTTCCCATAAACACTCAAAGACCTTAAAAATCAAAAGCTAAGTTATTTTTCCAAAACATTATTATTATATCAGGAATGTGTTACTTGATTTTCAACTGGAGTAGGACTTCTGCAATTTAATTGATCTTCAATATGCTTTGCTGCATTTTCCTCATTCATTTTCGTAGCTTTATCCTCCCAGGTTTGCCTTACACTGGCTGGAAGATTCTTCCATTCATTACCTACCATTCGAGAGATGTCACCAAACGTAGATTCAGGATTACTTTGACAAATGCCTTTTCTTACTTCACATGAGTACAAAATATACCCAGTCAAGACTTTAGATTTACTGCTTTTTATAGGCTTAAGCTTGGATGAAAGTGGAGTGGAGGATACTGATTGTGCTGGAGAGGATGTAGCTATGTCGGAATTCACCGAAGGAGGCCCGCCGTCTAAGGAATCTTCTAAAACACCTAGACTCTCGTTTGTTTCAATCTTAAGATCCTTGAAGTACAAATATGTATGATAAAAATAGTAAATACATATAAAAATAAATTAAGTACATACCGAACATTTTATATCTTGGGAAATATTGATTTTTTGTTCCCCCTTTTTCACAGGTTTAATTATTGTTTTAAAATGGAATATTTCATCTTGTGTCACTAGCGGCCCATGAATGAATTTTTTGAGACCAGTGTTAGGGTTCAATTTGCGAATAGACTTCTTCATTTCATCGTATACAGATTCGCAAATGTACACGTCGCTTTCTGAGATCTCAGTTGGGCGACATGATGAGTATTCGCTGTATTCCAAAACAGCACAACGCCCAACGATTGCGATTATTGGACTGATTTCTTGCACTGTGGACAGTAGTAATTCTTGTTGATAAAAAGTTTTATTTGGTGGTGATATGATTTCATTTGGTGCTAACAGCCATGGGCCTTGGAAATAAGATTTTCTAATAAAAGAAAAATTATGTGTCAGTTTTTTTAAACGAAAAATTTAATTCATCCGAATAAACGAACCCTGATGATTCCCAAATTGAATGAATTTGAGCAATTGATTGTTTTCCACTTTGTGTGGCCACATAAACAAAGTCACCTAATTTAATGACGCCACTGCATATAGTATTGTACTGCTGGTAATAATTACTGTTTGCTTCTCCACCAATTGGAGTGGGGCATTCGACATTCTAGAATGAAAATGAAACAAAAATAAACATAGTTAAAGATTGCATAAAATATTCTTTAAGAACGGACAACGACCAAGTCATGTTCACATCGTTCAACAAAATCAATCGCCAATGAGCACGGCTGGAAGAAAAATGGGTTATCACCTAAATACCTTTCGTAAGCTGTTGTCAAGTGTTCTTTCTTCCTAAAATTTGCCGTTCTGATTCGGCATAAAAACAGCAATGGTTGAGAGTTGTAAGTAATTGCAACAAAGTGTTACGCTACCCAATTTATATAGAACAATCAAACATGTTTCATAGAAGCGTTATTTACAAGTTAACTGTTTCTTAATATTTTTTTAAATACTTAAACTTGACTACATTTCTTGTTCTCTTGTATCAAATTAAGTAAGTGTTGGTACATTTAGCTTTATACCTTAATTTATTACGTGTAACTCTAGAAAAAGTTATTTATTGTCAACAACTTTCCATTAATGCAAACTCAATAAATATCTACCTTAATGAGACTTGAATTCCAGTTTTGCCATGACCATCAAGAAGTTCAAGCCCAACTCGATCGAAAATATTTACTACAATTTCAAAACCTGTGTCCTAGCTAGCAGACATGCCCCTACATCTTTTGGAGAATATCGCATTACAAAACCTGAATAATATGAAATATATAAAGTATAATTTCATATTCAACTCATTGTTACACATCCTTCCACGTACGTTGATTGCTGTTGGATTTCCTCATTTATAATATGTAATATGTAATCCTAGAAATCTCTACAGCTCTTTGGCTTCTATCAAATACGTCAATGTGATCCGAAAGATTTTTCAGAGTTCTGGAATGCTTCCGAACGCCAGAGCTATCAACTTACTATAAAAATATAGTTCTGACCGGTTTGATAACAGTGGATAAGATTAAAAGGGCCATAAGCTCTTTCTTACCATTCAAATCGCCAGGTCCGGACAACATCTTTCCTATGATGCTACGAAGGAGCGCAGATCTAGTAAT
This sequence comes from Eupeodes luniger, assembly GCA_951509635.1. NCBI lineage: Eukaryota > Metazoa > Arthropoda > Insecta > Diptera > Syrphidae > Eupeodes > Eupeodes luniger. The sequence goes on from OX608074.1 coordinate 69,336,557, forward strand.
CCTACAACTTTGCAATATATTCCATGACAGCCTCAGATGGGGATATGTTCCTAGGTTGTGGCGCGAAGTCAGAGTAGATTTCATACCTAAAGCTGGTAAATCCAACCACACTACTGCTAAAGACTATAGATGATTAGTCTTACATCGTTTTCTCTTAAAACGTTAAAGAGACTTCTAGATATCCATATCCGCCGTAACCTCGGGCCTGAAGTTTTATTTCCTTCACAACACGCCTATTCTAAAGGCAAAAGTTTAGAAACAGCCTTGCACTGCGTGGTAAGAACTATAGAAAAAACACTCCACGATAAGAAGTAATACCGTGTTTTTAGACTTCGAACAACGTACAAAACAGTGCAGTTTAAAAAGCTCTTACGGGTCTAGAAATAGAACAATCTATTATAAACTAGATCACGTGTATGCTAAAGCATAGACAAATCAATAGCGAACTAGGTGGTACAGAGATCAACATTCAAAGGAACAAGGTATCAACATTCAGAGCTCGTCTCTGACATCCAATGGAATAAATCAAAACAACAATACACAGGTGCTGTTCTGGTTGATTTGGAAAAGGCCTTTGACACCGTATAGTTAGAGGGTCTTTACCTAAAACTGTGTAGCCTTGGCATAAGACGACTGGAAACTGAAAATAAATGTTCAGAAGTCGGAGCCAATTCTGTTCCGGACTCCGTTGGCTAGGGCCACGAGGGATACATGCAAGAATTGGCGCAATATGGTCATTGATCTTCAGGGGCAGCGATTAGCAAGCAAAAGTGTAGTGAAGTACCTCGGTATCTGGTTAGATCAGTATTTATATTTCGACAGACATATAAATGCTGCTCTGACCAGGGCCAGAGAAGCCTTCGCTCTGACGAAACGACTGTTTTACAGCAGTCGGCTTGACCCCAGAGTGAAGATAAGGGCCATGTCCTGTGTGGTTCAACGTTGCCTCTTCCTAGATGGAGAAGTTTCGGGTGTTCGAGCGACAGTGTTTACGACGTTGTACCGGCTTATATCGAACATCCAAATCTTCTTATGTGCATTACAACGAGGTTCTATACATCAACATCGAATCAACAGAATTGAAAATTTCGTGATAAAACTCGTTCGAGGTCACATTGCAAGATCTATGTCTTCGACCAACAATTTAATTTTCGGGCGTTCTATCCGAACGACGAGTATTTTGAGACTGGACGCTTGAGCGGCTTCATTCCAGAGGCATTCCTCTTTTTAGATAGATGCGGTCTGATACAGGATAGATTGGCAGTTCCGCTAATCTACCACGTCAGACGACGAACCGTGGATAGGCGACTCCTGTACAATCGGGACGTCATGGCACAAGGCGGAGCAGAGCTCCTTCGGTTCAGTAGGGCTGTGTCCGAACGGGACCGAACTGATAGGGTGAAGCAGGAGAACCAGTTTTGGTGGCTTCAATCGGCACTTGGTAGTGGGTAGTCGGGATGGGGTTTTAAGCCTTGGCCGGCTTACATACTTTTTTTATAGTTTTAAGTAAAATAGGCATGGTGGCACATACAAAAAAAAAAATAATTATAAATTAAAAAAAAAAACATGGAATAAGGACAAATGAAAAAAAGGGAAAACAAAAAGTGAAAAACAAAAAATGTTAGATGGTTAAATTTGCTGATATGGTTGTTCTAGTTTTAAGTAGTTTATGGGTAGAATAGGTAGTTTAAGTTAGTTTTAAGTTTTATATTAAGGACCTTATTTTAAGTAGTTTTAAGTAAAAATAAAAAAAGATATTGATATTAGTTTTTTTTTTTTTAATTTTCTAATAAATAAAAAACAAGTAAAATTGAGTTGAAGTAAAATAGATATTAAGGCCGAAAGGCATTAGTATTAAGTATTATAGTTTAACTTAGAATCTCCGTATGGGACCAGTAAGTTAGTTGTAAGTTATGGTTAATTAGGCTAGTTTTATGAATTTTTGTCTAGCTTTTAATAGTTTTAAGATGGAATTAATAAAAATGAATTTAAAAAACAAAAAGAAAAAAAAAGTGCACTGGAGTGTTATGCCAGAGGTCTTGGGTTCGATCCCTGCCTATGCCATCTAAAGTTTTTTTTTCACGGGTACTGCCTCTTGCGAGGAATTGACAAATTCTCCTAGAATAATTCTTGTCATGAAAAGTGCTTTCTCAAATTAGCCGTCCGGATTCGGCTTAAAACTGTAGGTCCCCTTCATCCCTGAAAACAGTATTCGCACACAGGAATGGTCGAGAGTCGTAAGTCACTAGGCATTAGTTCAACGGAGTAATGCCAGATAAAAAGCTCAACCGGGACCAAATCCTAAAATCATACTGTGGATGTACACTGCAATCGTCTGACCCTATAGGAACGAAAGGGTGAACAGAACAATGTCCCACACATGAGTCGACAATGTCCAGATATCCTGACGGCTCGAAAACGGATGCGGGGGTAGGTGCAGGGTTTTTTTTCTGAAACACTCAATTTTACAAACGCTTTCAGACTCTCCGATCAAAGCAGTGTCTTCCAAGCCGAGGTATTGGCAGTGACAAACGCTGAACAAAAGGTCTCAATGATGGAGTTATCACAAGCTGATATCACCATTTTTATTGATAGCCAAGCAGCATTAAAATCAATTTCTGCCACAGTAATCAAATCGAAACATGTAAATTCCTGTCGGAAATACCAGGTCACAGTGATGTGCCTGGAAACGAGAGAGCTGATGTGCTGACGAGGACAGTAACAACTCTGGACCAATCCCATATAGCCTCACGCATAGACACCCCATCTTGTGTACTTAAACAGATCATTGGTAACAAGATACTTAAAAAAAAAACATGAAAGACGTGAAACCTGTGCTACAGCCAGGAAAATATGGCCCAAATTCGACAAAAATAGATCTCCTTGGATTATGCATCTAGACAAAACATCTCTAGGATTGCTTGTGAGGATATTAACAGGTCGCAACCTGTTGGTTTACCATAAAAGTGCGGCTTACCACCGATGACATGTGCAAAGGCTACAATGACGAGGAAGAGCAGGAAGATACAGACCACTTCTTATGCCACTGCCCAGCACTATACCACACTAAAAACAAAATTTTAGGTAGATACTTCTTCAATAATCTTGGACAACTTATAGGTATTTCAGGAAACCGAAATTATTTAAATCAATTGACTGATAAAATCTATATGGACGTCATTTGTGGACATCCATTATATCGATAATTTGCCGTTAGCTTAGATATTTCAACTAGCAGTGCTTTCGGACCGACAAATTTTGGTTTAAATCTATATATATTAGAGATCTGGAGCGTACGGCTCAAATTTCTTATTTAAACCCTATAGACAATTTATAATTTAACAATCGAAGAGGAGTATGTTAAAGTATTCGAAATACATGTTATTAACCGACATTTTTCCGATCGTAATTCAAGAAGTCTTTTTTTGTATCTACATTTTAAACTATCTATCAGTTTTTAGTTATCTACAAATTATCAAATGGAACAGTGGAACTTTTAAAAATAGATTACAACACTTAAAAATAAAAAAACCGTATAAATTACATAAATATATAGTAATAAAAGGAAAAGAACTTACTGGTTTATCCTTTTCAACAAGCGCCTCCTGAAGCTTTAACTCAGCTAATTCACCTTTGTGCTTTTCAACGCGTTCCTTAAACACAGATATGACACGTTTTAATTCGAGTGGAGTTTCTCTCGGGATAAATTTAACTGGGTCATTTTCTCTCACAAAATTCCAATATTTAATGGTCTTAAACATTTTTTGTCTAACGGTGTACCGAGATTCACATACGTAAACATCTTTGTCAGCAAATCCTTCTGGTTTATATTTGATATAATCTTTTATGTGCATTACATAGCACTTGTTAAGAACTTTGGCCAGAGGTACCGTTACAACATGTGTATTAAATACTTCCTATATACATATTTAAGTTTAAGTTTTTTCAATACCTTGAACTTGTAATTTTAAATTCTGTACCTGCTCCAAAAATGTTCTCGTTGTTAAGTGATAAGTTTCTTGAGGTCTCATAAACAAACGAATCTGCATCATCTTTACATTTTCATTTGTTGTCCACAAACGTTCAATGTACGCAACGCTTGGGATTTTGTTTTCTGATGACTCAACGTACACAAAATCTCCAGGGGAGTAAACTCTCTGATCAATTGTCAAACTTTCGCCTTGGGTAGCCTTGGATAATAACATTGTTTTAAAAATGTATTTGGCTCAGAAACTATACAACTTACTGCTTTATCGTCATCATCTTGATCTTGTTCTTCTTGAAGTAGCTTGGTTTGTCTTACAGCGTCAACATCAGCTTCTAAATGAGAAGCTGTATACATCAAAGCTGGTGAGCTGAGTATATCCTTGCAAAGCTGTTAAGAAAAAATAGTTTAACAACCAATTAACAAATATTAAAATATTGATCTACATGATCTCGTTTCTTAATATAAAATGACTGAAGTTCGATAGAATCTTCAAAAATGTCTGAGTCAGTCCTTGAGAGTTTGCGTGCACGTTCCAAACACATAAATACATCTTCTTGAAATATATCTAAGCGTTTATAAACTCCTTTATCTAATCGACGTTTTATTAAATCCAATGAGATACCACGTTGTTTGCTATAAATAATTAGAAAAACGTGTTTTAACAAACAAAATCTTTTAATTATTTTTAACTTACTTATTTCCATCACTAGAAACTGAATCGTATTCTGGTAGCTCTGACAATGAATCAGAATAGCACCTACCTTCTGCATCTTGATGATTATACATTGAAGAAAATAGAGAAAGTAACAATTCTTGTACTGCAAGTGGGACATCAGGAAGTATTTCATCTCCTTCTCTATATACAAATACATAAGCAATTTTTCGGTTAGAGGTTTAAATGGGTTATCATTTTAGGTTTCTTCAAGGCCTTTATATTTCTAAAGGATCAACTTTCAAATACTTTATGTAAACAATGAAATTGTTGTTCATGTAAGTATATTAAGTCATTAGATTCAAAAGATGATCAACTAAACCTAATGGATACTTTTGCGTTTTCCCAATGTTTTTGGTTGTGTAGACAGAGCCCAAATTCCGATTCAGCACCATAATAAAAACAGATGCCAATTCCACACCAAATTGACTGTCGATAAACTTTCATGAACGCAAGTGTTGCCATGATTACGCAGAGTTTATTCTGTTTGTTTACATTGAACGCTCTTTTGGCAGAACTGGGGAAGTTTTACGGATATAAAATTGTTATAAACTTATATAAATATATAAACTTATATAAATTATATATAGATTTGAATTGATGAGAGTTTTGGACCCTATATCGGTTTTTAAAAGACAATCTTTTCTAATAAACATTATGGGATATGAGAAAAATTTATTGTGATTAATTTATATAAAATAAATAATAACCATTAATTTAGAATCAGAAGTCACTTTTGTAAACGAATTATTTTGTTAGCGTCTTTTTCCTCTATCGTATTTGGTTTTACAATTAGAGTATACCTAAAAGGAATCTTATAATTTCCCGTTGACTCGTCAAGAGAAAAAATATTTAAATATTCAGTCACTGTGATTCCTGAGACAACTAATTTTCAATGTCAACATTTTACGAGCTTAACCCCATTTGAATTATACAAGCTTTTCTCTTGCATACGGAAATCTGTCCAATGAGATAGATCTTAATTTTGTGAGATTTGTCTTAAAACTATTTTGCATACAATTGCTAGCATTGTATGCAAAATAGTTTTAAGACAAATCTCACAAAATTAAGAGAAAAGAATGAGATTTAAAACTAAGATAAAGCATTTCGCCTTCCACTGAGCAAACATGATGCCTAAACGGACCATTCCTTTTTCAGGCAGAATTTCTATGTTAGGAATATTGGATTTTATTTATTGTGCCCATATGCATACAATCTTCAATAAGTTACAATTTTTTATTTTTATACGTACCTTAACGTTTGCTTCATTTGAATCACCAGCTGTTGCAATACTAATGCGTCTTTATAAATTTGCGAGTCCGGTTCGTTATATTTGCAAGCATTTTCAAGCATTAACAACAAATCTGCTGTCAGTTCGTCGATACTTTCATAAGAACCTTGTCTTAATTTTTGAGAAATTTTTTCCATATCAATAGGGTCTTTGATAATATCATAGTAGTCCGGGTATTCCTAAATATTAGTTGTTAAGTTAAGACTTTGTCAAAGTTAGAAGCATGAGATAGAATAAACTCGCAATAAAACTTTAGATAATAAGAAACAATTTAATGCTAAAAAACTTTTAATTTATGAATCCTTTCGAAAAAACTTACATTTTTAGATGGGAGTTTTGTGAAAATCAAAGACAATTGTCTCTTTCCTTTGGGTTCTTGGAATTCTTTTATTGTTTCGTAATACATCCAAAGCTTGTTTATAAGAGGTTTCTTCTTACGGCCAAATTTTATTCTTAAAAAAAAAAAAACATAGTTTAATATTTTGTTCCAAACATTTGCAAACATTATTTATTTACTTGGAGTTTGGTTTCTTGGACTCGTTTAAGCCCGGATATTCGTTTAACTTTTCATTTAATACTTTTTCCAAAACATTAGCATCCTCAAAAATTTGGGAGCCTTCTTCGTTGTATTGTCGGCAATTTGAAAACATTATACGAAAATCAGATATCAACTCTTCCAAAGTGTTATATTTTTCTTGACGAATATTACTTTCAATTGTGGTCATATCAATTGGATTTTGAATTACATCATAATAATCAGGGTACATTTTTTTTGGAGGTTTTTCCATAAATAATTGTGCAAGATTACGTCCATCAACTGTATATTCTGCCAAATACTTTTGAATCGCAATCATTTTCTTTCTTATTGCGGAAATAGCTGGAGTACGACTTTTTGGTGATAAATTGGATTGACCAGCCGATGACACACTTGGTGTTACAGATGTTGGCGAATTGATGTTAGAATTTATTCTAGGGCGACCTTTTTTCTTCGGTTGTATAGCGTTTAAATTTGAAGTGTCGCTAGGTGGTTCCTCAATATCGCTCATTTCCTAAAAAAAAGTTTGTACCGTGTGTTTTAATCATAAAAATATATGTATATACGTCTTTGTATTCGATTTACAAAATTGTCAACCAAGGATATTATTTTTTTTTAAATTTGTTTGGAAGTGACTTACCGCATCTAAACCTTCTTCAATAAGTTTTGCGTTCATTATTCTCAACATCTTTACTGCATCCTACATAAAATTCAGAATGTTAAAGCAATTAGTTTTTGAAAATGGAAAAACAAAAATGCATAAAACCTTGTGAGTGCGATGTGTTGGAGCAAACGCTTTTTTAGCGTTATCTAACATTAAGTATAAGTCGGCAGTTAAATCAGTTATGTTCGCATATACACCTTTCTTAAGTTTTGTCTGAATTTGACACATTGAAATTGGTCGTTTAATCAATTCAAAATATTCAGGATGGAATCGTCGATAGGGGAGTTTCCATAATGATGTACCAAGTGGAGCGCCTGTTGCATTAGGATGATCTATAAATGTTTGATTTATTTCCAAAGTGTTTTTGAAACACAAAATGAAAATAAAAAGCAAAAATTAAATTAACATACAAAATAAGTACATGTGAATAAATTATTAAATTAATTAAATAAATTGTGTATAAACTATGAATGTTTTGTTTTGTCGGTATTGTATTGTAGTTTCAAAATTAAATAACTTTAAATCAATTAAAATAAAACACATCTCAAGCTACTAGAAGTTTTATAAATTTATTAAAATTATCATCAGTATTTTATAGCGAAAACTATAAAATATTTTTGAGGTAATCTTTTTATTAAACTAAGAGGATTGAGATTCTAATCGTATGAATATATTGTTTACTATATCAATTTTAACTAACTAAATTTAAGTTCACATACGTCATTCAGGAAGATATGTGTGTGAAACTTAGATATGGCTGAGTTGAAGCAGTCGACTGATTACTTGACGAAAACTTTTTAAATGTCTCGAGAGCATACAAAGTTAATTATACAACTTCCATACTTTCGGGTAACACTGATTGAAGCTCGTCTATAGGAAACCGCACAACACATAATCTCCCTATTTATAAACAAAATCACAGCTTTTACGATTGTCGTTTTAAAAACGATAGCAAAACAATACAAACGATCAAATGAAAAAGAACCTTCTAATCATCCTTTTTCCTTTTACGGTGAAATATATGAGTGAAGAGTCTTAAATTGATAAATTACCCGAAGAGCTTGCAGCGTTGAATAAATGATCAAACAATGACCACATAGGACCCTCTCCTTTTTTATCTGCGTCTTCATCGTCGGAAGTATCAACTTCGACTTTTAAAGAAGCAATTGCAGCGCTAGGACATATTTTAGCTTTTTTTGAAGTTGTTGCCTTTGCTCGACCGGTTTCTATGTCCAACTTTTTTTGTGTAAAAATCTAAAATAAATTTAAAAAGAATATACATATGAACGTAAATATATAAAATTGACTATATTTTATGTATTTATCAATCTTTATTTCTATTTCCAAACCTTTTTCAGAGTCTTAGCGTCCTTGTAAATTTGAGAACCAGGCTCATTAAATTGGCAAGCATTTTTTGTCATTTGTAGAAGATCTTTTTCCATTTCCATAAGATTCGAATAGGCATTAGTTTGGATCTTAATGGCAATCAATCTCAAGTCAATTGGGTGCTCAATGACATCATAATAGTCAGGATAGACTTTTTTCGATGGCAATAATTGGAACTCTCTGTGTAAGGCACGATCATTCATTGTAGGATCAGTTGCAGTCATTACTGACGCAAAAAGCTCTTCATAAGGATCGAAATCTTCATCTAATTTATTAGAACACTCTGAGGTTTCGCTTTCATTTGCTGTGGATCTGCGGGGGTTACGACCAACGCGCTTTGACCGTGGTTCTTCTTCTATGCCGGCGGCGTCAAGTATTTTTGATTTATTTGTTGTGAAAAATTGCCAGAGTGAACATGCGTCTTGGTATTCAGGCGAATCGACCTTATAAAAGGCTTTTGCATTGTTTACTAGAAGTTCAATGTCATGGGCGAGTTCGTCGACATCATCGTATGAATCTGTTTTCAGTTTCTGTTGGACTTTAAGCAAATCAATTGGATTTGCCACTACATCATAGTATGATGGTTCCTGTCGCCTTTTTGGAGCTCGAATAAAAGTGTCGCAGAGCATGGAACCGTCTTCTTTTTTGATATTTCGAATGGAATCGTAGAGTTGTTGACACAGCTCAGACTGTAAGTAAATCGATAATACAAACATTTTTTTTGGCAATACCTATTGAAAGAACCCACAACATTGGAACTAATTTTTTTTTTGATTGACCTGGTTTTGGTAATCTTATAATTAAGAAAGACGGATTTCTGATTCAATTAAAATAATTTTAATATTTCATATGAATTGGTACATAACATTAAAATGCCGTCGTGTTAACTTACTGGATCAAGACGCTTCCTTTTTCTTCCACTCGTTTGTACTGGAGATTGTTCTGGTGTGGAGTCATCCATAATTTCTTCGTCTTGCCTGCTTGCTACAGAACTACCTCTTCGTCGACGATTTATCATATTAAAAAATATATAGTTTTTCTATTTTGAGGATATAATAAAACAGTTTTTATTAATTTGTTTTCTAATAGTTTTGGTTTGTAATAGATTCGGTTAAGATTGCACTTCTAATCGTGACTTGGCGGTGTCTTTTCCTGGCGTTCAGGCGTTGCAATTAAATGAAAAATAAATGTCAAAAAAGCGGCACCTTTTGGAAAAGCAAGTTGTATGTCAATGAATACATTCAGCGCGATTTTTGGCGTTTTTCTTTTTTGTTCAGAGCAGAGCTCGAACCATAGAGGAAATATATTATCTAGAGTCCCGACTTAATGGGTTTGCTCTCTTTCGGCCTACAAACTAAATTGAGCGAATTTTGCCCATTAGCATAAGCATGTGTTAGTTGTCCCGTGCATTTCTTATGGGAAAATGCAGATTCTATTTTGTTGTTACGGGCTTTTAAGAGAGTTACCTCAAATAAAATTTGAGGGTGTTTCAGGCAAGACGGGTGCCAGTCGGGACTCTAGATAATATATTTCCTCTATGGCTCGAACTGTCAAAAAAATAATTGTGTTTCTTTTTGAGCTTTGATCGTTCAGAGCTTCAAATTCGTGTTTCTTTTTTAGTTCTGAACATGTTCAGAGCGCGCTCTGTGAGCTCAGAATAAAATAACAGAGCAAACGGAGTAAAATGCTGAACACAAACAATTTGATATATGAAAGCCGGGAAATTAAAAAAAATCATCGTCAAAACAATAAAAGGAGCGAAAGAGGCTATTCGCTCTAGTGCAGACGAAAAGATAATTTAGAAAAAAACTAATTGCATATAGCATTTTTATGAACCAAATTTATTTTAAGAGTCAAATGGACCAACGCTTTGACTGTTTTTTTATTTAATTTGATTAAAGAAAATTTCGAAGGCCTTCAAAAAGACGACATTTCAAATCATGACAGTTTAGTGCTCAAGTTGTTTCATAATTAAATCAGAGAGCTCTGAACATACTCTGCTCAGAACTCTACTCTACTCTACTCTGTTCGCTCAGACTCTGCTCAGAGCTCAGCTCTGAACTAAAAAAGAAAAACGCCATTTGTATTATAAAAGTTACGAAATTCCCTCACTGCGCTAAGGCTTTGTTCAGTTTACAGGGTATCAATTCTCGATCTCTGAAATAATAAACTGACAATAGGCCAGTTTATATTTATATGATCTCAGAGATTTGCGTATTCTCAGAAATATAAACAAAATTTCTTATACAAATTTCCAAATTGCCAGCGACAGCGGAGTCCCCCAAGGCTCCATATTGGCCCCATACTTATACAACCTTTTCATTCATGATTTCCCGTATCAATATTCTGAAACCAATCTTAGCTCAACTGCTCTTTTGTACGCGGATGATACAATCGCTTATGCAAACCATATATCTCCTATTTCCACACTTCGGCACCTGGAAAAACACCTACAGCTTATTAAAAATTACTATAAAACCTGGGGTATTAAGGTTAACCCTCTAAAAACAGAATTAATTTGTTTCAGGAACGCCAGTGGCAAAGGCCCCCGAGGTGTAACAAAAGAAAGCAAACAACTTGAGCTCAAAATTGATGGCTCACTAATCAAGGTCAGAAATTATATAAAATACCTGGGGGTTAAATTCACAAACCTTTTTAAATTTAACTTCCATGCTAAATACGCATTATCCAAATCCAGAAAAATAGCGAATGATCTTATGCCGTTCCTGAAACAATACTCACTTTCAAACAAGTCTAAACTCCTTTTTTATAAAACTCTGATTCGACCAATTCTTCCTTACGCTTTTCCGGTTTGGTTTACAGTCTCCCCAACGGTGGCAGACGATTTGTCTAAACTCAAAAGAAAAATTCTCCGACTATGTTGCGGTAAAAAATTTGAATCCCATCATAAACGGTATTCTAACAATTTCATTTACGCGGAAACCAACACCATTCCACTAATTAATTATGCCTTAACCCTTATGAAGAAAACAATCTCGAATCTCAATCACATTGACAACTTTCTTACTGACGAAATGATATCTTTAGTACCTATCAGCTCCTGGGAGTCAGAGTCATACCCGTGTGCCCCAGGAGTCTCCCTGCTGAACATCCCGTCAGCTGCCGATGCTTATATACCCTCATTTTATAGTAAAGCTATTCCGGGGCATAATCGTGGCTAAAGAGCTTCACATTTGATGAGGATTCTCTGAAAACATAATAATAATTAATAAGAATAAAATTTCTTAACAAATTTTAGAAAATTAACCAGTCACAGTAAGTTTATAGTTATTTCCTCGATTAACGGTACTGATTGGAGTCTACTCTTATGCCTTATTCTGATTTAATTGCATACCTAATAAATTACTAAGTACGCATTGGGTGGACATAACTCCTCTCTCTCCTATTTATTTATCTACGTTTGTGTATATCCATACAGTATTCCGTTTAAATTTGTCATTAATATTTTCATTTCTCTACTGTTAAATACACTGTAAATAAAATTAATATAAGAATTGATAACGAAACATTCAACAAATAAGTAGGTAAAAGAAACTAATGTAAAATATTGTATTACCTAAGAAAAAAAGAAAAATATTAAAAAAAAAGCAGTATCATTATCCGTAATCATGTACCTGTGAAAGATTTACCTTGTATTCAAACTCAATGGTTTCATGCTCTATGACTCCATTCTTATATATGTATATAATTTCTCAACATTATGTTTATAATAATACAAACAAAATGTCAATATTAGAACTTAATTATCTAATTACTTTTCAAGTTCCTAAAAATACAGATAATTGTACAAAATTATATCTACCTTAGTAAATGACTATACACACACGGTATCTCGCTTAGTACAATCTAACATTGTTAACATTAAAACTCTATGTATACAGTATAGCTACTCTCTATCTGTCAAGGAGAACTAATTTTATAAATTCACAAAAATTAACCGAAACTAAGATACATCTATAACCACCCTATATTATCATTTTCGCTACTCTTCAAGTACCTAACATAATGTCAAAGTAAATACCCAAATATCGCAATAATGCGCACTCTCTGTGTTATGAAGACAGGCATACTGTTGTATACCATGATACAACTAATAAAGATAGCGCATTGCGCATGTTAGGTTTTGGTTGTCAAACTATCGTGACGTCACGAACACTCAATCAATTGAAGAGAGTTAGAATTTTTGGTGCAATTTTAATCTATTTTCTGTTGTAAATGTTAACGGAAGTGAATTTTCAAATTTTTAAATCAATAAAGTTATTTAAAGAGGTATTGTTTATAATTTATACTAAATAAAAAAAACATTTATTAATAAACATGGGTGTTTGTTCTGTTTTTGACTGCAACGAAAGAGAAGAAATAAGATAACGAGAGATTCCAGCTATCATAAATTTCCAAAAGGAAATTTAAATCTCTCGAAGCAGTGGACCTTGTTCACCAAACGCAAGCAAGAATTTGTCCACTTTTTGCGAGAAGTGTATATAAAAAATACAAAGTATGAAATGGGTAATATAATAAAAAAAGTAGTTCAAAATAAGAATCTGAAATAGATTTATATCAATATGATTCACAAGGTATCGGATTTTGAAATCAGATGCAGTTCCTACGGTTTACGCAAAGCAACTGCCTGTAGCGTCTGAGCCTGACACAACAAAGCGCTCGAAAAGAATGGAGCTGTAAAAGCAAAAAGATGTAGTGAGTGGGTTGCTGGTTCCCATTGAGCTCGAGCATGAAAACGTGCCTGAACAGCAATGCAAAAATGATAACTTGATGGAAAATATTTCACATCCACAATTAAAACAAGCTCAATTTGATGTGCTAATTGAACAATTGTAAGTACCTACATATCTAATAATATTTGTAGGCATTTATGATAGGAACAAAATCTTAATCTTAATAAGCATTCTGAAATTGTATAAAATAATTTGTTTTTATAAACTTATTAGAAAAACCTTACGCGAAGAAAATGAGCAACTCAAAACAGAGTTAAGGACTTAGACCAGGTTTGATCTCACAATCTAATAATCGATTAATCTTAACAATATTCGCTTTTTTAGGAAGGATTTTTGTCGTTTACAAAGTCGACAATAGCATGCCTATTGCTTCTGAGCCAGAAGAAAATCTCCCATTTAATTACGATGGTTTGGAAAACTTGCTTGGCTACATTTGCCATCGTTTTAAAAACACCATACCAAACCTGGAACAAATTGAACCAGACGAAAGCTCTTGGGTAAATCATTTGGACGAAGGAGGCTTGTCTAAAGCAAATCCCACAATGATGGCTCACTTTGCTGCATTAGAAAATGTTTTTAATGGAGTAAATGGAGAAGCTGAAGGCATTAACATCTGTCCAAACTACAGCATTTACTTGAAGTTGCCGAGAAAGCAACGATCGAATGCGATGAGAAGGTTATGAACTTTTTCTTTCGTTGTCGTTCCGAATACGAAAACTGAACAGACAAATCACGGAAAACAAACTATCAAGGAAAAGAAAATACAAACAAATTATTTATTAAATAAAAGGTTGAAAAACCAATGATTTAAAAAGACCATCATATCTTTTATTTAACCATTTATCACTAATTAAACAATCTTCCAGGTGATTCCATAGAGAAAATTGCATCCGAATGAAAATGAAAAAAATACACCATACTCTTCATTTACTTCGATTTTTTATTAATTTCTTTCACTCAAACACACAAATTTTCTTTAACTTACGAATAAACACAAATATTAACCATTTAAAACCATTTACCTAAATGAAAAATATTGGCAATATTAACATTTTATTATAATAACAAAATATCTAAACAAATTAGTGCCATTGTTTTGTTTTGATTTAACATACTGAATAATAAACGTCAAACTCGTTGAGTGTCCGTGACGTAGATGCGCAGAACGAAACAAAAATAGAAACGCGAATGCGCTATCATGAGAGTATCTACTATCTCACTCTGAACAAAGCCATGTGGCAAACAAATATGTAAAAGTATAGAGCAGGCAATACTTTATAGCCGCAGTATAAAATCATAAAGCAACTGAGACAGATACACTTTTGTAATACCCCTTGTTATAAGACTCAATAAAGATAAATTAAAAAAAAAAATTACAAATTTCTTACTTTTGATGTCTCTATCGCACAATTAAAAAAATATGAAAAGAAATACAAAGCTATCTTAAGCTAGGCATACACGATGAACATGTTCGGCGAACCTGCTCGTGTTCGCTGTTTCTTTTCTCGTGTATGGGCTTGTATGCGAACCGCTCGCTGTTGGCGAAAATTTTTGATTTTTCATGTTCGTTAGCTGTCATGTTCGTCGTGTATGGCGATGTTCGCAAACAAATTCTCATTTTTCATATGAATGTCGTCGACTGATCATTGCGGAAGATGGCAACTGTAAGTCATACTTTTATAGATGAATCTTTGGAAAAGGGTAGGTAAAGTATACAAATAAAATTAAAACCTATGGGAAGTTAAAAAAAGGCTGGTATGCGACCAACACTGATAACTTCCCATCCCGTCTGACGAAAAAATCGTCATGGACTTACGAACGTATAAACGAACGTACACGCCCGCACATACATCTCTCTAAAAATCTTTTATTTCGACTCTAGGGACCTTGAAACGTCGAGAAATGTAAACATTTTCAATTCGACAAATCGGACCGATTACAATAACTTCCTATGGGAAGTTAAAAAACAAAGCTTGGTAAAACCGCTTACAAAAATACAAGGATGTTAACGTTTCTGAAGCCATTCTTTCATTCACAACCTTTTTTTGTTTTATTTGTATTGTTTTTATTTTCACATAGATAAATTGCCGTTAGGGCAACTACTTGCGCTTGTTTTTCAGACATCATTCTTTCTTGAACAATCGTCCCGAAATGGATGTTCGTCGTTGTGTTTGTCGTGTGTGGGCTAACGCAAACGAACATGTTCGCTGATCATGTTCATCGTGTATGCCTAGCTTATTCCCCAAAAACTTTGCACTACTGCAGTTTATGGTGTTAACCAAGTGTTTTTAAAAAAGCTGGAGGCCGAAATGCATCGAATGAAAAATAGAAGTGTAATGGTGAGACTATTGACTGTGCCAGTGAATACAAATACCTTAGAATTATCTTTTCAAGAAATTTGAGCATGGTAAAACAATGTACAGAAAACTTCGAAAAGCAAAACTGCCATTAATTGCTTGGGGAAAAGAAACTTTATAAACGAAAACATTACGCATAGCAGCAAGTTCAGAAATGTCAAGTGTTTGGTTGCAAAAAGTATAACAATGTAGAAAAACTCTTAACACACTACGTTAAGGAAATATTTCTCCTACCAACGAATGCTCGGAATTACGTTATCATGTTAGAAACAGGACTATCTCCTCTTTTCATTAAAACATTGAAACTGAAAGTTGACTATCTTCTGAATTTTATCAAGATACCCGAGTCCCGTTTGGTAAGGAAGGTGGTTTCCAAAACTTACCAAGATAATAAAAGCTTTTACAAAAGGTGGTCAAGTCTAGCGGAAAGTTGTAATCTCAATTTTGCTTTAAACATTGACAACATATCCAATTGTAAGGCCATCCTGTCCGAAGTAATATCGAAAATGGATGAGAATTGCAAAGCCAAATATGTGCAGAAAGCTTCAAACTCCCTATATAGGCGAATATACAGTAGCCTTAACCGTAATCTGGAAGATAGAAACTATTTCCGTGATGAGAACAATACAAGTGGTATCAATCAAATTACTCACCCTAAGCTTTATATCACACAGACCAGATTTACCGTTGGACTGCAGTATCTGCAACTATAAGCAAACATACATAACTATTTCTTCCGCAAATAATAAAGCTTTGATACAAAATCCTGCGAAATCGACGCCACCAGAAAGGTAGTAAATGAGGTAATTGATGAGAAGCTAAAACAAGGTCAGGCAACCCTGCCAGGAGTAAGGCAGGGTTGCCTGACCTTGTTCTTTGTTGCTGCGAACCAGTCAGAAAGTTCCGCACTGCCGACTATTTCTAGAATTAATATGAAAATATTAATATGTAATTAAAAATGTAATGATAAATTCAATTTGAATTCGACAATTTATGCTTGGACTTAATTAACTAGCCATTATTCAAGAACATAAAATGTAGATGTTCGCTTTTCTGTCAATTTTTTTTTCCGAAGATTAGTTTTCCACTTGCTGGATATATGATATGAATGGTGAACGAAGTTCATTTCATCAATTTAGCAAAAGAAGTTTATTTATTTTTTATTTATTTATTTATTTATTTATTTATTCATATATACTAACTTTACACAGTAAGATAGAATCTTTTTAGTTAGTGTAAGTTTCAATGGTTTACAATTATTGTTAGATGTATAGTAATCAATGGCATAATTTTAATAATAACAACATAATTTAGGTGTATAACTCCAAGCTTAAATACAGTTAAAAATATAATTCAATAATATTAATTTAATTTTAATTTTAATCAAAAATAATAGTTACAAAAAAAAAAGCAATTTCTAAAAGAGAATAATATAGGTACAATTAATCAAGTCATCATCATCATGAAAAAGTCTCGAAATACTGCCTCAGCTTTACCCTGAACAGGGTCCTGGAACTTATCATTCTAACCGATTGTGGAAGGGAATTCCATAGTCTAATCGCATTAATAGAGAACTGACGCTCGGAAATTAAATATTTGTATCGAATGGGCACAAGGTCACAGCTTCTATTGGAACGCGGGAAACGCGGGTTGACGCGTTAGCATAACGTCATAGAGCAATGTAATCGTTCTTTGTTTCAGGATATTGTCAAATTTGGCGAGAGCAGAAATGTGGTCAAACCTTCTTCGTCCATAGACATATCTAGCAATGCTGTTGTAAGCTACCATAGCATACGAAGGCAACCATACATTTTACCCACGGTAGAAATTATGTGGTCATTCCAAGTAAGTGTCTTATTAAAAATCAGTCCTAGATTCTTCACTGAGTCAACGAATTGTATGGCTGTATGATTCATATATATTTTGGGAAAATACGTTGTATCTACCGACTTTCTTGATATAACAATGCATTTGGATTTTATCGGATTTAAAAATAAACAATTCGATCGAGACCAGCAAGCAATTCTTTCGAGATCCTCGTTCACTTCACATGCCCCATTTTCCACTGATCCCAACAAACACTTTTTTCGAAGCTGAACATCATCAGCATACATATCGATCGCACAGCTTATTGAGCATTGAGGAAGGTCATTAATATACATTGTGAAGAATATCGGGCCCAAAATAGATCCCTGTGGAACACCTATGCACAAGGGAAGATAATCAGATACTGTATTATTACATACAACTGCTTGAAATCTATCGCTAAGGTAAGAAGAAACCAATTTAGTAGAGGAAGATGAAAATTTGAACTGTGAAATAAGTTTGCTAAATAGGATTTCATGATAGTGAATCATGTGTTGAAAGCCTTTGAAAAGTCTAATAATGTAAGGAACGTCATTTCATTATTATCAACCGACTGTCTTATTTCTTCAACGACGTTTATTAATGCAGTAGTACAGCTGTGTTTAGCACGAAAACCTGACTGATTAGGGCAAAGCAAGCAATTCATTTTTAAAAATCTCTGAATCTGATTGCTCATTATTCTTTCAAGGACTTTTGATAGATACGGCAGAATGGCGATAGGTCTACAATCCTTATTGCTTTTTAAAATAGGTATAATTTTTGCTCGTTTCCAGACATTGGGGAAGATACCAGTCATGAAGATTGCGTTGAACAAATGTGTTATATATTTCAATATAATAGGAAGAATAGCCTTAATGAAAACAGGATGGATCTCATCTAAACCAACGGAACTAGACTTTATTGACAAGCAGCTTTCCAAAACGTCAGCATCTTCAACAAATTGAAAATAGAAAGAGTTTGGTGTATCCGAATTCAAAATTGAGTCTTCCGCTCGAGGAGCCATAGTATCTTCGGAATAGTTAATGGTTGGGGGAGAGGTAAATATTCGGTTAAGCTCATTAGCATCAACATTTAAAAGGTCGTTATTACTTTGTTTTCCAATTCCGATTTCTTTAAAATTTTTCCATAACTTGTTTTTTGCAATCGAAGGCTGAAGTCGCGAGGCATAAAAACGTTTTTTAGCTTCACGTATTTCAAGTGTTACCTTATTTCGTAGAACACGATATTCACAAAATAGAGCAACAAGTCTGAAACGCTTCCAGCAACGATAAGCCCGATTTCGCAAGTGGATTAAGTTTTTGACTGTATCCGTAAACCAAGGGTGTTCTGTCTTGCCTATTTTATATTTATTGTCATTTGAGATATTGTAATTTGACATCTTTAGATTTTATTTTTCGAAAATATGTGATAGATAAGTTCTATATCAATATTCACAATCGATTCCAGGTCTTAAAGACAAAAATTTTCAAATTGGCCATTGACAGTTTTATAAAAATTTAGTGCTGACACCGCTGCCGTGACGGCAATTCGATTGATATCGTTTTCTATTGTTAATGACATACTTTCTTTTTTATCATAAAATAGTTTGATATTTACGTCTTACGTTCATTTAAGTCTTTGTGACCAGTTTCCGACTTAAGTCCTTCTTGCCTTACGTCAAAGAATTTTTAAGTCTGTTTTCAATTTTTCACTCATCAAGAATCGGAATTAACGTTAGCGTGTTTAAGAATTTATCACTTCATAACTTCAAAGATCGGAATTGACCCGCATTTTTAATCGTTTCTTAATTTGAAAATATGTATGAATATCTATCATCAAAAATTGAGGTTGAAAATATCATCATGAAATCATACATACATATGTATGTATATATGTATGTACAATTGTACATAAATATGTTTCAAATGTTGTTTTTTTTTAGATACGATTTCCACATAAAAACGGGACGGTATGTTATGTATTTTTAACACTGATGTTTTAAAAGTCACAATTACATTTGAAAAAGTGTATGCGAATGTTTGTTAATTTTCTTATTTATTTATATTTTTTTTATTTGCGTAATCCATCTCCCATACAAATTTGACAGTTCATGTACCAAAAAATAAACTTACATACATATGTACATATCTAAATGGCCAATTTGTTTTGTATCTTGTTTCTACATCTTTTATCTTTTTTCTACTTACTTACTTAAGGTGGCGCTACAGTCCGGGGCGGACCTGGGCCTCAACCAACATGCGTCTCCAGCCAGCTCGGTCCCTAGCTAGCTGTCTCCAGTTTCGCACGCCAAGTTGGTTGAGGTCCTCACCCACCTGAGTGCGCCACCTGAGTCGCGGTCTTCCTCTACTGCGCCGTCCCTCGGGATTGGATTCGAAGACCTTCCGGGCTGGAGCGTTGATGTCCATTCGCTCTACATGACCCAGCCATCTAAGCCGTTGGACTTTTATTCTGCTAACTAGGTCAGTGTCGCTGTACAGCCCGTACAGTTCGTCGTTATATCTTCTCCTCCATTCTCCATCTATACGTACGGGACCAAAAATCACCCGAAGAATTTTCCTCTCGAAGCATCCTAAGACGTTCTCATCTTTCTTTGACAGGGTCCAGGCCTCAGCGCCATAAATGAGAACCGGGATGATGAGTGTCTTATAGATGGTGATTTTAGATGCTCGAGAGAGGACTTTACTTCTCAATTGCCTTCTAAGTCCAAAGAAGCAGCGATTTGCAAGAGTTATTCTTCGTTTGATTTCAGCGCTGGTGTCGTTGTCTGTGTTTATAGCGGTGCCTAGGTAGACAAAGTCCTTAACTACCTCGAAGTTATAGCTGTCCATGGTGACGTTTTGTCCAAGACGTCGTTGTTCAATGTCCTTTTTTGATGACAGCATATACTTGGTCTTGCCCTCATTGACCACTAAACCCATCTTCTTCGCTTCCGTTGCAATGCTCAAAAACGCTCCACTGACATCACGCTTTGATCTTCCAATTATGTCAATATCATCTGCGTATCCGAGTAATTGGATGGACCTTTGGAAGATTGTGCCTCTAGTGTTGACGGTTGAGTTTTGCACAATTCTTTCCAGAACGATGTTGAAGAAGTCGCATGACAGTGCATCGCCTTGTCTAAAACCTTTTTTGACATCAAATGCATCGGTGAGATCTTTTCCGACCTTGATTTTTCTACGTGGAAAATAAATTGGGGCGAAACGTATAAAGCATTAGATTAATCATATGCAGTGTCGTAGAATATTCTTCTTTTTCGAAAAAAAACTTTGTCAGCCATTATTTTCCCCCTTTTTAATAATGGAATCCTGTTTGCCTTGATTAAAGGAATTCGTATTTTTTACACAAAAAACTTCATCACATAGTAAAATTTAATTTGGACTGCAAGTCGCTAAGTTGATACTAAGACCCTGACCATAACGTTGCATAGCTAATTAACTATAAACAATCATTAATAAGTTTGTGATTATTAAAACAGTATTATTGCCTATGTATGATTAAGAAGTTAATGTTTTGTTAAGAGAAAGCATGCTATCTTTAAAAACATTCTGACCTATCCCATTTCAAATGTTTATTCGCTTAAAAAATCTTAAGAGATTTAAAATGTGAACTAAGTTTCTGCTGTTGAAATTAATGGTATTTGATTTCGCCGAGTTCAAATTTTCGTGTTTAAAACTATACCAACTTCAAAAATTATTTGCGTGTGTTTTCTCTTATTTATTATTCAAAATAGTAATTCAATGGTGGCTTTGAGGTAAATGATACGAACTAACTCCCATGCCACCCACTAGAAAATAATATTCGTATTTCATGTTTATTGATATAAATAAGTAATAATGTTTCAAATACGGATGTGTGCAAATAATATAAAGGCATGATTTTGTACATATGTACCTTATGTGCTTGCATATTTTCAGTTTGTATAGTTGGATATTATTACTGTAAAACATCTTAGTGTTGTCTTTTAAAGAGTGAATATTTTTCATTCTGCCAAATTAACGCCTTTATTTTAACTCAATAAACCTAATTAAATTACTTTATGGCATTAACATTGATCAAAACTCAATCATAATTAAACATGAATAGTAGATACAAGCATATATATGTACATACATTACACAACAAGATTAAAAAAGGGAAACAAAGATTTAATTAACTATTTGATTGATGGCATAATAATTCGATTTTTAATTTGATATAGAAATACAAAATTAAATTAAAATACATACTAAAGAAAATGTAAGCCAGGGGTTTTTTAGGGACCAGGATGCTTTGGGGTATTAAATAATAAAACAAGACAAGACATTCGGTTGGTATGATTGATAAAAATATAATTCTATTATAAAATTTATACTGATGGCAATATTTTCATAACTTTTCATTTGATTTGAAAAAAAAAATAGAGTTTTTAATCATGAAGTATATAGCGATGGTGGAAAAATACTTTATGATTTTTGTGGCTTTAGACCTATTTTTTTTTTGTTTTTAATTATCAAAGCTTTTTTTATACATTTTGCATACATTTAATGCTTCAAAACTTATTAACGTTTAAATCTAAATGCCGATCTACATTCCACCAGCAGTTCACGTGGCAATTTTTTTATTGAAAAGTTGAAATTGGAATCTAATAAGAACATTCAATATAGGGAATTGTCCGAAGTGCGTTTTGTTTAGTTTTTAAGTATTTAAATGTGGATTTTTGGAACATTGGTGGTCTTTGAAAAAAAAATGTGACAAACCGGCCAGCTTTTTTGAAATTCAGTGAAACTCAGATAGAGGAAAAACTCAATCATTCGAATTCATTCTAAACGGGAGTAAGTTAGTGCCATTGTTCTTTCCCCACCATAGATTAGCCGTTTGTGTAAGAAATTATGTTGCATACCAACTTAGGCCACAATATGTACACATAAACGTTGGTAACACCACGTCAACTCGTTTTCAATGACACTATCTTTGTAAGCTCGAGTTTTGCTTGCAACATAGTTTGCTGTTAATTTGAAGATATCAAAGCTTGCGCGAGTCTTCATGGGACACAGCTTCTTTCGCACTCGTGTTGGAAGACTAATAATCAACTTGACATACCCAAATCCGCTGGCCCTGTTATCAAGGGGTGTTCTTCAAAACAATTACATACGTCCCTTCTTTTTAAGGTCATGGTAACGCTGATTAATTGTCAGCTTAAAAAATATCTCGAAGAACGAAAGCTTCTTAATGAACGGCACTACGGCTTTCAGGCAATAGATCACCGGTAATTTGATATGATTCCGCTCTTCTCGTTTTCCTTAAAACAAAAACGGCAATCCTGCTATTCTCTGTTCCAGGGCGGCTCCAGGATTTATTTTTAGGGTAGGCACAATATATATATCCTTTTTCTGAGTAGTTTTTTACTCAGCCAACTGGTTTCGTGACTTAGCTAATTTTCAAGTAATGTACAGATAACATATTAATATACATATATGGTTAATATATACTGAATAAATAATCACATTTTAGAATTTTTGAAAAATTTATTCAATACGAAGTAAAATTATATCAGCTTATTAGAGTAAATATTTAAGGTGTTAAACAGTTTTAAATCAAAATCTATCTCAGATACTTAAGATCCTTAAGCAATCAACCATTTACGTAAGTAACCAACTTAATTCACTAACACATCATTTGCTTTAAAAAAAACAGTATACTTAATATGTATTTAGGTAAGATATTGAAATACATACATATGTAAGTATAAAAAAACAAAAGTTGAGAAACAATATTGAAATGAAATAAATTCCATAGCTAACTAATGAAATACAATAATCGACTATATATGTAATGAAGTAGTTAATCTGTCATGTGTTTTATATTTGAAAATCTTTGAATATATTTGAATCTCAGACTGACTTTTCGGTTTGCCTACAAGCTAAGTGCAGACTAAATGTGAGAAAGTGTGCGTGAAATGATGCAAAAACCAAACACATTCTCACATTTAGTGTTCAGGCCCATCAAAATGCTTCATTTTAGTCCTCAGGCACATCTAAATGCTTCATTTGGCCTTCGTTCAAAAATGAAACAACCCTAACCAACAGAATCTGAAGTGCTGACATGGTCTTAAATTGAAAGATTTGTATAGCTTTTTAATTTCAATCCAAATAAAATAAATGTTGTAAATGTATTTTAATTTTAATAAAATTGACCAAACACATATTTAATGATTTATTAGTGCTGTATTTTGTTTACTTAAATTATTTGCGAACGCAATATGTGCTGCAACTGGTTAAGTATAATTGGAAATGGACAAAAGTGTAACTCAATACTTTGTAAAACAACACAACAGACAATTTTTTCAGCTGTAGTTTGCTTAGAGCATTTTTTTCTGCGGCGTTAAACAATAGGCGGGTGTCTCCGTATTTTTTTGTGTACAGAAAATGCTACGAGAAACATACTTGCGAAGTTCCATTGCCCACTTTGGCTAGTTCAGATTCCTCAATTAGATTAGTATTTTCATCATTTAAGCAGTTCGATAATTGCAAGACCAAATTTAGTTTTTTTTTGTTGCAAAAATATTCCTGAAAATTTCTTTTTGAGGGCTATGTTAGAGTTAGATTTTTGTTTGTAGTAAGATTTTGGAATACAAATTTGAGGGAACCATGTTTTAAAAATAAGTTGCTTTGTGTAAAGCATCTTTAAGGAATAGATTTAGGCAATATGTTTACACACAATACGAACTAAATGAGTGCAATAAATAGATTTAAGTAACTTTTTTATTCCAGTATGGGGAAACCGAACATCCAATAGAAAAAAAAATCAGTGAAAGCGCCAAAATCCATACATCTTGATTAAATAATGTTATCTTTTATGCTTACGCATAAAATTACGAATTTTGTAGCATATGAAAATTTCTAGACATTTTACAATGTGAAAAATTAAATATGCTATGAAATAATTGGCTGCTATTAATGCTTAATTTTTTTCTAAAAAGTTGATGAAGATTAGCCGAAGCGGAAATGTCTTTAATGAACATACCTAAAATATTATTGGCTTTCTTAAAAATATTTGTCTACACTAACCTCTGCTTTATATCTGAAAACTATTGTTTACGTATGTATATTTTTTCTATGTTCTGCATTTATATAAAATGTAATCTACGGTAGTATTTATTATATTAAGAAAAGCAAAAACATATACGTAAAACTCATTAATTTGTTTTCATTATTAGCAGCATTTTTACTAAACATACCCTTGAAACAATAATAAGTAAACTTGAACTTTGGTAACTATACATTTTTAAGGAATAATTGAAAATTGTATTTTGCGTTAAACTGTGGGAATTTTGCCATATTTATTTGCCATATATATTTTTGAAAATTTAGGGTAGGCCCGGGCCTACCCGGCCTACCCGCTGGAGCCGCCACTGCTCTGTTCAGTTTGAATTTGCAGTACACTTAACTTTAAAATCGAATCATTGTCCAGAATCTTACGAATCTCGAAAGAACCCATACGTCTAGTAAACCTGCACTTAAAAAAGCCCTTTGCAATTCTTTGTTAGATATTTGTTTTTTTTTTCATATTTTTTTGTATGTAGAAGAACTTTATGGTGGCCGTTGGGCGCATCTTTTTTAATGTTTTTTTATGTCTAAACAAACAAAAAAAATCGGTTATGATTAGCTCTAAGTTCTACGTAAGGGGCCGTTCAAATATTACGTAAGCAGATTTATTACAATTATTTACCCCCCCATCCCACTTGTCAGCAAAAGTAAGCAAAGCTCTTACATCCTCCCCCCATGCTTACGTAAACATTTTTCAAATAAAAATTTATTTTCTTTATATTATAATTATATAATATAAAATAAAAATTATACGTCTACTCGCTATAGTATCCAAACGAAACAATACACTGACAGAGGAAATTTAAACAAGTGAACAGCGCGTGGTAATTCCCCTAATCGGTTCTAAAGAGAGTGCCTAAACGTATGCGTTTATATTTGCGGGAATCCCCGAAAATGCGTTTCGTTTTCAAGCATAGACAATGTGAGGGTTACCATTCGTGTAAAAAAGTAAATAACTACCTGTTGGAAGTTATGGAAGGGTGATCAAGAAATAATCAATAAATAAGTCGAATTTGTATTCAAAAATATAACTCAGTTGTCTTTATTCAAAAGACGAATTGGATTTAGAGAAAACGTCCTTACACTTCAGAGAGTCGTCCAGAACTGACTAAAAAGTTCAAACTAATTGTAAATAAACACATGCAGTACTCTAAGGATAGAGTACCAAAACTTATTAAAGAAAGAGTTCTTTGTATGACTCAAGTGTCCGAAGTCATTAAACAGAGTTAGGACTAGCTTTTCCTGTTTACAACCAAGTGTTGAGTCTTGAGCATAAATATCATATTTTAAAACTATAAAATAAAATAAACTAAAATAAAACAGAAATATCAACTAACTAAGATTCATTTTTGTTCAGAGAATCCAACACTACCGATGACGTAATCATCATCTAGTCTCCCCTACCCCCCATGTCATCCAAAATAAGCAAAACAAAGACCCCCCACCACCTCATAGTGCTTACGTAATACTTGAACGGCCCCTAAATCTAAAGATTGTAATAATAAATAATAAACAAATAATGATGCGAAGTACGCATACAAAAATATGCATACATATGTATGTAGTTTCTTTTTGACGATAAAGCACGGATTGAATAATAAATGCAAATTAATTAATATTATACATAGCCATACATATGTACCTAAAAGAGAAAAACTTTAAAATACGAAATTAAGTACGAATTTTCGTGATTCATAGGAAATTATTATTGTGGACTCCTCTCAGTGTTCTCAAGAAATTTGGTCTGATGCCCAATTTGAGTGCTATAAAGTACTTACATACATTTATCAAATATATTAAGAGTCTGACAGACAAAAAAGGTTTATTTAAAGGAGTTACATCTTTGTAGGAACCTACTTATGAGCAAATAACATTTTTTGTCTGATTAATTCTAATTGGGGTAGATTCTTTAGTAAAAGTATACTTTAAAAAATGGAACCATACTACTTCCACTTGGGTAGAGCGTTCAACTCCATTTTTAAGAAAAAATATATCCTTTCCCCCACACAACTTAAGTTTCCTTTCGTTCTAGTTTGTCAGCAAAGCACACCATCCCTTGTGTATTGTATTTCATTAACATGAGTTTTTAATTACTTCGTTGATAGTTGAGTCTACATACATTATTAGACATTTTGTGGAAATCTTTTTTTCAAAACTTTGAAGTCGATTATCTCGGAAACTAAGCGTCCTACAGCATTGAAAATAGCAAATTCGTCATCTAGGGATCAGTACCTTTCCAACGATATATCATATTACACATTTTGTGGAAATCTTTTTTTCAAAACTTTGAAGTCGATTATCTCGGAAACTAAGCGTCCTACAGCATTGAAAATAGCAAATTCGTCATCTAGGGATCAGTACCTTTCCAACGATATATCATATTACACATTTTGTGGAAATTTTTTTTTCAAAACTTTGAAGTCGATTATCTCGGAAACTAAGCGTCCTACAGCATTGAAAATAGCAAATTCGTCATCTAGGGATCAGTACCTTTCCAACGATATATCATATTACACATTTTGTGGAAATTTTTTTTTTCAAAACTTTGAAGTCGATTATCTCGGAAACTAAGCGTCCTACAGCATTGAAAATAGCAAATTCGTCATCTAGGGATCAGTACCTTTCCAACGATATATCATATTACACATTTTGTGGAAATTTTTTTTTCAAAACTTTGAAGTCGATTATCTCGGAAACTAAGCGTCCTACAGCATTGAAAATAGCAAATTCGTCATCTAGGGATCAGTACCTTTTTTTTTCAAAACTTTGAAGTCGATTATCTCGGAAACTAAGCGTCCTACAGCATTGAAAATAGCAAATTCGTCATCTAGGGATCAGTACCTTTCCAACGATATATCATATTATACATTTTGTGGAAATTTTTTTTTCAAAACTTTGAAGTCGATTATCTCGGAAACTAAGCGTCCTACAGCATTGAAAATAGCAAATTCGTCATCTAGGGATCAGTACCTTTCCAACGATATATCATATTACACATTTTGTGGAAATTTTTTTTCAAAACTTTGAAGTCGATTATCTCGGAAACTAAGCGTCCTACAGCATTGAAAATAGCAAATTCGTCATCTAGGGATCAGTTCTTTTCCAACGATATATCATATTATACATTTTGTGGAAATTTTTTTTTTCAAAACTTTGAAGTCGATTATCTCGGAAACTAAGCGTCCTACAGCATTGAAA
This sequence comes from Eupeodes luniger, assembly GCA_951509635.1. Classification (NCBI taxonomy): domain Eukaryota; kingdom Metazoa; phylum Arthropoda; class Insecta; order Diptera; family Syrphidae; genus Eupeodes; species Eupeodes luniger. The sequence goes on from OX608074.1 coordinate 69,364,393, forward strand.
ATAGCAAATTCGTCATCTGGGGATCAGTACCTTTCCAACGATATACCATATTATACATTTTGTGGATATTTTTTTTTCAAAACTTTGAAGTCGATTATCTCGGAAACTAAGCGTCCTACAGCATTGAAAATAGCAAATTCGTCATCTAGGGATCAGTACCTTTCCAACGATATATCATATTATACATTTTGTGGAAATTTTTTTTCAAAACTTTGAAGTCGATTATCTCGGAAACTAAGCGTCCTACAGCATTGAAAATAGCAAATTCGTCATCTAGGGATCAGTACCTTTCCAACGATATATCATATTAGACATTTTGTGGAATTTTTTTTTCAAAACTTTGAAGTCGATTATCTCGGAAACTAAGCGCCCTACAGCATTGAAAATAGCAAATTCGTCATCTAGGGATCAGTACCTTTCCAACGATATATCATATTACACATTTTGTGGAATTTTTTTTTCAAAACTTTGAAGTCGATTATCTCGGAAACTAAGCGTCCTACAGCATTGAAAATAGCAAATTCGTCATCTAGGGATCAGTTCTTTTCCAACGATATATCATATTATACATTTTGTGGAAATTTTTTTTTTCAAAACTTTGAAGTCGATTATCTCGGAAACTAAGCGTCCTACAGCATTGAAAATAGCAAATTCGTCATCTGGGGATCAGTACCTTTCCAACGATATATCATATTACACATTTTGTGGACATTTTTTTTTTCAAAACTTTGAAGTCGATTATCTCGGAAACTAAGCGTCCTACAGCATTGAAAATAGCAAATTCGTCATCTAGGGATCAGTACCTTTCCAACGATATATCATATTACACATTTTGTGGGAATTTTTTTTTTCAAAACTTTGAAGTCGATTATTTCGGAAACTAAGCGTCCTACAGCATTGAAAATAGCAAATTCGTCATCTAGGGATCAGTACCTTTCCAACGATATACATTACATTACACATTTTGTGGAATTTTTTTTTCAAAACTTTGAAGTCGATTATCTCGGAAACTAAACGTCCTACAGCATTGAAAATAGCAAATTCGTCATCTAGGGATCAGTACCTTTCCAACGATATATCATATTAGACATTTTGTGGAAATTTTTTTTCAAAACTTTGAAGTCGATTATCTCGGAAACTAAGCGTCCTACAGCATTGAAAATAGCAAATTCGTCATCTAGGGATCAGTACCTTTCCAACGAGATATCATATTATACATTTTGTGGAATTTTTTTTTTCAAAACTTTGAAGTCGATTATCTCGGAAACTAAGCGTCCTACAGCATTGAAAATAGCAAATTCGTCATCTGGGGATCAGTACCTTTCCAACGATATATCATATTACACATTTTGTGGAAATTTTTTTTCAAAACTTTGAAGTCGATTATCTCGGAAACTAAGCGTCCTACAGCATTGAAAATAGCAAATTCGTCATCTAGGGATCAGTACCTTTCCAACGATATATCATATTATACATTTTGTGGAAATTTTTTTTTCAAAACTTTGAAGTCGATTATCTCGGAAACTAAGCGTCCTACAGCATTGAAAATAGCAAATTCGTCATCTAGGGATCAGTACCTTTCCAACGATATATCATATTACACATTTTGTGGAAATTTTTTTTCAAAACTTTGAAGTCGATTATCTCGGAAACTAAGCGTCCTACAGCATTGAAAATAGCAAATTCGTCATCTAGGGATCAGTTCTTTTCCAACGATATATCATATTATACATTTTGTGGAAATTTTTTTTTTCAAAACTTTGAAGTCGATTATCTCGGAAACTAAGCGTCCTACAGCATTGAAAATAGCAAATTCGTCATCTGGGGATCAGTACCTTTCCAACGATATACCATATTATACATTTTGTGGATATTTTTTTTTCAAAACTTTGAAGTCGATTATCTCGGAAACTAAGCGTCCTACAGCATTGAAAATAGCAAATTCGTCATCTAGGGATCAGTACCTTTCCAACGATATATCATATTATACATTTTGTGGAAATTTTTTTTCAAAACTTTGAAGTCGATTATCTCGGAAACTAAGCGTCCTACAGCATTGAAAATAGCAAATTCGTCATCTAGGGATCAGTACCTTTCCAACGATATATCATATTAGACATTTTGTGGAATTTTTTTTTCAAAACTTTGAAGTCGATTATCTCGGAAACTAAGCGCCCTACAGCATTGAAAATAGCAAATTCGTCATCTAGGGATCAGTACCTTTCCAACGATATATCATATTACACATTTTGTGGAATTTTTTTTTCAAAACTTTGAAGTCGATTATCTCGGAAACTAAGCGTCCTACAGCATTGAAAATAGCAAATTCGTCATCTAGGGATCAGTTCTTTTCCAACGATATATCATATTATACATTTTGTGGAAATTTTTTTTTTCAAAACTTTGAAGTCGATTATCTCGGAAACTAAGCGTCCTACAGCATTGAAAATAGCAAATTCGTCATCTGGGGATCAGTACCTTTCCAACGATATATCATATTACACATTTTGTGGACATTTTTTTTTTCAAAACTTTGAAGTCGATTATCTCGGAAACTAAGCGTCCTACAGCATTGAAAATAGCAAATTCGTCATCTAGGGATCAGTACCTTTCCAACGATATATCATATTACACATTTTGTGGGAATTTTTTTTTTCAAAACTTTGAAGTCGATTATTTCGGAAACTAAGCGTCCTACAGCATTGAAAATAGCAAATTCGTCATCTAGGGATCAGTACCTTTCCAACGATATATCATATTACACATTTTGTGGAATTTTTTTTTCAAAACTTTGAAGTCGATTATCTCGGAAACTAAACGTCCTACAGCATTGAAAATAGCAAATTCGTCATCTAGGGATCAGTACCTTTCCAACGATATATCATATTAGACATTTTGTGGAAATTTTTTTTCAAAACTTTGAAGTCGATTATCTCGGAAACTAAGCGTCCTACAGCATTGAAAATAGCAAATTCGTCATCTAGGGATCAGTACCTTTCCAACGAGATATCATATTATACATTTTGTGGAATTTTTTTTTTCAAAACTTTGAAGTCGATTATCTCGGAAACTAAGCGTCCTACAGCATTGAAAATAGCAAATTCGTCATCTGGGGATCAGTACCTTTCCAACGATATATCATATTACACATTTTGTGGAAATTTTTTTTCAAAACTTTGAAGTCGATTATCTCGGAAACTAAGCGTCCTACAGCATTGAAAATAGCAAATTCGTCATCTAGGGATCAGTACCTTTCCAACGATATATCATATTACACATTTTGTGGAAATTTTTTTTCAAAACTTTGAAGTCGATTATCTCGGAAACTAAGCGTCCTACAGCATTGAAAATAGCAAATTCGTCATCTAGGGATCAGTTCTTTTCCAACGATATATCATATTATACATTTTGTGGAAATTTTTTTTTTCAAAACTTTGAAGTCGATTATCTCGGAAACTAAGCGTCCTACAGCATTGAAAATAGCAAATTCGTCATCTGGGGATCAGTACCTTTCCAACGATATACCATATTATACATTTTGTGGATATTTTTTTTTCAAAACTTTGAAGTCGATTATCTCGGAAACTAAGCGTCCTACAGCATTGAAAATAGCAAATTCGTCATCTAGGGATCAGTACCTTTCCAACGATATATCATATTATACATTTTGTGGAAATTTTTTTTCAAAACTTTGAAGTCGATTATCTCGGAAACTAAGCGTCCTACAGCATTGAAAATAGCAAATTCGTCATCTAGGGATCAGTACCTTTCCAACGATATATCATATTAGACATTTTGTGGAATTTTTTTTTCAAAACTTTGAAGTCGATTATCTCGGAAACTAAGCGCCCTACAGCATTGAAAATAGCAAATTCGTCATCTAGGGATCAGTACCTTTCCAACGATATATCATATTACACATTTTGTGGAATTTTTTTTTCAAAACTTTGAAGTCGATTATCTCGGAAACTAAGCGTCCTACAGCATTGAAAATAGCAAATTCGTCATCTAGGGATCAGTTCTTTTCCAACGATATATCATATTATACATTTTGTGGAAATTTTTTTTTTCAAAACTTTGAAGTCGATTATCTCGGAAACTAAGCGTCCTACAGCATTGAAAATAGCAAATTCGTCATCTGGGGATCAGTACCTTTCCAACGATATATCATATTACACATTTTGTGGACATTTTTTTTTTCAAAACTTTGAAGTCGATTATCTCGGAAACTAAGCGTCCTACAGCATTGAAAATAGCAAATTCGTCATCTAGGGATCAGTACCTTTCCAACGATATATCATATTACACATTTTGTGGGAATTTTTTTTTTCAAAACTTTGAAGTCGATTATTTCGGAAACTAAGCGTCCTACAGCATTGAAAATAGCAAATTCGTCATCTAGGGATCAGTACCTTTCCAACGATATATCATATTACACATTTTGTGGAATTTTTTTTTCAAAACTTTGAAGTCGATTATCTCGGAAACTAAACGTCCTACAGCATTGAAAATAGCAAATTCGTCATCTAGGGATCAGTACCTTTCCAACGATATATCATATTAGACATTTTGTGGAAATTTTTTTTCAAAACTTTGAAGTCGATTATCTCGGAAACTAAGCGTCCTACAGCATTGAAAATAGCAAATTCGTCATCTAGGGATCAGTACCTTTCCAACGAGATATCATATTATACATTTTGTGGAATTTTTTTTTTCAAAACTTTGAAGTCGATTATCTCGGAAACTAAGCGTCCTACAGCATTGAAAATAGCAAATTCGTCATCTGGGGATCAGTACCTTTCCAACGATATATCATATTACACATTTTGTGGAAATTTTTTTTCAAAACTTTGAAGTCGATTATCTCGGAAACTAAGCGTCCTACAGCATTGAAAATAGCAAATTCGTCATCTAGGGATCAGTTCTTTTCCAACGATATATCATATTATACATTTTGTGGAAATTTTTTTTTCAAAACTTTGAAGTCGATTATCTCGGAAACTAAGCGTCCTACAGCATTGAAAATAGCAAATTCGTCATCTAGGGATCAGTACCTTTCCAACGATATATCATATTACACATTTTGTGGACATTTTTTTTTTCAAAACTTTGAAGTCGATTATCTCGGAAACTAAGCGTCCTACAGCATTGAAAATAGCAAATTCGTCATCTAGGGATCAGTACCTTTCCAACGATATATCATATTACACATTTTGTGGATATTTTTTTTTCAAAACTTTGAAGTCGATTATTTCGGAAACTAAGCGTCCTACAGCATTGAAAATAGCAAATTCGTCATCTAGGGATCAGTTCTTTTCCAACGATATATCATATTATACATTTTGTGGAAATTTTTTTTTTCAAAACTTTGAAGTCGATTATCTCGGAAACTAAGCGTCCTACAGCATTGAAAATAGCAAATTCGTCATCTGGGGATCAGTACCTTTCCAACGATATATCATATTACACATTTTGTGGACATTTTTTTTTTCAAAACTTTGAAGTCGATTATCTCGGAAACTAAGCGTCCTACAGCATTGAAAATAGCAAATTCGTCATCTAGGGATCAGTACCTTTCCAACGATATATCATATTACACATTTTGTGGGAATTTTTTTTTTCAAAACTTTGAAGTCGATTATTTCGGAAACTAAGCGTCCTACAGCATTGAAAATAGCAAATTCGTCATCTAGGGATCAGTACCTTTCCAACGATATATCATATTACACATTTTGTGGAATTTTTTTTTCAAAACTTTGAAGTCGATTATCTCGGAAACTAAACGTCCTACAGCATTGAAAATAGCAAATTCGTCATCTAGGGATCAGTACCTTTCCAACGATATATCATATTAGACATTTTGTGGAAATTTTTTTTCAAAACTTTGAAGTCGATTATCTCGGAAACTAAGCGTCCTACAGCATTGAAAATAGCAAATTCGTCATCTAGGGATCAGTACCTTTCCAACGAGATATCATATTATACATTTTGTGGAATTTTTTTTTTCAAAACTTTGAAGTCGATTATCTCGGAAACTAAGCGTCCTACAGCATTGAAAATAGCAAATTCGTCATCTGGGGATCAGTACCTTTCCAACGATATATCATATTACACATTTTGTGGAAATTTTTTTTCAAAACTTTGAAGTCGATTATCTCGGAAACTAAGCGTCCTACAGCATTGAAAATAGCAAATTCGTCATCTAGGGATCAGTTCTTTTCCAACGATATATCATATTATACATTTTGTGGAAATTTTTTTTTCAAAACTTTGAAGTCGATTATCTCGGAAACTAAGCGTCCTACAGCATTGAAAATAGCAAATTCGTCATCTAGGGATCAGTACCTTTCCAACGATATATCATATTACACATTTTGTGGACATTTTTTTTTTCAAAACTTTGAAGTCGATTATCTCGGAAACTAAGCGTCCTACAGCATTGAAAATAGCAAATTCGTCATCTAGGGATCAGTACCTTTCCAACGATATATCATATTACACATTTTGTGGATATTTTTTTTTCAAAACTTTGAAGTCGATTATTTCGGAAACTAAGCGTCCTACAGCATTGAAAATAGCAAATTCGTCATCTAGGGATCAGTACCTTTCCAACGATATATCATATTATACATTTTGTGGATATTTTTTTTTCAAAACTTTGAAGTCGATTATCTCGGAAACTAAGCGTCCTACAGCATTGAAAATAGCAAATTCGTCATCTAGGGATCAGTACCTTTCCAACGATATATCATATTAGGTACACATTTTGTGGAATTTTTTTTTTTCAAAACTTTGAAGTCGATTATCTCGGAAACTAAGCGTCCTACAGCATTGAAAATAGCAAATTCGTCATCTAGGGATCAGTACCTTTCCAACGATATATCATATTATACATTTTGTGGAAATTTTTTTTTCAAAACTTTGAAGTCGATTATCTCGGAAACTAAGCGTCCTACAGCATTGAAAATAGCAAATTCGTCATCTAGGGATCAGTACCTTTCCAACGATATATCATATTACACATTTTGTGGAAATTTTTTTTCAAAACTTTGAAGTCGATTATCTCGGAAACTAAGCGTCCTACAGCATTGAAAATAGCAAATTCGTCATCTAGGGATCAGTTCTTTTCCAACGATATATCATATTATACAGTTTGTGGAAATTTTTTTTTTCAAAACTTTGAAGTCGATTATCTCGGAAACTAAGCGTCCTACAGCATTGAAAATAGCAAATTCGTCATCTGGGGATCAGTACCTTTCCAACGATATACCATATTATACATTTTGTGGATATTTTTTTTTCAAAACTTTGAAGTCGATTATCTCGGAAACTAAGCGTCCTACAGCATTGAAAATAGCAAATTCGTCATCTAGGGATCAGTACCTTTCCAACGATATATCATATTATACATTTTGTGGAAATTTTTTTTCAAAACTTTGAAGTCGATTATCTCGGAAACTAAGCGTCCTACAGCATTGAAAATAGCAAATTCGTCATCTAGGGATCAGTACCTTTCCAACGATATATCATATTAGACATTTTGTGGAATTTTTTTTTCAAAACTTTGAAGTCGATTATCTCGGAAACTAAGCGCCCTACAGCATTGAAAATAGCAAATTCGTCATCTAGGGATCAGTACCTTTCCAACGATATATCATATTACACATTTTGTGGAATTTTTTTTTCAAAACTTTGAAGTCGATTATCTCGGAAACTAAGCGTCCTACAGCATTGAAAATAGCAAATTCGTCATCTAGGGATCAGTTCTTTTCCAACGATATATCATATTATACATTTTGTGGAAATTTTTTTTTTCAAAACTTTGAAGTCGATTATCTCGGAAACTAAGCGTCCTACAGCATTGAAAATAGCAAATTCGTCATCTGGGGATCAGTACCTTTCCAACGATATATCATATTACACATTTTGTGGACATTTTTTTTTTCAAAACTTTGAAGTCGATTATCTCGGAAACTAAGCGTCCTACAGCATTGAAAATAGCAAATTCGTCATCTAGGGATCAGTACCTTTCCAACGATATATCATATTACACATTTTGTGGGAATTTTTTTTTTCAAAACTTTGAAGTCGATTATTTCGGAAACTAAGCGTCCTACAGCATTGAAAATAGCAAATTCGTCATCTAGGGATCAGTACCTTTCCAACGATATATCATATTACACATTTTGTGGAATTTTTTTTTCAAAACTTTGAAGTCGATTATCTCGGAAACTAAACGTCCTACAGCATTGAAAATAGCAAATTCGTCATCTAGGGATCAGTACCTTTCCAACGATATATCATATTAGACATTTTGTGGAAATTTTTTTTCAAAACTTTGAAGTCGATTATCTCGGAAACTAAGCGTCCTACAGCATTGAAAATAGCAAATTCGTCATCTAGGGATCAGTACCTTTCCAACGAGATATCATATTATACATTTTGTGGAATTTTTTTTTTCAAAACTTTGAAGTCGATTATCTCGGAAACTAAGCGTCCTACAGCATTGAAAATAGCAAATTCGTCATCTGGGGATCAGTACCTTTCCAACGATATATCATATTACACATTTTGTGGAATTTTTTTTTCAAAACTTTGAAGTCGATTATCTCGGAAACTAAACGTCCTACAGCATTGAAAATAGCAAATTCGTCATCTAGGGATCAGTACCTTTCCAACGATATATCATATTAGACATTTTGTGGAAATTTTTTTTCAAAACTTTGAAGTCGATTATCTCGGAAACTAAGCGTCCTACAGCATTGAAAATAGCAAATTCGTCATCTAGGGATCAGTACCTTTCCAACGAGATATCATATTATACATTTTGTGGAATTTTTTTTTTCAAAACTTTGAAGTCGATTATCTCGGAAACTAAGCGTCCTACAGCATTGAAAATAGCAAATTCGTCATCTGGGGATCAGTACCTTTCCAACGATATATCATATTACACATTTTGTGGAAATTTTTTTTCAAAACTTTGAAGTCGATTATCTCGGAAACTAAGCGTCCTACAGCATTGAAAATAGCAAATTCGTCATCTAGGGATCAGTACCTTTCCAACGATATATCATATTATACATTTTGTGGAAATTTTTTTTTCAAAACTTTGAAGTCGATTATCTCGGAAACTAAGCGTCCTACAGCATTGAAAATAGCAAATTCGTCATCTAGGGATCAGTACCTTTCCAACGATATATCATATTACACATTTTGTGGAAATTTTTTTTCAAAACTTTGAAGTCGATTATCTCGGAAACTAAGCGTCCTACAGCATTGAAAATAGCAAATTCGTCATCTAGGGATCAGTTCTTTTCCAACGATATATCATATTATACATTTTGTGGAAATTTTTTTTTTCAAAACTTTGAAGTCGATTATCTCGGAAACTAAGCGTCCTACAGCATTGAAAATAGCAAATTCGTCATCTGGGGATCAGTACCTTTCCAACGATATACCATATTATACATTTTGTGGATATTTTTTTTTCAAAACTTTGAAGTCGATTATCTCGGAAACTAAGCGTCCTACAGCATTGAAAATAGCAAATTCGTCATCTAGGGATCAGTACCTTTCCAACGATATATCATATTATACATTTTGTGGAAATTTTTTTTCAAAACTTTGAAGTCGATTATCTCGGAAACTAAGCGTCCTACAGCATTGAAAATAGCAAATTCGTCATCTAGGGATCAGTACCTTTCCAACGATATATCATATTAGACATTTTGTGGAATTTTTTTTTCAAAACTTTGAAGTCGATTATCTCGGAAACTAAGCGCCCTATAGCATTGAAAATAGCAAATTCGTCATCTAGGGATCAGTACCTTTCCAACGATATATCATATTACACATTTTGTGGAATTTTTTTTTCAAAACTTTGAAGTCGATTATCTCGGAAACTAAGCGTCCTACAGCATTGAAAATAGCAAATTCGTCATCTAGGGATCAGTTCTTTTCCAACGATATATCATATTATACATTTTGTGGAAATTTTTTTTTTCAAAACTTTGAAGTCGATTATCTCGGAAACTAAGCGTCCTACAGCATTGAAAATAGCAAATTCGTCATCTGGGGATCAGTACCTTTCCAACGATATATCATATTACACATTTTGTGGACATTTTTTTTTTCAAAACTTTGAAGTCGATTATCTCGGAAACTAAGCGTCCTACAGCATTGAAAATAGCAAATTCGTCATCTAGGGATCAGTACCTTTCCAACGATATATCATATTACACATTTTGTGGGAATTTTTTTTTTCAAAACTTTGAAGTCGATTATTTCGGAAACTAAGCGTCCTACAGCATTGAAAATAGCAAATTCGTCATCTAGGGATCAGTACCTTTCCAACGATATATCATATTACACATTTTGTGGAATTTTTTTTTCAAAACTTTGAAGTCGATTATCTCGGAAACTAAACGTCCTACAGCATTGAAAATAGCAAATTCGTCATCTAGGGATCAGTACCTTTCCAACGATATATCATATTAGACATTTTGTGGAAATTTTTTTTCAAAACTTTGAAGTCGATTATCTCGGAAACTAAGCGTCCTACAGCATTGAAAATAGCAAATTCGTCATCTAGGGATCAGTACCTTTCCAACGAGATATCATATTATACATTTTGTGGAATTTTTTTTTTCAAAACTTTGAAGTCGATTATCTCGGAAACTAAGCGTCCTACAGCATTGAAAATAGCAAATTCGTCATCTGGGGATCAGTACCTTTCCAACGATATATCATATTACACATTTTGTGGAAATTTTTTTTCAAAACTTTGAAGTCGATTATCTCGGAAACTAAGCGTCCTACAGCATTGAAAATAGCAAATTCGTCATCTAGGGATCAGTTCTTTTCCAACGATATATCATATTATACATTTTGTGGAAATTTTTTTTTCAAAACTTTGAAGTCGATTATCTCGGAAACTAAGCGTCCTACAGCATTGAAAATAGCAAATTCGTCATCTAGGGATCAGTACCTTTCCAACGATATATCATATTACACATTTTGTGGACATTTTTTTTTTCAAAACTTTGAAGTCGATTATCTCGGAAACTAAGCGTCCTACAGCATTGAAAATAGCAAATTCGTCATCTAGGGATCAGTACCTTTCCAACGATATATCATATTACACATTTTGTGGATATTTTTTTTTCAAAACTTTGAAGTCGATTATTTCGGAAACTAAGCGTCCTACAGCATTGAAAATAGCAAATTCGTCATCTAGGGATCAGTACCTTTCCAACGATATATCATATTATACATTTTGTGGATATTTTTTTTTCAAAACTTTGAAGTCGATTATCTCGGAAACTAAGCGTCCTACAGCATTGAAAATAGCAAATTCGTCATCTAGGGATCAGTACCTTTCCAACGATATATCATATTAGGTACACATTTTGTGGAATTTTTTTTTTTCAAAACTTTGAAGTCGATTATCTCGGAAACTAAGCGTCCTACAGCATTGAAAATAGCAAATTCGTCATCTAGGGATCAGTACCTTTCCAACGATATATCATATTATACATTTTGTGGAAATTTTTTTTTCAAAACTTTGAAGTCGATTATCTCGGAAACTAAGCGTCCTACAGCATTGAAAATAGCAAATTCGTCATCTAGGGATCAGTACCTTTCCAACGATATATCATATTACACATTTTGTGGAAATTTTTTTTCAAAACTTTGAAGTCGATTATCTCGGAAACTAAGCGTCCTACAGCATTGAAAATAGCAAATTCGTCATCTAGGGATCAGTTCTTTTCCAACGATATATCATATTATACAGTTTGTGGAAATTTTTTTTTTCAAAACTTTGAAGTCGATTATCTCGGAAACTAAGCGTCCTACAGCATTGAAAATAGCAAATTCGTCATCTGGGGATCAGTACCTTTCCAACGATATACCATATTATACATTTTGTGGATATTTTTTTTTCAAAACTTTGAAGTCGATTATCTCGGAAACTAAGCGTCCTACAGCATTGAAAATAGCAAATTCGTCATCTAGGGATCAGTACCTTTCCAACGATATATCATATTATACATTTTGTGGAAATTTTTTTTCAAAACTTTGAAGTCGATTATCTCGGAAACTAAGCGTCCTACAGCATTGAAAATAGCAAATTCGTCATCTAGGGATCAGTACCTTTCCAACGATATATCATATTACACATTTTGTGGAAATTTTTTTTCAAAACTTTGAAGTCGATTATCTCGGAAACTAAGCGTCCTACAGCATTGAAAATAGCAAATTCGTCATCTAGGGATCAGTTCTTTTCCAACGATATATCATATTATACAGTTTGTGGAAATTTTTTTTTTCAAAACTTTGAAGTCGATTATCTCGGAAACTAAGCGTCCTACAGCATTGAAAATAGCAAATTCGTCATCTGGGGATCAGTACCTTTCCAACGATATACCATATTATACATTTTGTGGATATTTTTTTTTCAAAACTTTGAAGTCGATTATCTCGGAAACTAAGCGTCCTACAGCATTGAAAATAGCAAATTCGTCATCTAGGGATCAGTACCTTTCCAACGATATATCATATTATACATTTTGTGGAAATTTTTTTTCAAAACTTTGAAGTCGATTATCTCGGAAACTAAGCGTCCTACAGCATTGAAAATAGCAAATTCGTCATCTAGGGATCAGTACCTTTCCAACGATATATCATATTAGACATTTTGTGGAATTTTTTTTTCAAAACTTTGAAGTCGATTATCTCGGAAACTAAGCGTCCTACAGCATTGAAAATAGCAAATTCGTCATCTGGGGATCAGTACCTTTCCAACGATATATCATATTAGACATTTTGTGGAAATTTTTTTTTTCAAAACTTTGAAGTCGATTATCTCGGAAACTAAGCGTCCTACAGCATTGAAAATAGCAAATTCGTCATCTAGGGATCAGTACCTTTCCAACGATATATCATATTACACATTTTGTGGGAATTTTTTTTTTCAAAACTTTGAAGTCGATTATTTCGGAAACTAAGCGTCCTACAGCATTGAAAATAGCAAATTCGTCATCTAGGGATCAGTACCTTTCCAACGATATATCATATTACACATTTTGTGGAATTTTTTTTTCAAAACTTTGAAGTCGATTATCTCGGAAACTAAACGTCCTACAGCATTGAAAATAGCAAATTCGTCATCTAGGGATCAGTACCTTTCCAACGATATATCATATTAGACATTTTGTGGAAATTTTTTTTCAAAACTTTGAAGTCGATTATCTCGGAAACTAAGCGTCCTACAGCATTGAAAATAGCAAATTCGTCATCTAGGGATCAGTACCTTTCCAACGAGATATCATATTATACATTTTGTGGAATTTTTTTTTTCAAAACTTTGAAGTCGATTATCTCGGAAACTAAGCGTCCTACAGCATTGAAAATAGCAAATTCGTCATCTGGGGATCAGTACCTTTCCAACGATATATCATATTACACATTTTGTGGAAATTTTTTTTCAAAACTTTGAAGTCGATTATCTCGGAAACTAAGCGTCCTACAGCATTGAAAATAGCAAATTCGTCATCTAGGGATCAGTTCTTTTCCAACGATATATCATATTATACATTTTGTGGAAATTTTTTTTTCAAAACTTTGAAGTCGATTATCTCGGAAACTAAGCGTCCTACAGCATTGAAAATAGCAAATTCGTCATCTAGGGATCAGTACCTTTCCAACGATATATCATATTACACATTTTGTGGCCATTTTTTTTTTCAAAACTTTGAAGTCGATTATCTCGGAAACTAAGCGTCCTACAGCATTGAAAATAGCAAATTCGTCATCTAGGGATCAGTACCTTTCCAACGATATATCATATTACACATTTTGTGGATATTTTTTTTTCAAAACTTTGAAGTCGATTATTTCGGAAACTAAGCGTCCTACAGCATTGAAAATAGCAAATTCGTCATCTAGGGATCAGTACCTTTCCAACGATATATCATATTATACATTTTGTGGATATTTTTTTTTCAAAACTTTGAAGTCGATTATCTCGGAAACTAAGCGTCCTACAGCATTGAAAATAGCAAATTCGTCATCTAGGGATCAGTACCTTTCCAACGATATATCATATTAGGTACACATTTTGTGGAATTTTTTTTTTTCAAAACTTTGAAGTCGATTATCTCGGAAACTAAGCGTCCTACAGCATTGAAAATAGCAAATTCGTCATCTAGGGATCAGTACCTTTCCAACGAGATATCATATTATACATTTTGTGGAATTTTTTTTTTCAAAACTTTGAAGTCGATTATCTCGGAAACTAAGCGTCCTACAGCATTGAAAATAGCAAATTCGTCATCTGGGGATCAGTACCTTTCCAACGATATATCATATTACACATTTTGTGGAAATTTTTTTTCAAAACTTTGAAGTCGATTATCTCGGAAACTAAGCGTCCTACAGCATTGAAAATAGCAAATTCGTCATCTAGGGATCAGTTCTTTTCCAACGATATATCATATTATACATTTTGTGGAAATTTTTTTTTCAAAACTTTGAAGTCGATTATCTCGGAAACTAAGCGTCCTACAGCATTGAAAATAGCAAATTCGTCATCTAGGGATCAGTACCTTTCCAACGATATATCATATTACACATTTTGTGGACATTTTTTTTTCAAAACTTTGAAGTCGATTATCTCGGAAACTAAGCGTCCTACAGCATTGAAAATAGCAAATTCGTCATCTAGGGATCAGTACCTTTCCAACGATATATCATATTATACATTTTGTGGATATTTTTTTTTCAAAACTTTGAAGTCGATTATCTCGGAAACTAAGCGTCCTACAGCATTGAAAATAGCAAATTCGTCATCTGGGGATCAGTACCTTTCCAACGATATATCATATTACACATTTTGTGGAAATTTTTTTTCAAAACTTTGAAGTCGATTATCTCGGAAACTAAGCGTCCTACAGCATTGAAAATAGCAAATTCGTCATCTAGGGATCAGTTCTTTTCCAACGATATATCATATTATACATTTTGTGGAAATTTTTTTTTCAAAACTTTGAAGTCGATTATCTCGGAAACTAAGCGTCCTACAGCATTGAAAATAGCAAATTCGTCATCTAGGGATCAGTACCTTTCCAACGATATATCATATTAGACATTTTGTGGAATTTTTTTTTCAAAACTTTGAAGTCGATTATCTCGGAAACTAAGCGCCCTACAGCATTGAAAATAGCAAATTCGTCATCTAGGGATCAGTACCTTTCCAACGATATATCATATTACACATTTTGTGGAATTTTTTTTTCAAAACTTTGAAGTCGATTATCTCGGAAACTAAGCGTCCTACAGCATTGAAAATAGCAAATTCGTCATCTAGGGATCAGTTCTTTTCCAACGATATATCATATTATACATTTTGTGGAAATTTTTTTTTCAAAACTTTGAAGTCGATTATCTCGGAAACTAAGCGTCCTACAGCATTGAAAATAGCAAATTCGTCATCTGGGGATCAGTACCTTTCCAACGATATATCATATTACACATTTTGTGGACATTTTTTTTTTCAAAACTTTGAAGTCGATTATCTCGGAAACTAAGCGTCCTACAGCATTGAAAATAGCAAATTCGTCATCTAGGGATCAGTACCTTTCCAACGATATATCATATTACACATTTTGTGGGAATTTTTTTTTTCAAAACTTTGAAGTCGATTATTTCGGAAACTAAGCGTCCTACAGCATTGAAAATAGCAAATTCGTCATCTAGGGATCAGTACCTTTCCAACGATATATCATATTACACATTTTGTGGAATTTTTTTTTCAAAACTTTGAAGTCGATTATCTCGGAAACTAAACGTCCTACAGCATTGAAAATAGCAAATTCGTCATCTAGGGATCAGTACCTTTCCAACGATATATCATATTACACATTTTGTGGAAATTTTTTTTCAAAACTTTGAAGTCGATTATCTCGGAAACTAAGCGTCCTACAGCATTGAAAATAGCAAATTCGTCATCTAGGGATCAGTTCTTTTCCAACGATATATCATATTATACAGTTTGTGGAAATTTTTTTTTTCAAAACTTTGAAGTCGATTATCTCGGAAACTAAGCGTCCTACAGCATTGAAAATAGCAAATTCGTCATCTGGGGATCAGTACCTTTCCAACGATATACCATATTATACATTTTGTGGATATTTTTTTTTCAAAACTTTGAAGTCGATTATCTCGGAAACTAAGCGTCCTACAGCATTGAAAATAGCAAATTCGTCATCTAGGGATCAGTACCTTTCCAACGATATATCATATTATACATTTTGTGGAAATTTTTTTTCAAAACTTTGAAGTCGATTATCTCGGAAACTAAGCGTCCTACAGCATTGAAAATAGCAAATTCGTCATCTAGGGATCAGTACCTTTCCAACGATATATCATATTAGACATTTTGTGGAATTTTTTTTTCAAAACTTTGAAGTCGATTATCTCGGAAACTAAGCGCCCTACAGCATTGAAAATAGCAAATTCGTCATCTAGGGATCAGTACCTTTCCAACGATATATCATATTACACATTTTGTGGAATTTTTTTTTCAAAACTTTGAAGTCGATTATCTCGGAAACTAAGCGTCCTACAGCATTGAAAATAGCAAATTCGTCATCTAGGGATCAGTTCTTTTCCAACGATATATCATATTATACATTTTGTGGAAATTTTTTTTTTCAAAACTTTGAAGTCGATTATCTCGGAAACTAAGCGTCCTACAGCATTGAAAATAGCAAATTCGTCATCTGGGGATCAGTACCTTTCCAACGATATATCATATTACACATTTTGTGGACATTTTTTTTTTCAAAACTTTGAAGTCGATTATCTCGGAAACTAAGCGTCCTACAGCATTGAAAATAGCAAATTCGTCATCTAGGGATCAGTACCTTTCCAACGATATATCATATTACACATTTTGTGGGAATTTTTTTTTTCAAAACTTTGAAGTCGATTATTTCGGAAACTAAGCGTCCTACAGCATTGAAAATAGCAAATTCGTCATCTAGGGATCAGTACCTTTCCAACGATATATCATATTACACATTTTGTGGAATTTTTTTTTCAAAACTTTGAAGTCGATTATCTCGGAAACTAAACGTCCTACAGCATTGAAAATAGCAAATTCGTCATCTAGGGATCAGTACCTTTCCAACGATATATCATATTAGACATTTTGTGGAAATTTTTTTTCAAAACTTTGAAGTCGATTATCTCGGAAACTAAGCGTCCTACAGCATTGAAAATAGCAAATTCGTCATCTAGGGATCAGTACCTTTCCAACGAGATATCATATTATACATTTTGTGGAATTTTTTTTTTCAAAACTTTGAAGTCGATTATCTCGGAAACTAAGCGTCCTACAGCATTGAAAATAGCAAATTCGTCATCTGGGGATCAGTACCTTTCCAACGATATATCATATTACACATTTTGTGGAATTTTTTTTTCAAAACTTTGAAGTCGATTATCTCGGAAACTAAACGTCCTACAGCATTGAAAATAGCAAATTCGTCATCTAGGGATCAGTACCTTTCCAACGATATATCATATTAGACATTTTGTGGAAATTTTTTTTCAAAACTTTGAAGTCGATTATCTCGGAAACTAAGCGTCCTACAGCATTGAAAATAGCAAATTCGTCATCTAGGGATCAGTACCTTTCCAACGAGATATCATATTATACATTTTGTGGAATTTTTTTTTTCAAAACTTTGAAGTCGATTATCTCGGAAACTAAGCGTCCTACAGCATTGAAAATAGCAAATTCGTCATCTGGGGATCAGTACCTTTCCAACGATATATCATATTACACATTTTGTGGAAATTTTTTTTCAAAACTTTGAAGTCGATTATCTCGGAAACTAAGCGTCCTACAGCATTGAAAATAGCAAATTCGTCATCTAGGGATCAGTACCTTTCCAACGATATATCATATTATACATTTTGTGGAAATTTTTTTTTCAAAACTTTGAAGTCGATTATCTCGGAAACTAAGCGTCCTACAGCATTGAAAATAGCAAATTCGTCATCTAGGGATCAGTACCTTTCCAACGATATATCATATTACACATTTTGTGGAAATTTTTTTTCAAAACTTTGAAGTCGATTATCTCGGAAACTAAGCGTCCTACAGCATTGAAAATAGCAAATTCGTCATCTAGGGATCAGTTCTTTTCCAACGATATATCATATTATACATTTTGTGGAAATTTTTTTTTTCAAAACTTTGAAGTCGATTATCTCGGAAACTAAGCGTCCTACAGCATTGAAAATAGCAAATTCGTCATCTGGGGATCAGTACCTTTCCAACGATATACCATATTATACATTTTGTGGATATTTTTTTTTCAAAACTTTGAAGTCGATTATCTCGGAAACTAAGCGTCCTACAGCATTGAAAATAGCAAATTCGTCATCTAGGGATCAGTACCTTTCCAACGATATATCATATTATACATTTTGTGGAAATTTTTTTTCAAAACTTTGAAGTCGATTATCTCGGAAACTAAGCGTCCTACAGCATTGAAAATAGCAAATTCGTCATCTAGGGATCAGTACCTTTCCAACGATATATCATATTAGACATTTTGTGGAATTTTTTTTTCAAAACTTTGAAGTCGATTATCTCGGAAACTAAGCGCCCTATAGCATTGAAAATAGCAAATTCGTCATCTAGGGATCAGTACCTTTCCAACGATATATCATATTACACATTTTGTGGAATTTTTTTTTCAAAACTTTGAAGTCGATTATCTCGGAAACTAAGCGTCCTACAGCATTGAAAATAGCAAATTCGTCATCTAGGGATCAGTTCTTTTCCAACGATATATCATATTATACATTTTGTGGAAATTTTTTTTTTCAAAACTTTGAAGTCGATTATCTCGGAAACTAAGCGTCCTACAGCATTGAAAATAGCAAATTCGTCATCTGGGGATCAGTACCTTTCCAACGATATATCATATTACACATTTTGTGGACATTTTTTTTTTCAAAACTTTGAAGTCGATTATCTCGGAAACTAAGCGTCCTACAGCATTGAAAATAGCAAATTCGTCATCTAGGGATCAGTACCTTTCCAACGATATATCATATTACACATTTTGTGGGAATTTTTTTTTTCAAAACTTTGAAGTCGATTATTTCGGAAACTAAGCGTCCTACAGCATTGAAAATAGCAAATTCGTCATCTAGGGATCAGTACCTTTCCAACGATATATCATATTAGACATTTTGTGGAAATTTTTTTTCAAAACTTTGAAGTCGATTATCTCGGAAACTAAGCGTCCTACAGCATTGAAAATAGCAAATTCGTCATCTAGGGATCAGTACCTTTCCAACGAGATATCATATTATACATTTTGTGGAATTTTTTTTTTCAAAACTTTGAAGTCGATTATCTCGGAAACTAAGCGTCCTACAGCATTGAAAATAGCAAATTCGTCATCTGGGGATCAGTACCTTTCCAACGATATATCATATTACACATTTTGTGGAAATTTTTTTTCAAAACTTTGAAGTCGATTATCTCGGAAACTAAGCGTCCTACAGCATTGAAAATAGCAAATTCGTCATCTAGGGATCAGTTCTTTTCCAACGATATATCATATTATACATTTTGTGGAAATTTTTTTTTCAAAACTTTGAAGTCGATTATCTCGGAAACTAAGCGTCCTACAGCATTGAAAATAGCAAATTCGTCATCTAGGGATCAGTACCTTTCCAACGATATATCATATTACACATTTTGTGGACATTTTTTTTTTCAAAACTTTGAAGTCGATTATCTCGGAAACTAAGCGTCCTACAGCATTGAAAATAGCAAATTCGTCATCTAGGGATCAGTACCTTTCCAACGATATATCATATTACACATTTTGTGGATATTTTTTTTTCAAAACTTTGAAGTCGATTATTTCGGAAACTAAGCGTCCTACAGCATTGAAAATAGCAAATTCGTCATCTAGGGATCAGTACCTTTCCAACGATATATCATATTATACATTTTGTGGATATTTTTTTTTCAAAACTTTGAAGTCGATTATCTCGGAAACTAAGCGTCCTACAGCATTGAAAATAGCAAATTCGTCATCTAGGGATCAGTACCTTTCCAACGATATATCATATTAGGTACACATTTTGTGGAATTTTTTTTTTTCAAAACTTTGAAGTCGATTATCTCGGAAACTAAGCGTCCTACAGCATTGAAAATAGCAAATTCGTCATCTAGGGATCAGTACCTTTCCAACGATATATCATATTATACATTTTGTGGAAATTTTTTTTTCAAAACTTTGAAGTCGATTATCTCGGAAACTAAGCGTCCTACAGCATTGAAAATAGCAAATTCGTCATCTAGGGATCAGTACCTTTCCAACGATATATCATATTACACATTTTGTGGAAATTTTTTTTCAAAACTTTGAAGTCGATTATCTCGGAAACTAAGCGTCCTACAGCATTGAAAATAGCAAATTCGTCATCTAGGGATCAGTTCTTTTCCAACGATATATCATATTATACAGTTTGTGGAAATTTTTTTTTTCAAAACTTTGAAGTCGATTATCTCGGAAACTAAGCGTCCTACAGCATTGAAAATAGCAAATTCGTCATCTGGGGATCAGTACCTTTCCAACGATATACCATATTATACATTTTGTGGATATTTTTTTTTCAAAACTTTGAAGTCGATTATCTCGGAAACTAAGCGTCCTACAGCATTGAAAATAGCAAATTCGTCATCTAGGGATCAGTACCTTTCCAACGATATATCATATTATACATTTTGTGGAAATTTTTTTTCAAAACTTTGAAGTCGATTATCTCGGAAACTAAGCGTCCTACAGCATTGAAAATAGCAAATTCGTCATCTAGGGATCAGTACCTTTCCAACGATATATCATATTAGACATTTTGTGGAATTTTTTTTTCAAAACTTTGAAGTCGATTATCTCGGAAACTAAGCGCCCTACAGCATTGAAAATAGCAAATTCGTCATCTAGGGATCAGTACCTTTCCAACGATATATCATATTACACATTTTGTGGAATTTTTTTTTCAAAACTTTGAAGTCGATTATCTCGGAAACTAAGCGTCCTACAGCATTGAAAATAGCAAATTCGTCATCTAGGGATCAGTTCTTTTCCAACGATATATCATATTATACATTTTGTGGAAATTTTTTTTTCAAAACTTTGAAGTCGATTATCTCGGAAACTAAGCGTCCTACAGCATTGAAAATAGCAAATTCGTCATCTGGGGATCAGTACCTTTCCAACGATATATCATATTACACATTTTGTGGACATTTTTTTTTTCAAAACTTTGAAGTCGATTATCTCGGAAACTAAGCGTCCTACAGCATTGAAAATAGCAAATTCGTCATCTAGGGATCAGTACCTTTCCAACGATATATCATATTACACATTTTGTGGGAATTTTTTTTTTCAAAACTTTGAAGTCGATTATTTCGGAAACTAAGCGTCCTACAGCATTGAAAATAGCAAATTCGTCATCTAGGGATCAGTACCTTTCCAACGATATATCATATTACACATTTTGTGGAATTTTTTTTTCAAAACTTTGAAGTCGATTATCTCGGAAACTAAACGTCCTACAGCATTGAAAATAGCAAATTCGTCATCTAGGGATCAGTACCTTTCCAACGATATATCATATTAGACATTTTGTGGAAATTTTTTTTCAAAACTTTGAAGTCGATTATCTCGGAAACTAAGCGTCCTACAGCATTGAAAATAGCAAATTCGTCATCTAGGGATCAGTACCTTTCCAACGAGATATCATATTATACATTTTGTGGAATTTTTTTTTTCAAAACTTTGAAGTCGATTATCTCGGAAACTAAGCGTCCTACAGCATTGAAAATAGCAAATTCGTCATCTGGGGATCAGTACCTTTCCAACGATATATCATATTACACATTTTGTGGAAATTTTTTTTCAAAACTTTGAAGTCGATTATCTCGGAAACTAAGCGTCCTACAGCATTGAAAATAGCAAATTCGTCATCTAGGGATCAGTTCTTTTCCAACGATATATCATATTATACATTTTGTGGAAATTTTTTTTTCAAAACTTTGAAGTCGATTATCTCGGAAACTAAGCGTCCTACAGCATTGAAAATAGCAAATTCGTCATCTAGGGATCAGTACCTTTCCAACGATATATCATATTACACATTTTGTGGCCATTTTTTTTTTCAAAACTTTGAAGTCGATTATCTCGGAAACTAAGCGTCCTACAGCATTGAAAATAGCAAATTCGTCATCTAGGGATCAGTACCTTTCCAACGATATATCATATTACACATTTTGTGGATATTTTTTTTTCAAAACTTTGAAGTCGATTATTTCGGAAACTAAGCGTCCTACAGCATTGAAAATAGCAAATTCGTCATCTAGGGATCAGTACCTTTCCAACGATATATCATATTATACATTTTGTGGATATTTTTTTTTCAAAACTTTGAAGTCGATTATCTCGGAAACTAAGCGTCCTACAGCATTGAAAATAGCAAATTCGTCATCTAGGGATCAGTACCTTTCCAACGATATATCATATTAGGTACACATTTTGTGGAATTTTTTTTTTTCAAAACTTTGAAGTCGATTATCTCGGAAACTAAGCGTCCTACAGCATTGAAAATAGCAAATTCGTCATCTAGGGATCAGTACCTTTCCAACGAGATATCATATTATACATTTTGTGGAATTTTTTTTTTCAAAACTTTGAAGTCGATTATCTCGGAAACTAAGCGTCCTACAGCATTGAAAATAGCAAATTCGTCATCTGGGGATCAGTACCTTTCCAACGATATATCATATTACACATTTTGTGGAAATTTTTTTTCAAAACTTTGAAGTCGATTATCTCGGAAACTAAGCGTCCTACAGCATTGAAAATAGCAAATTCGTCATCTAGGGATCAGTTCTTTTCCAACGATATATCATATTATACATTTTGTGGAAATTTTTTTTTCAAAACTTTGAAGTCGATTATCTCGGAAACTAAGCGTCCTACAGCATTGAAAATAGCAAATTCGTCATCTAGGGATCAGTACCTTTCCAACGATATATCATATTACACATTTTGTGGACATTTTTTTTTTCAAAACTTTGAAGTCGATTATCTCGGAAACTAAGCGTCCTACAGCATTGAAAATAGCAAATTCGTCATCTAGGGATCAGTACCTTTCCAACGATATATCATATTATACATTTTGTGGATATTTTTTTTTCAAAACTTTGAAGTCGATTATCTCGGAAACTAAGCGTCCTACAGCATTGAAAATAGCAAATTCGTCATCTGGGGATCAGTACCTTTCCAACGATATATCATATTACACATTTTGTGGAAATTTTTTTTCAAAACTTTGAAGTCGATTATCTCGGAAACTAAGCGTCCTACAGCATTGAAAATAGCAAATTCGTCATCTAGGGATCAGTTCTTTTCCAACGATATATCATATTATACATTTTGTGGAAATTTTTTTTTCAAAACTTTGAAGTCGATTATCTCGGAAACTAAGCGTCCTACAGCATTGAAAATAGCAAATTCGTCATCTAGGGATCAGTACCTTTCCAACGATATATCATATTACACATTTTGTGGCCATTTTTTTTTTCAAAACTTATTAGGTACACATTTTGTGGAATTTTTTTTTTTCAAAACTTTGAAGTCGATTATCTCGGAAACTAAGCGTCCTACAGCATTGAAAATAGCAAATTCGTCATCTAGGGATCAGTACCTTTCCAACGAGATATCATATTATACATTTTGTGGAATTTTTTTTTTCAAAACTTTGAAGTCGATTATCTCGGAAACTAAGCGTCCTACAGCATTGAAAATAGCAAATTCGTCATCTGGGGATCAGTACCTTTCCAACGATATATCATATTACACATTTTGTGGAAATTTTTTTTCAAAACTTTGAAGTCGATTATCTCGGAAACTAAGCGTCCTACAGCATTGAAAATAGCAAATTCGTCATCTAGGGATCAGTTCTTTTCCAACGATATATCATATTATACATTTTGTGGAAATTTTTTTTTCAAAACTTTGAAGTCGATTATCTCGGAAACTAAGCGTCCTACAGCATTGAAAATAGCAAATTCGTCATCTAGGGATCAGTACCTTTCCAACGATATATCATATTACACATTTTGTGGACATTTTTTTTTTCAAAACTTTGAAGTCGATTATCTCGGAAACTAAGCGTCCTACAGCATTGAAAATAGCAAATTCGTCATCTAGGGATCAGTACCTTTCCAACGATATATCATATTACACATTTTGTGGATATTTTTTTTTCAAAACTTTGAAGTCGATTATTTCGGAAACTAAGCGTCCTACAGCATTGAAAATAGCAAATTCGTCATCTAGGGATCAGTACCTTTCCAACGATATATCATATTATACATTTTGTGGATATTTTTTTTTCAAAACTTTGAAGTCGATTATCTCGGAAACTAAGCGTCCTACAGCATTGAAAATAGCAAATTCGTCATCTAGGGATCAGTACCTTTCCAATGATATATCATATTAGGTACACATTTTGTG
Source organism: Eupeodes luniger (assembly GCA_951509635.1). Taxonomy (NCBI): domain Eukaryota; kingdom Metazoa; phylum Arthropoda; class Insecta; order Diptera; family Syrphidae; genus Eupeodes; species Eupeodes luniger. Next base: position 69,389,010 of record OX608074.1, read on the forward strand.
GAATTTTTTTTTTTCAAAACTTTGAAGTCGATTATCTCGGAAACTAAGCGTCCTACAGCATTGAAAATAGCAAATTCGTCATCTAGGGATCAGTACCTTTCCAACGATATATCATATTACACATTTTGTGGACATTTTTTTTTTCAAAACTTTGAAGTCGATTATCTCGGAAACTAAGCGTCCTACAGCATTGAAAATAGCAAATTCGTCATCTAGGGATCAGTACCTTTCCAACGATATATCATATTACACATTTTGTGGGAATTTTTTTTTCAAAACTTTGAAGGTGATTATTTCGGAAACTAAGCGTCCTACAGCATTGAAAATAGCAAATTCGTCATCTAGGGATCAGTACCTTTCCAACGATATATCATGTTACACATTTTGTATAATTTTTTTTTCAAAACTTTGAAGTCGATTATCTCGGAAACTAAGCGTCCTACAGCATTGAAAATAGCAAATTCGTCATCTAGGGATCAGTACATTTCCAACGATATATCATATTAGACATTTTGTGGAAATCTTTTTTTCAAAACTTTGAAGTCGATTATCTCGGAAACTAAGCGTCCTACAGCATTGAAAATAGCAAATTCGTCATCTAGGGATCAGTACCTTTCCAACGATATATCATATTACACATTTTGTGGAAATTTTTTTTTCAAAACTTTGAAGTCGATTATCTCGGAAACTAAGCGTCCTACAGCATTGAAAATAGCAAATTCGTCATCTAGGGATCAGTACCTTTCCAACGATATATCATATTACACATTTTGTGGAATTTTTTTTTCAAAACTTTGAAGTCGATTATCTCGGAAACTAAGCGTCCTACAGCATTGAAAATAGCAAATTCGTCATCTAGGGATCAGTACCTTTCCAACGATATATCATATTACACATTTTGTGGAAATTTTTTTTTCAAAACTTTGAAGTCGATTATCTCGGAAACTAAGCGTCCTACAGCATTGAAAATAGCAAATTCGTCATCTAGGGATCAGTACCTTTCCAACGATATATCATATTATACATTTCGTGGATATTTTTTTTTTCAAAACTTTGAAGTCGATTATCTCGGAAACTAAGCGTCCTACAGCATTGAGAATAGCAAATTCGTCATCTAGGGATCAGTACCTTTCCAACGATATATCATATTATACATTTTGTGGAAATTTTTTTTTCAAAACTTTGAAGTCGATTATCTCGGAAACTAAGCGTCCTACAGCATTGAAAATAGCAAATTCGTCATCTAGGGATCAGTACCTTTCCAACGATATATCATATTAGACATTTTGTGGAAATTTTTTTTCAAAACTTTGAAGTCGATTATCTCGGAAACTAAGCGTCCTACAGCATTGAAAATAGCAAATTCGTCATCTAGGGATCAGTACCTTTCCAACGATATATCATATTACACATTTTGTGGAAATTTTTTTTCAAAACTTTGAAGTCGATTATCTCGGAAACTAAGCGTCCTACAGCATTGAAAATAGCAAATTCGTCATCTAGGGATCAGTTCTTTTCCAACGATATATCATATTATACATTTTGTGGAAATTTTTTTTTCAAAACTTTGAAGTCGATTATCTCGGAAACTAAGCGTCCTACAGCATTGAAAATAGCAAATTCGTCATCTGGGGATCAGTACCTTTCCAACGATATATCATATTATACATTTTGTGGATATTTTTTTTCAAAACTTTGAAGTCGATTATCTCGGAAACTAAGCGTCCTACAGCATTGAAAATAGCAAATTCGTCATCTAGGGATCAGTACCTTTCCAACGATATATCATATTATACATTTTGTGGAAATTTTTTTTCAAAACTTTGAAGTCGATTATCTCGGAAACTAAGCGTCCTACAGCATTGAAAATAGCAAATTCGTCATCTAGGGATCAGTACCTTTCCAACGATATATCATATTAGACATTTTGTGGAATTTTTTTTTCAAAACTTTGAAGTCGATTATCTCGGAAACTAAGCGTCCTACAGCATTGAAAATAGCAAATTCGTCATCTAGGGATCAGTACCTTTCCAACGATATATCATATTACACATTTTGTGGAATTTTTTTTTCAAAACTTTGAAGTCGATTATCTCGGAAACTAAGCGTCCTACAGCATTGAAAATAGCAAATTCGTCATCTAGGGATCAGTTCTTTTCCAACGATATATCATATTATACATTTTGTGGAAATTTTTTTTTTCAAAACTTTGAAGTCGATTATCTCGGAAACTAAGCGTCCTACAGCATTGAAAATAGCAAATTCGTCATCTGGGGATCAGTACCTTTCCAACGAAATATCATATTACACATTTTGTGGACATTTTTTTTTTCAAAACTTTGAAGTCGATTATCTCGGAAACTAAGCGTCCTACAGCATTGAAAATAGCAAATTCGTCATCTAGGGATCAGTACCTTTCCAACGATATATCATATTACACATTTTGTGGGAATTTTTTTTTTCAAAACTTTGAAGTCGATTATTTCGGAAACTAAGCGTCCTACAGCATTGAAAATAGCAAATTCGTCATCTAGGGATCAGTACCTTTCCAACGATATATCATATTACACATTTTGTGGAATTTTTTTTTCAAAACTTTGAAGTCGATTATCTCGGAAACTAAGCGTCCTACAGCATTGAAAATAGCAAATTCGTCATCTAGGGATCAGTACCTTTCCAACGATATATCATATAAGACATTTTGTGGAAATTTTTTTTCAAAACTTTGAAGTCGATTATCTCGGAAACTAAGCGTCCTACAGCATTGAAAATAGCAAATTCGTCATCTAGGGATCAGTACCTTTCCAACGAGATATCATATTATACATTTTGTGGAATTTTTTTTTTCAAAACTTTGAAGTCGATTATCTCGGAAACTGAACTGAAGCGTCCTACAGCATTGAAAATAGCAAATTCGTCATCTGGGGATCAGTACCTTTCCAACGATATATCATATTACACATTTTGTGGAAATTTTTTTTCAAAACTTTGAAGTCGATTATCTCGGAAACTAAGCGTCCTACAGCATTGAAAATAGCAAATTCGTCATCTAGGGATCAGTTCTTTTCCAACGATATATCATATTATACATTTTGTGGAAATTTTTTTTTCAAAACTTTGAAGTCGATTATCTCGGAAACTAAGCGTCCTACAGCATTGAAAATAGCAAATTCGTCATCTAGGGATCAGTACCTTTCCAACGATATATCATATTACACATTTTGTGGACATTTTTTTTTTCAAAACTTTGAAGTCGATTATCTCGGAAACTAAGCGTCCTACAGCATTGAAAATAGCAAATTCGTCATCTAGGGATCAGTACCTTTCCAACGATATATCATATTACACATTTTGTGGATATTTTTTTTTCAAAACTTTGAAGTCGATTATTTCGGAAACTAAGCGTCCTACAGCATTGAAAATAGCAAATTCGTCATCTAGGGATCAGTACCTTTCCAACGATATATCATATTATACATTTTGTGGATATTTTTTTTTCAAAACTTTGAAGTCGATTATCTCGGAAACTAAGCGTCCTACAGCATTGAAAATAGCAAATTCGTCATCTAGGGATCAGTACCTTTCCAACGATATATCATATTACACATTTTGTGGAAATTTTTTTTTCAAAACTTTGAAGTCGATTATCTCGGAAACTAAGCGTCCTACAGCATTGAAAATAGCAAATTCGTCATCTAAGGATCAGTACCTTTCCAACGATATATCATATTATACATTTTGTGGATATTTTTTTTTTTCAAAACTTTGAAGTCGATTATCTCGGAAACTAAGCGTCCTACAGCATTGAAAATAGCAAATTCGTCATCTAGGGATCAGTACCTTTCCAACGATATATCATATTATACATTTTGTGGAAATTTTTTTTCAAAACTTTGAAGTCGATTATCTCGGAAACTAAGCGTCCTACAGCATTGAAAATAGCAAATTCGTCATCTAGGGATCAGTACCTTTCCAACGATATATCATATTACACATTTTGTGGAAATTTTTTTTCAAAACTTTGAAGTCGATTATCTCGGAAACTAAGCGTCCTACAGCATTGAAAATAGCAAATTCGTCATCTAGGGATCAGTTCTTTTCCAACGATATATCATATTATACATTTTGTGGAAATTTTTTTTTCAAAACTTTGAAGTCGATTATCTCGGAAACTAAGCGTCCTACAGCATTGAAAATAGCAAATTCGTCATCTGGGGATCAGTACCTTTCCAACGATATATCATATTATACATTTTGTGGATATTTTTTTTTCAAAACTTTGAAGTCGATTATCTCGGAAACTAAGCGTCCTACAGCATTGAAAATAGCAAATTCGTCATCTAGGGATCAGTACCTTTCCAACGATATATCATATTATACATTTTGTGGAAATTTTTTTTCAAAACTTTGAAGTCGATTATCTCGGAAACTAAGCGTCCTACAGCATTGAAAATAGCAAATTCGTCATCTAGGGATCAGTACCTTTCCAACGATATATCATATTAGACATTTTGTGGAATTTTTTTTTCAAAACTTTGAAGTCGATTATCTCGGAAACTAAGCGTCCTACAGCATTGAAAATAGCAAATTCGTCATCTAGGGATCAGTACCTTTCCAACGAGATATCATATAAGACATTTTGTGGAAATTTTTTTTCAAAACTTTGAAGTCGATTATCTCGGAAACTAAGCGTCCTACAGCATTGAAAATAGCAAATTCGTCATCTAGGGATCAGTACCTTTCCAACGAGATATCATATTATACATTTTGTGGAATTTTTTTTTTCAAAACTTTGAAGTCGATTATCTCGGAAACTGAACTGAAGCGTCCTACAGCATTGAAAATAGCAAATTCGTCATCTGGGGATCAGTACCTTTCCAACGATATATCATATTACACATTTTGTGGAAATTTTTTTTCAAAACTTTGAAGTCGATTATCTCGGAAACTAAGCGTCCTACAGCATTGAAAATAGCAAATTCGTCATCTAGGGATCAGTTCTTTTCCAACGATATATCATATTATACATTTTGTGGAAATTTTTTTTTCAAAACTTTGAAGTCGATTATCTCGGAAACTAAGCGTCCTACAGCATTGAAAATAGCAAATTCGTCATCTAGGGATCAGTACCTTTCCAACGATATATCATATTACACATTTTGTGGACATTTTTTTTTTCAAAACTTTGAAGTCGATTATCTCGGAAACTAAGCGTCCTACAGCATTGAAAATAGCAAATTCGTCATCTAGGGATCAGTACCTTTCCAACGATATATCATATTACACATTTTGTGGATATTTTTTTTTCAAAACTTTGAAGTCGATTATTTCGGAAACTAAGCGTCCTACAGCATTGAAAATAGCAAATTCGTCATCTAGGGATCAGTACCTTTCCAACGATATATCATATTACACATTTTGTGGAATTTTTTTTTCAAAACTTTGAAGTCGATTATCTCGGAAACTAAGCGTCCTACAGCATTGAAAATAGCAAATTCGTCATCTAGGGATCAGTACCTTTCCAACGATATATCATATAAGACATTTTGTGGAAATTTTTTTTCAAAACTTTGAAGTCGATTATCTCGGAAACTAAGCGTCCTACAGCATTGAAAATAGCAAATTCGTCATCTAGGGATCAGTACCTTTCCAACGAGATATCATATTATACATTTTGTGGAATTTTTTTTTTCAAAACTTTGAAGTCGATTATCTCGGAAACTGAACTGAAGCGTCCTACAGCATTGAAAATAGCAAATTCGTCATCTGGGGATCAGTACCTTTCCAACGATATATCATATTACACATTTTGTGGAAATTTTTTTTCAAAACTTTGAAGTCGATTATCTCGGAAACTAAGCGTCCTACAGCATTGAAAATAGCAAATTCGTCATCTAGGGATCAGTTCTTTTCCAACGATATATCATATTATACATTTTGTGGAAATTTTTTTTTCAAAACTTTGAAGTCGATTATCTCGGAAACTAAGCGTCCTACAGCATTGAAAATAGCAAATTCGTCATCTAGGGATCAGTACCTTTCCAACGATATATCATATTACACATTTTGTGGACATTTTTTTTTTCAAAACTTTGAAGTCGATTATCTCGGAAACTAAGCGTCCTACAGCATTGAAAATAGCAAATTCGTCATCTAGGGATCAGTACCTTTCCAACGATATATCATATTACACATTTTGTGGATATTTTTTTTTCAAAACTTTGAAGTCGATTATTTCGGAAACTAAGCGTCCTACAGCATTGAAAATAGCAAATTCGTCATCTAGGGATCAGTACCTTTCCAACGATATATCATATTATACATTTTGTGGATATTTTTTTTTCAAAACTTTGAAGTCGATTATCTCGGAAACTAAGCGTCCTACAGCATTGAAAATAGCAAATTCGTCATCTAGGGATCAGTACCTTTCCAACGATATATCATATTACACATTTTGTGGAAATTTTTTTTTCAAAACTTTGAAGTCGATTATCTCGGAAACTAAGCGTCCTACAGCATTGAAAATAGCAAATTCGTCATCTAGGGATCAGTACCTTTCCAACGATATATCATATTATACATTTTGTGGAAATTTTTTTTCAAAACTTTGAAGTCGATTATCTCGGAAACTAAGCGTCCTACAGCATTGAAAATAGCAAATTCGTCATCTAGGGATCAGTACCTTTCCAACGATATATCATATTAGACATTTTGTGGAATTTTTTTTTCAAAACTTTGAAGTCGATTATCTCGGAAACTAAGCGTCCTACAGCATTGAAAATAGCAAATTCGTCATCTAGGGATCAGTACCTTTCCAACGATATATCATATTACACATTTTGTGGAATTTTTTTTTCAAAACTTTGAAGTCGATTATCTCGGAAACTAAGCGTCCTACAGCATTGAAAATAGCAAATTCGTCATCTAGGGATCAGTTCTTTTCCAACGATATATCATATTATACATTTTGTGGAAATTTTTTTTTTCAAAACTTTGAAGTCGATTATCTCGGAAACTAAGCGTCCTACAGCATTGAAAATAGCAAATTCGTCATCTGGGGATCAGTACCTTTCCAACGAAATATCATATTACACATTTTGTGGACATTTTTTTTTTCAAAACTTTGAAGTCGATTATCTCGGAAACTAAGCGTCCTACAGCATTGAAAATAGCAAATTCGTCATCTAGGGATCAGTACCTTTCCAACGATATATCATATTACACATTTTGTGGGAATTTTTTTTTTCAAAACTTTGAAGTCGATTATTTCGGAAACTAAGCGTCCTACAGCATTGAAAATAGCAAATTCGTCATCTAGGGATCAGTACCTTTCCAACGATATATCATATTACACATTTTGTGGAATTTTTTTTTCAAAACTTTGAAGTCGATTATCTCGGAAACTAAGCGTCCTACAGCATTGAAAATAGCAAATTCGTCATCTAGGGATCAGTACCTTTCCAACGATATATCATATAAGACATTTTGTGGAAATTTTTTTTCAAAACTTTGAAGTCGATTATCTCGGAAACTAAGCGTCCTACAGCATTGAAAATAGCAAATTCGTCATCTAGGGATCAGTACCTTTCCAACGAGATATCATATTATACATTTTGTGGAATTTTTTTTTTCAAAACTTTGAAGTCGATTATCTCGGAAACTGAACTGAAGCGTCCTACAGCATTGAAAATAGCAAATTCGTCATCTGGGGATCAGTACCTTTCCAACGATATATCATATTACACATTTTGTGGAAATTTTTTTTCAAAACTTTGAAGTCGATTATCTCGGAAACTAAGCGTCCTACAGCATTGAAAATAGCAAATTCGTCATCTAGGGATCAGTTCTTTTCCAACGATATATCATATTATACATTTTGTGGAAATTTTTTTTTCAAAACTTTGAAGTCGATTATCTCGGAAACTAAGCGTCCTACAGCATTGAAAATAGCAAATTCGTCATCTAGGGATCAGTACCTTTCCAACGATATATCATATTACACATTTTGTGGACATTTTTTTTTTCAAAACTTTGAAGTCGATTATCTCGGAAACTAAGCGTCCTACAGCATTGAAAATAGCAAATTCGTCATCTAGGGATCAGTACCTTTCCAACGATATATCATATTACACATTTTGTGGATATTTTTTTTTCAAAACTTTGAAGTCGATTATTTCGGAAACTAAGCGTCCTACAGCATTGAAAATAGCAAATTCGTCATCTAGGGATCAGTACCTTTCCAACGATATATCATATTATACATTTTGTGGATATTTTTTTTTCAAAACTTTGAAGTCGATTATCTCGGAAACTAAGCGTCCTACAGCATTGAAAATAGCAAATTCGTCATCTAGGGATCAGTACCTTTCCAACGATATATCATATTACACATTTTGTGGAAATTTTTTTTTCAAAACTTTGAAGTCGATTATCTCGGAAACTAAGCGTCCTACAGCATTGAAAATAGCAAATTCGTCATCTAAGGATCAGTACCTTTCCAACGATATATCATATTATACATTTTGTGGATATTTTTTTTTTCAAAACTTTGAAGTCGATTATCTCGGAAACTAAGCGTCCTACAGCATTGAAAATAGCAAATTCGTCATCTAGGGATCAGTACCTTTCCAACGATATATCATATTATACATTTTGTGGAAATTTTTTTTCAAAACTTTGAAGTCGATTATCTCGGAAACTAAGCGTCCTACAGCATTGAAAATAGCAAATTCGTCATCTAGGGATCAGTACCTTTCCAACGATATATCATATTACACATTTTGTGGAAATTTTTTTTCAAAACTTTGAAGTCGATTATCTCGGAAACTAAGCGTCCTACAGCATTGAAAATAGCAAATTCGTCATCTAGGGATCAGTTCTTTTCCAACGATATATCATATTATACATTTTGTGGAAATTTTTTTTTCAAAACTTTGAAGTCGATTATCTCGGAAACTAAGCGTCCTACAGCATTGAAAATAGCAAATTCGTCATCTGGGGATCAGTACCTTTCCAACGATATATCATATTATACATTTTGTGGATATTTTTTTTTCAAAACTTTGAAGTCGATTATCTCGGAAACTAAGCGTCCTACAGCATTGAAAATAGCAAATTCGTCATCTAGGGATCAGTACCTTTCCAACGATATATCATATTATACATTTTGTGGAAATTTTTTTTCAAAACTTTGAAGTCGATTATCTCGGAAACTAAGCGTCCTACAGCATTGAAAATAGCAAATTCGTCATCTAGGGATCAGTACCTTTCCAACGATATATCATATTAGACATTTTGTGGAATTTTTTTTTCAAAACTTTGAAGTCGATTATCTCGGAAACTAAGCGTCCTACAGCATTGAAAATAGCAAATTCGTCATCTAGGGATCAGTACCTTTCCAACGAGATATCATATAAGACATTTTGTGGAAATTTTTTTTCAAAACTTTGAAGTCGATTATCTCGGAAACTAAGCGTCCTACAGCATTGAAAATAGCAAATTCGTCATCTAGGGATCAGTACCTTTCCAACGAGATATCATATTATACATTTTGTGGAATTTTTTTTTTCAAAACTTTGAAGTCGATTATCTCGGAAACTGAACTGAAGCGTCCTACAGCATTGAAAATAGCAAATTCGTCATCTGGGGATCAGTACCTTTCCAACGATATATCATATTACACATTTTGTGGAAATTTTTTTTCAAAACTTTGAAGTCGATTATCTCGGAAACTAAGCGTCCTACAGCATTGAAAATAGCAAATTCGTCATCTAGGGATCAGTTCTTTTCCAACGATATATCATATTATACATTTTGTGGAAATTTTTTTTTCAAAACTTTGAAGTCGATTATCTCGGAAACTAAGCGTCCTACAGCATTGAAAATAGCAAATTCGTCATCTAGGGATCAGTACCTTTCCAACGATATATCATATTACACATTTTGTGGACATTTTTTTTTTCAAAACTTTGAAGTCGATTATCTCGGAAACTAAGCGTCCTACAGCATTGAAAATAGCAAATTCGTCATCTAGGGATCAGTACCTTTCCAACGATATATCATATTACACATTTTGTGGATATTTTTTTTTCAAAACTTTGAAGTCGATTATTTCGGAAACTAAGCGTCCTACAGCATTGAAAATAGCAAATTCGTCATCTAGGGATCAGTACCTTTCCAACGATATATCATATTACACATTTTGTGGAATTTTTTTTTCAAAACTTTGAAGTCGATTATCTCGGAAACTAAGCGTCCTACAGCATTGAAAATAGCAAATTCGTCATCTAGGGATCAGTACCTTTCCAACGATATATCATATAAGACATTTTGTGGAAATTTTTTTTCAAAACTTTGAAGTCGATTATCTCGGAAACTAAGCGTCCTACAGCATTGAAAATAGCAAATTCGTCATCTAGGGATCAGTACCTTTCCAACGAGATATCATATTATACATTTTGTGGAATTTTTTTTTTCAAAACTTTGAAGTCGATTATCTCGGAAACTGAACTGAAGCGTCCTACAGCATTGAAAATAGCAAATTCGTCATCTGGGGATCAGTACCTTTCCAACGATATATCATATTACACATTTTGTGGAAATTTTTTTTCAAAACTTTGAAGTCGATTATCTCGGAAACTAAGCGTCCTACAGCATTGAAAATAGCAAATTCGTCATCTAGGGATCAGTTCTTTTCCAACGATATATCATATTATACATTTTGTGGAAATTTTTTTTTCAAAACTTTGAAGTCGATTATCTCGGAAACTAAGCGTCCTACAGCATTGAAAATAGCAAATTCGTCATCTAGGGATCAGTACCTTTCCAACGATATATCATATTACACATTTTGTGGACATTTTTTTTTTCAAAACTTTGAAGTCGATTATCTCGGAAACTAAGCGTCCTACAGCATTGAAAATAGCAAATTCGTCATCTAGGGATCAGTACCTTTCCAACGATATATCATATTACACATTTTGTGGATATTTTTTTTTCAAAACTTTGAAGTCGATTATTTCGGAAACTAAGCGTCCTACAGCATTGAAAATAGCAAATTCGTCATCTAGGGATCAGTACCTTTCCAACGATATATCATATTATACATTTTGTGGATATTTTTTTTTCAAAACTTTGAAGTCGATTATCTCGGAAACTAAGCGTCCTACAGCATTGAAAATAGCAAATTCGTCATCTAGGGATCAGTACCTTTCCAACGATATATCATATTACACATTTTGTGGAAATTTTTTTTTCAAAACTTTGAAGTCGATTATCTCGGAAACTAAGCGTCCTACAGCATTGAAAATAGCAAATTCGTCATCTAGGGATCAGTACCTTTCCAACGATATATCATATTACACATTTTGTGGATATTTTTTTTTCAAAACTTTGAAGTCGATTATTTCGGAAACTAAGCGTCCTACAGCATTGAAAATAGCAAATTCGTCATCTAGGGATCAGTACCTTTCCAACGATATATCATATTATACATTTTGTGGATATTTTTTTTTCAAAACTTTGAAGTCGATTATCTCGGAAACTAAGCGTCCTACAGCATTGAAAATAGCAAATTCGTCATCTAGGGATCAGTACCTTTCCAACGATATATCATATTACACATTTTGTGGAAATTTTTTTTTCAAAACTTTGAAGTCGATTATCTCGGAAACTAAGCGTCCTACAGCATTGAAAATAGCAAATTCGTCATCTAAGGATCAGTACCTTTCCAACGATATATCATATTATACATTTTGTGGATATTTTTTTTTTCAAAACTTTGAAGTCGATTATCTCGGAAACTAAGCGTCCTACAGCATTGAAAATAGCAAATTCGTCATCTAGGGATCAGTACCTTTCCAACGATATATCATATTATACATTTTGTGGAAATTTTTTTTTCAAAACTTTGAAGTCGATTATCTCGGAAACTAAGCGTCCTACAGCATTGAAAATAGCAAATTCGTCATCTAGGGATCAGTACCTTTCCAACGATATATCATATTAGACATTTTGTGGAAATTTTTTTTCAAAACTTTGAAGTCGATTATCTCGGAAACTAAGCGTCCTACAGCATTGAAAATAGCAAATTCGTCATCTAGGGATCAGTACCTTTCCAACGATATATCATATTACACATTTTGTGGAAATTTTTTTTCAAAACTTTGAAGTCGATTATCTCGGAAACTAAGCGTCCTACAGCATTGAAAATAGCAAATTCGTCATCTAGGGATCAGTTCTTTTCCAACGATATATCATATTATACATTTTGTGGAAATTTTTTTTTCAAAACTTTGAAGTCGATTATCTCGGAAACTAAGCGTCCTACAGCATTGAAAATAGCAAATTCGTCATCTGGGGATCAGTACCTTTCCAACGATATATCATATTATACATTTTGTGGATATTTTTTTTTCAAAACTTTGAAGTCGATTATCTCGGAAACTAAGCGTCCTACAGCATTGAAAATAGCAAATTCGTCATCTAGGGATCAGTACCTTTCCAACGATATATCATATTATACATTTTGTGGAAATTTTTTTTCAAAACTTTGAAGTCGATTATCTCGGAAACTAAGCGTCCTACAGCATTGAAAATAGCAAATTCGTCATCTAGGGATCAGTACCTTTCCAACGATATATCATATTAGACATTTTGTGGAATTTTTTTTTCAAAACTTTGAAGTCGATTATCTCGGAAACTAAGCGTCCTACAGCATTGAAAATAGCAAATTCGTCATCTAGGGATCAGTACCTTTCCAACGAGATATCATATAAGACATTTTGTGGAAATTTTTTTTCAAAACTTTGAAGTCGATTATCTCGGAAACTAAGCGTCCTACAGCATTGAAAATAGCAAATTCGTCATCTAGGGATCAGTACCTTTCCAACGAGATATCATATTATACATTTTGTGGAATTTTTTTTTTCAAAACTTTGAAGTCGATTATCTCGGAAACTGAACTGAAGCGTCCTACAGCATTGAAAATAGCAAATTCGTCATCTGGGGATCAGTACCTTTCCAACGATATATCATATTACACATTTTGTGGAAATTTTTTTTCAAAACTTTGAAGTCGATTATCTCGGAAACTAAGCGTCCTACAGCATTGAAAATAGCAAATTCGTCATCTAGGGATCAGTTCTTTTCCAACGATATATCATATTATACATTTTGTGGAAATTTTTTTTTCAAAACTTTGAAGTCGATTATCTCGGAAACTAAGCGTCCTACAGCATTGAAAATAGCAAATTCGTCATCTAGGGATCAGTACCTTTCCAACGATATATCATATTACACATTTTGTGGACATTTTTTTTTTCAAAACTTTGAAGTCGATTATCTCGGAAACTAAGCGTCCTACAGCATTGAAAATAGCAAATTCGTCATCTAGGGATCAGTACCTTTCCAACGATATATCATATTACACATTTTGTGGATATTTTTTTTTCAAAACTTTGAAGTCGATTATTTCGGAAACTAAGCGTCCTACAGCATTGAAAATAGCAAATTCGTCATCTAGGGATCAGTACCTTTCCAACGATATATCATATTACACATTTTGTGGAATTTTTTTTTCAAAACTTTGAAGTCGATTATCTCGGAAACTAAGCGTCCTACAGCATTGAAAATAGCAAATTCGTCATCTAGGGATCAGTACCTTTCCAACGATATATCATATAAGACATTTTGTGGAAATTTTTTTTCAAAACTTTGAAGTCGATTATCTCGGAAACTAAGCGTCCTACAGCATTGAAAATAGCAAATTCGTCATCTAGGGATCAGTACCTTTCCAACGAGATATCATATTATACATTTTGTGGAATTTTTTTTTTCAAAACTTTGAAGTCGATTATCTCGGAAACTGAACTGAAGCGTCCTACAGCATTGAAAATAGCAAATTCGTCATCTGGGGATCAGTACCTTTCCAACGATATATCATATTACACATTTTGTGGAAATTTTTTTTCAAAACTTTGAAGTCGATTATCTCGGAAACTAAGCGTCCTACAGCATTGAAAATAGCAAATTCGTCATCTAGGGATCAGTTCTTTTCCAACGATATATCATATTATACATTTTGTGGAAATTTTTTTTTCAAAACTTTGAAGTCGATTATCTCGGAAACTAAGCGTCCTACAGCATTGAAAATAGCAAATTCGTCATCTAGGGATCAGTACCTTTCCAACGATATATCATATTACACATTTTGTGGACATTTTTTTTTTCAAAACTTTGAAGTCGATTATCTCGGAAACTAAGCGTCCTACAGCATTGAAAATAGCAAATTCGTCATCTAGGGATCAGTACCTTTCCAACGATATATCATATTACACATTTTGTGGATATTTTTTTTTCAAAACTTTGAAGTCGATTATTTCGGAAACTAAGCGTCCTACAGCATTGAAAATAGCAAATTCGTCATCTAGGGATCAGTACCTTTCCAACGATATATCATATTATACATTTTGTGGATATTTTTTTTTCAAAACTTTGAAGTCGATTATCTCGGAAACTAAGCGTCCTACAGCATTGAAAATAGCAAATTCGTCATCTAGGGATCAGTACCTTTCCAACGATATATCATATTACACATTTTGTGGAAATTTTTTTTTCAAAACTTTGAAGTCGATTATCTCGGAAACTAAGCGTCCTACAGCATTGAAAATAGCAAATTCGTCATCTAGGGATCAGTACCTTTCCAACGATATATCATATTAGGTACACATTTTGTGGAATTTTTTTTTCAAAACTTTGAAGTCGATTATCTCGGAAACTAAGCGTCCTACAGCATTGAAAATAGCAAATTCGTCATCTAGGGATCAGTACCTTTCCAACAATATATCATATTACACATTTTGTGGAAATTTTTTTTTCAAAACTTTGAAGTCGATTATCTCGGAAACTAAGCGTCCTACAGCATTGAAAATAGCAAATTCGTCATCTAGGGATCAGTACCTTTCCAACGATATATCATATTATACATTTTGTGGATATTTTTTTTTTCAAAACTTTGAAGTCGATTATCTCGGAAACTAAGCGTCCTACAGCATTGAAAATAGCAAATTCGTCATCTAGGGATCAGTACCTTTCCAACGATATATCATATTATACATTTTGTGGAAATTTTTTTTTCAAAACTTTGAAGTCGATTATCTCGGAAACTAAGCGTCCTACAGCATTGAAAATAGCAAATTCGTCATCTAGGGATCAGTACCTTTCCAACGATATATCATATTAGACATTTTGTGGAAATTTTTTTTCAAAACTTTGAAGTCGATTATCTCGGAAACTAAGCGTCCTACAGCATTGAAAATAGCAAATTCGTCATCTAGGGATCAGTACCTTTCCAACGATATATCATATTACACATTTTGTGGAAATTTTTTTTCAAAACTTTGAAGTCGATTATCTCGGAAACTAAGCGTCCTACAGCATTGAAAATAGCAAATTCGTCATCTAGGGATCAGTTCTTTTCCAACGATATATCATATTATACATTTTGTGGAAATTTTTTTTTCAAAACTTTGAAGTCGATTATCTCGGAAACTAAGCGTCCTACAGCATTGAAAATAGCAAATTCGTCATCTGGGGATCAGTACCTTTCCAACGATATATCATATTATACATTTTGTGGATATTTTTTTTTCAAAACTTTGAAGTCGATTATCTCGGAAACTAAGCGTCCTACAGCATTGAAAATAGCAAATTCGTCATCTAGGGATCAGTACCTTTCCAACGATATATCATATTATACATTTTGTGGAAATTTTTTTTCAAAACTTTGAAGTCGATTATCTCGGAAACTAAGCGTCCTACAGCATTGAAAATAGCAAATTCGTCATCTAGGGATCAGTACCTTTCCAACGATATATCATATTAGACATTTTGTGGAATTTTTTTTTCAAAACTTTGAAGTCGATTATCTCGGAAACTAAGCGTCCTACAGCATTGAAAATAGCAAATTCGTCATCTAGGGATCAGTACCTTTCCAACGATATATCATATTACACATTTTGTGGAATTTTTTTTTCAAAACTTTGAAGTCGATTATCTCGGAAACTAAGCGTCCTACAGCATTGAAAATAGCAAATTCGTCATCTAGGGATCAGTTCTTTTCCAACGATATATCATATTATACATTTTGTGGAAATTTTTTTTTTCAAAACTTTGAAGTCGATTATCTCGGAAACTAAGCGTCCTACAGCATTGAAAATAGCAAATTCGTCATCTGGGGATCAGTACCTTTCCAACGAAATATCATATTACACATTTTGTGGACATTTTTTTTTTCAAAACTTTGAAGTCGATTATCTCGGAAACTAAGCGTCCTACAGCATTGAAAATAGCAAATTCGTCATCTAGGGATCAGTACCTTTCCAACGATATACCATATTACACATTTTGTGGGAATTTTTTTTTTCAAAACTTTGAAGTCGATTATTTCGGAAACTAAGCGTCCTACAGCATTGAAAATAGCAAATTCGTCATCTAGGGATCAGTACCTTTCCAACGATATATCATATTATACATTTTGTGGAATTTTTTTTTCAAAACTTTGAAGTCGATTATCTCGGAAACTAAGCGTCCTACAGCATTGAAAATAGCAAATTCGTCATCTAGGGATCAGTACCTTTCCAACGATATATCATATAAGACATTTTGTGGAAATTTTTTTTCAAAACTTTGAAGTCGATTATCTCGGAAACTAAGCGTCCTACAGCATTGAAAATAGCAAATTCGTCATCTAGGGATCAGTACCTTTCCAACGAGATATCATATTATACATTTTGTGGAATTTTTTTTTTCAAAACTTTGAAGTCGATTATCTCGGAAACTGAACTGAAGCGTCCTACAGCATTGAAAATAGCAAATTCGTCATCTGGGGATCAGTACCTTTCCAACGATATATCATATTACACATTTTGTGGAAATTTTTTTTCAAAACTTTGAAGTCGATTATCTCGGAAACTAAGCGTCCTACAGCATTGAAAATAGCAAATTCGTCATCTAGGGATCAGTTCTTTTCCAACGATATATCATATTATACATTTTGTGGAAATTTTTTTTTCAAAACTTTGAAGTCGATTATCTCGGAAACTAAGCGTCCTACAGCATTGAAAATAGCAAATTCGTCATCTAGGGATCAGTACCTTTCCAACGATATATCATATTACACATTTTGTGGACATTTTTTTTTTCAAAACTTTGAAGTCGATTATCTCGGAAACTAAGCGTCCTACAGCATTGAAAATAGCAAATTCGTCATCTAGGGATCAGTACCTTTCCAACGATATATCATATTACACATTTTGTGGATATTTTTTTTTTCAAACTTTGAAGTCGATTATTTCGGAAACTAAGCGTCCTACAGCATTGAAAATAGCAAATTCGTCATCTAGGGATCAGTACCTTTCCAACGATATATCATATTATACATTTTGTGGATATTTTTTTTTCAAAACTTTGAAGTCGATTATCTCGGAAACTAAGCGTCCTACAGCATTGAAAATAGCAAATTCGTCATCTAGGGATCAGTACCTTTCCAACGATATATCATATTAGGTACACATTTTGTGGAATTTTTTTTTTTCAAAACTTTGAAGTCGATTATCTCGGAAACTAAGCGTCCTACAGCATTGAAAATAGCAAATTCGTCATCTAGGGATCAGTACCTTTCCAACGATATATCATATTACACATTTTGTGGACATTTTTTTTTTCAAAACTTTGAAGTCGATTATCTCGGAAACTAAGCGTCCTACAGCATTGAAAATAGCAAATTACTCATCTAGGGATCAGTACCTTTCCAACGATATATCATATTACACACAAGTCGATTATTTCGGAAACTAAGCGTCCTACAGCATTGAAAATAGCAAATTCGTCATCTAGGGATCAGTACCTTTCCAACGATATATCATATTACACATTTTGTATAATTTTTTTTTCAAAACTTTGAAGTCGATTATCTCGGAAACTAAGCGTCCTACAGCATTGAAAATAGCAAATTCGTCATCTAGGGATCAGTACCTTTCCAACGATATATCATATTAGACATTTTGTGGAAATTTTTTTTCAAAACTTTGAAGTCGATTATCTCGGAAACTAAGCGTCCTACAGCATTGAAAATAGCAAATTCGTCATCTAGGGATCAGTACCTTTCCAACGATATATCATATTATACATTTTGTGGATATTTTTTTTTCAAAACTTTGAAGTCGATTATCTCGGAAACTAAGCGTCCTACAGCATTGAAAATAGCAAATTCGTCATCTAGGGATCAGTACCTTTCCAACGATATATCATATTAGGTACACATTTTGTGGAATTTTTTTTTCAAAACTTTGAAGTCGATTATCTCGGAAACTAAGCGTCCTACAGCATTGAAAATAGCAAATTTGTCATCTAGGGATCAGTACCTTTCCAACGATATATCATATTATACATTTTATGGAAATTTTTTTTTCAAAACTTTGAAGTCGATTATCTCGGAAACTAAGCGTCCTACAGCATTGAAAATAGCAAATTCGTCATCTAGGGATCAGTACCTTTCCAACGATATATCATATTATACATTTTGTGGAAATTTTTTTTTCAAAACTTTGAAGTCGATTATCTCGGAAACTAAGCGTCCTACAGCATTGAAAATAGCAAATTCGTCATCTAGGGATCAGTACCTTTCCAACGATATATCATATTACACATTTTGTGGAAATTTTTTTTCAAAACTTTGAAGTCGATTATCTCGGAAACTAAGCGTCCTACAGCATTGAAAATAGCAAATTCGTCATCTAGGGATCAGTACCTTTCCAACGATATATCATATTACACATTTTGTGGACATTTTTTTTTTCAAAACTTTGAAGTCGATTATCTCGGAAACTAAGCGTCCTACAGCATTGAAAATAGCAAATTCGTCATCTAGGGATCAGTACCTTTCCAACGATATATCATATTACACATTTTGTGGGAATTTTTTTTTTCAAAACTTTGAAGTCGATTATTTCGGAAACTAAGCGTCCTACAGCATTGAAAATAGCAAATTCGTCATCTAGGGATCAGTACCTTTCCAACGATATATCATATTACACATTTTGTATAATTTTTTTTTCAAAACTTTGAAGTCGATTATCTCGGAAACTAAGCGTCCTACAGCATTGAAAATAGCAAATTCGTCATCTAGGGATCAGTACCTTTCCAACGATATATCATATTAGACATTTTGTGGAAATTTTTTTTCAAAACTTTGAAGTCGATTATCTCGGAAACTAAGCGTCCTACAGCATTGAAAATAGCAAATTCGTCATCTAGGGATCAGTACCTTTCCAACGATATATCATATTATACATTTTGTGGATATTTTTTTTTCAAAACTTTGAAGTCGATTATCTCGGAAACTAAGCGTCCTACAGCATTGAAAATAGCAAATTCGTCATCTAGGGATCAGTACCTTTCCAACGATATATCATATTAGGTACACATTTTGTGGAATTTTTTTTTCAAAACTTTGAAGTCGATTATCTCGGAAACTAAGCGTCCTACAGCATTGAAAATAGCAAATTCGTCATCTAGGGATCAGTACCTTTCCAACGATATATCATATTATACATTTTATGGAAATTTTTTTTTCAAAACTTTGAAGTCGATTATCTCGGAAACTAAGCGTCCTACAGCATTGAAAATAGCAAATTCGTCATCTAGGGATCAGTACCTTTCCAACGATATATCATATTATACATTTTGTGGAAATTTTTTTTTCAAAACTTTGAAGTCGATTATCTCGGAAACTAAGCGTCCTACAGCATTGAAAATAGCAAATTCGTCATCTTGGGGTCAGTACCTTTCCAACGATATATCATATTACACATTTTGTGGAAATTTTTTTTCAAAACTTTGAAGTCGATTATCTCGGAAACTAAGCGTCCTACAGCATTGAAAATAGCAAATTCGTCATCTAGGGATCAGTACCTTTCCAACGATATATCATATTACACATTTTGTGGAATTTTTTTTTTCAAAACTTTGAAGTCGATTATCTCGGAAACTAAGCGTCCTACAGCATTGAAAATAGCAAATTCGTCATCTAGGGATTAGTACCTTTCCAACGATATATCATATTACACATTTTGTGGAATTTTTTTTTTCAAAACTTTGAAGTCGATTATCTCGGAAACTAAGCGTCCTACAGCATTGAAAATAGCAAATTCGTCATCTAGGGATCAGTACCTTTCCAACGATATATCATATTACACATTTTGTGGAAATTTTTTTTTCAAATTTTTGAAGTCGATTATCTCGGAAACTAAGCGTCCTTCAGCATTGAAAATAGCAAATTCGTCATCTAGGGATCAGTACCTTTCCAACGATATATCATATTACACATTTTGTGGACATTTTTTTTTTCAAAACTTTGAAGTCGATTATCTCGGAAACTAAGCGTCCTACAGCATTGAAAATAGCAAATTCGTCATCTAGGGATCAGTACCTTTCCAACGATATATCATATTACACATTTTGTGGGAATTTTTTTTTCAAAACTTTGAAGTCGATTATTTCGGAAACTAAGCGTCCTACAGCATTGAAAATAGCAAATTCGTCATCTAGGGATCAGTACCTTTCCAACGATATATCATATTACACATTTTGTATAATTTTTTTTTCAAAACTTTGAAGTCGATTATCTCGGACACTAAGCGTCCTACAGCATTGAAAATAGCAAATTCGTCATCTAGGGATCAGTACCTTTCCAACGATATATCATATTATACATTTTGTGGATATTTTTTTTTTCAAAACTTTGAAGTCGATTATCTCGGAAACTAAGCGTCCTACAGCATTGAAAATAGCAAATTCGTCATCTAGGGATCAGTACCTTTCCAACGATATATCATATTATACATTTTGTGGATATTTTTTTTTCAAAACTTTGAAGTCGATTATCTCGGAAACTAAGCGTCCTACAGCATTGAAAATAGCAAATTCGTCATCTAGGGATCAGTACCTTTCCAACGATATATCATATTAGGTACACATTTTGTGGAATTTTTTTTTCAAAACTTTGAAGTCGATTATCTCGGAAACTAAGCGTCCTACAGCATTGAAAATAGCAAATTCGTCATCTAGGGATCAGTACCTTTCCAACGATATATCATATTATACATTTTATGGAAATTTTTTTTTCAAAACTTTGAAGTCGATTATCTCGGAAACTAAGCGTCCTACAGCATTGAAAATAGCAAATTCGTCATCTAGGGATCAGTACCTTTCCAACGATATATCATATTATACATTTTGTGGAAATTTTTTTTTCAAAACTTTGAAGTCGATTATCTCGGAAACTAAGCGTCCTACAGCATTGAAAATAGCAAATTCGTCATCTAGGGATCAGTACCTTTCCAACGATATATCATATTACACATTTTGTGGAAATTTTTTTTCAAAACTTTGAAGTCGATTATCTCGGAAACTAAGCGTCCTACAGCATTGAAAATAGCAAATTCGTCATCTAGGGATCAGTACCTTTCCAACGATATATCATATTACACATTTTGTGGAATTTTTTTTTTCAAAACTTTGAAGTCGATTATCTCGGAAACTAAGCGTCCTACAGCATTGAAAATAGCAAATTCGTCATCTAGGGATTAGTACCTTTCCAACGATATATCATATTACACATTTTGTGGAATTTTTTTTTTCAAAACTTTGAAGTCGATTATCTCGGAAACTAAGCGTCCTACAGCATTGAAAATAGCAAATTCGTCATCTAGGGATCAGTACCTTTCCAACGATATATCATATTACACATTTTGTGGAAATTTTTTTTTCAAATTTTTGAAGTCGATTATCTCGGAAACTAAGCGTCCTTCAGCATTGAAAATAGCAAATTCGTCATCTAGGGATCAGTACCTTTCCAACGATATATCATATTACACATTTTGTGGACATTTTTTTTTTCAAAACTTTGAAGTCGATTATCTCGGAAACTAAGCGTCCTACAGCATTGAAAATAGCAAATTCGTCATCTAGGGATCAGTACCTTTCCAACGATATATCATATTACACATTTTGTGGGAATTTTTTTTTCAAAACTTTGAAGTCGATTATTTCGGAAACTAAGCGTCCTACAGCATTGAAAATAGCAAATTCGTCATCTAGGGATCAGTACCTTTCCAACGATATATCATATTACACATTTTGTATAATTTTTTTTTCAAAACTTTGAAGTCGATTATCTCGGACACTAAGCGTCCTACAGCATTGAAAATAGCAAATTCGTCATCTAGGGATCAGTACCTTTCCAACGATATATCATATTATACATTTTGTGGATATTTTTTTTTTCAAAACTTTGAAGTCGATTATCTCGGAAACTAAGCGTCCTACAGCATTGAAAATAGCAAATTCGTCATCTAGGGATCAGTACCTTTCCAACGATATATCATATTATACATTTTGTGGATATTTTTTTTTCAAAACTTTGAAGTCGATTATCTCGGAAACTAAGCGTCCTACAGCATTGAAAATAGCAAATTCGTCATCTAGGGATCAGTACCTTTCCAACGATATATCATATTAGGTACACATTTTGTGGAATTTTTTTTTCAAAACTTTGAAGTCGATTATCTCGGAAACTAAGCGTCCTACAGCATTGAAAATAGCAAATTCGTCATCTAGGGATCAGTATCTTTCCAACGATATATCATATTATACATTTTGTGGAAATTTTTTTTTCAAAACTTTGAAGTCGATTATCTCGGAAACTAAGTGTCCTACAGCATTGAAAATAGCAAATTCGTCATCTAGGGATCAGTACCTTTCCAACGATATATCATATTATACATTTTGTGGAAATTTTTTTTTCAAAACTTTGAAGTCGATTATCTCGGAAACTAAGCGTCCTACAGCATTGAAAATAGCAAATTCGTCATCTAGGGATCAGTACCTTTCCAACGATATATCATATTACACATTTTGTGGACATTTTTTTTCAAAACTTTGAAGTCGATTATCTCGGAAACTAAGCGTCCTACAGCATTGAAAATAGCAAATTCGTCATCTAGGGATCAGTACCTTTCCAACGATATATCATATTACACATTTTGTGGAATTTTTTTTTTCAAAACTTTGAAGTCGATTATCTCGGAAACTAAGCGTCCTACAGCATTGAAAATAGCAAATTCGTCATCTAGAGATCAGTACCTTTCCAACGATATATCATATTATACATTTTGTGGATATTTTTTTTTTCAAAACTTTGAAGTCGATTATCTCGGAAACTAAGTGTCCTACAGCATTGAAAATAGCAAATTCGTCATCTAGGGATCAGTACCTTTCCAACGATATATCATATTATACATTTTGTGGAAATTTTTTTTTCAAAACTTTGAAGTCGATTATCTCGGAAACTAAGCGTCCTACAG
The DNA here is from genome assembly GCA_951509635.1 of Eupeodes luniger. Lineage (NCBI taxonomy): Eukaryota > Metazoa > Arthropoda > Insecta > Diptera > Syrphidae > Eupeodes > Eupeodes luniger. Next base: position 69,412,433 of record OX608074.1, read on the forward strand.
CATTGAAAATAGCAAATTCGTCATCTAGGGATCAGTACCTTTCCAACGATATATCATATTACACATTTTGTGGACATTTTTTTTCAAAACTTTGAAGTCGATTATCTCGGAAACTAAGCGTCCTACAGCATTGAAAATAGCAAATTCGTCATCTAGGGATCAGTACCTTTCCAACGATATATCATATTATACATTTTGTGGATATTTTTTTTTTCAAAACTTTGAAGTCGATTATCTCGGAAACTAAGCGTCCTACAGCATTGAAAATAGCAAATTCGTCATCTAGAGATCAGTACCTTTCCAACGATATATCATATTATACATTTTGTGGATATTTTTTTTTCAAAACTTTGAAGTCGATTATCTCGGAAACTAAGCGTCCTACAGCATTGAAAATAGCAAATTCGTCATCTAGGGATCAGTACCTTTCCAACGATATATCATATTATACATTTTGTGGAAATTTTTTTTTTCAAAACTTTGAAGTCGATTATCTCGGAAACTAAGCGTCCTACAGCATTGAAAATAGCAAATTCGTCATCTAGGGATCAGTACCTTTCCAACGATATATCATATTAGACATTTTGTGGAAATTTTTTTTCAAAACTTTGAAGTCGATTATCTCGGAAACTAAGCGTCCTACAGCATTGAAAATAGCAAATTCGTCATCTAGGGATCAGTACCTTTCCAACGATATATCATATTACACATTTTGTGGAAATTTTTTTTCAAAACTTTGAAGTCGATTATCTCGGAAACTAAGCGTCCTACAGCATTGAAAATAGCAAATTCGTCATCTAGGGATCAGTTCTTTTCCAACGATATATCATATTATACATTTTGTGGAAATTTTTTTTTCAAAACTTTGAAGTCGATTATCTCGGAAACTAAGCGTCCTACAACATTGAAAATAGCAAATTCGTCATCTAGGGATCAGTACCTTTCCAACGATATATCATATTATACATTTTGTGGATATTTTTTTTTCAAAACTTTGAAGTCGATTATCTCGGAAACTAAGCGTCCTACAGCATTGAAAATAGCAAATTCGTCATCTAGGGATCAGTACCTTTCCAACGATATATCATATTATACATTTTGTGGATATTTTTTTTTTCAAAACTTTGAAGTCGATTATCTCGGAAACTAAGCGTCCTACAGCATTGAAAATAGCAAATTCGTCATCTAGGGATCAGTACCTTTCCAACGATATATCATATTATACATTTTGTGGAAATTTTTTTTTCAAAACTTTGAAGTCGATTATCTCGGAAACTAAGCGTCCTACAGCATTGAAAATAGCAAATTCGTCATCTAGGGATCAGTACCTTTCCAACGATATATCATATTAGACATTTTGTGGAAATTTTTTTTCAAAACTTTGAAGTCGATTATCTCGGAAACTAAGCGTCCTACAGCATTGAAAATAGCAAATTCGTCATCTAGGGATCAGTACCTTTCCAACGATATATCATATTACACATTTTGTGGAAATTTTTTTTCAAAACTTTGAAGTCGATTATCTCGGAAACTAAGCGTCCTACAGCATTGAAAATAGCAAATTCGTCATCTAGGGATCAGTTCTTTTCCAACGATATATCATATTACACATTTTGTATAATTTTTTTTTCAAAACTTTGAAGTCGATTATCTCGGAAACTAAGCGTCCTACAGCATTGAAAATAGCAAATTCGTCATCTAGGGATCAGTACCTTTCCAACGATATATCATATTATACATTTTGTGGATATTTTTTTTTTCAAAACTTTGAAGTCGATTATCTCGGAAAGTAAGCGTCCTACAGCATTGAAAATAGCAAATTCGTCATCTAGGGATCAGTACCTTTCCAACGATATATCATATTATACATTTTGTGGATATTTTTTTTTCAAAACTTTGAAGTCGATTATCTCGGAAACTAAGCGTCCTACAGCATTGAAAATAGCAAATTCGTCATCTAGGGATCAGTACCTTTCCAACGATATATCATATTAGGTACACATTTTGTGGAATTTTTTTTTCAAAACTTTGAAGTCGATTATCTCGGAAACTAAGCGTCCTACAGCATTGAAAATAGCAAATTCGTCATCTAGGGATCAGTACCTTTCCAACGATATATCATATTATACATTTTATGGAAATTTTTTTTTCAAAACTTTGAAGTCGATTATCTCGGAAACTAAGTGTCCTACAGCATTGAAAATAGCAAATTCGTCATCTAGGGATCAGTACCTTTCCAACGATATATCATATTATACATTTTGTGGAATTTTTTTTTCAAAACTTTGAAGTCGATTATCTCGGAAACTAAGCGTCCTACAGCATTGAAAATAGCAAATTCGTCATCTAGGGATCAGTACCTTTCCAACGATATATCATATTACACATTTTGTGGAAATTTTTTTTCAAAACTTTGAAGTCGATTATCTCGGAAACTAAGCGTCCTACAGCATTGAAAATAGCAAATTCGTCATCTAGGGATCAGTACCTTTCCAACGATATATCATATTACACATTTTGTGGAATTTTTTTTTTCAAAACTTTGAAGTCGATTATCTCGGAAACTAAGCGTCCTACAGCATTGAAAATAGCAAATTCGTCATCTAGGGATTAGTACCTTTCCAACGATATATCATATTACACATTTTGTGGAATTTTTTTTTTCAAAACTTTGAAGTCGATTATCTCGGAAACTAAGCGTCCTACAGCATTGAAAATAGCAAATTCGTCATCTAGGGATCAGTACCTTTCCAACGATATATCATATTACACATTTTGTGGAAATTTTTTTTTCAAATTTTTGAAGTCGATTATCTCGGAAACTAAGCGTCCTTCAGCATTGAAAATAGCAAATTCGTCATCTAGGGATCAGTACCTTTCCAACGATATATCATATTACACATTTTGTGGAAATTTTTTTTTCAAAACTTTGAAGTCGATTATCTCGGAAACTAAGCGTCCTACAGCATTGAAAATAGCAAATTCGTCATCTAGGGATCAGTACCTTTCCAACGATATATCATATTATACATTTTGTGGATATTTTTTTTTTCAAAACTTTGAAGTCGATTATCTCGGAAACTAAGCGTCCTACAGCATTGAAAATAGCAAATTCGTCATCTAGGGATCAGTACCTTTCCAACGATATATCATATTATACATTTTGTGGATATTTTTTTTTTCAAAACTTTGAAGTCGATTATCTCGGAAACTAAGCGTCCTACAGCATTGAAAATAGCAAATTCGTCATCTAGGGATCAGTACCTTTCCAACGATATATCATATTATACATTTTGTGGAAATTTTTTTTTCAAAACTTTGAAGTCGATTATCTCGGAAACTAAGCGTCCTACAGCATTGAAAATAGCAAATTCGTCATCTAGGGATCAGTACCTTTCCAACGATATATCATATTAGACATTTTGTGGAAATTTTTTTTCAAAACTTTGAAGTCGATTATCTCGGAAACTAAGCGTCCTACAGCATTGAAAATAGCAAATTCGTCATCTAGGGATCAGTACCTTTCCAACGATATATCATATTACACATTTTGTGGAAATTTTTTTTCAAAACTTTGAAGTCGATTATCTCGGAAACTAAGCGTCCTACAGCATTGAAAATAGCAAATTCGTCATCTAGGGATCAGTTCTTTTCCAACGATATATCATATTACACATTTTGTGGAATTTTTTTTTCAAAACTTTGAAGTCGATTATCTCGGAAACTAAGCGTCCTACAGCATTGAAAATAGCAAATTCGTCATCTAGGGATCAGTACCTTTCCAACGATATATCATATTACACATTTTGTGGAAATTTTTTTTTCAAATTTTTGAAGTCGATTATCTCGGAAACTAAGCGTCCTTCAGCATTGAAAATAGCAAATTCGTCATCTAGGGATCAGTACCTTTCCAACGATATATCACATTACACATTTTGTGGACATTTTTTTTTTTCAAAACTTTGAAGTCGATTATTTCGGAAACTAAGCGTCCTACAGCATTGAAAATAGCAAATTCGTCATCTAGGGATCAGTACCTTTCCAACGATATATCATATTACACATTTTGTATAATTTTTTTTTCAAAACTTTGAAGTCGATTATCTCGGAAACTAAGCGTCCTACAGCATTGAAAATAGCAAATTCGTCATCTAGGGATCAGTACCTTTCCAACGATATATAATATTATACATTTTGTGGATATTTTTTTTTTCAAAACTTTGAAGTCGATTATCTCGGAAACTAAGCGTCCTACAGCATTGAAAATAGCAAATTCGTCATCTAGGGATCAGTACCTTTCCAACGATATATCATATTATACATTTTGTGGATATTTTTTTTTCAAAACTTTGAAGTCGATTATCTCGGAAACTAAGCGTCCTACAGCATTGAAAATAGCAAATTCGTCATCTAGGGATCAGTACCTTTCCAACGATATATCATATTATACATTTTGTGGATATTTTTTTTTTCAAAACTTTGAAGTCGATTATCTCGGAAACTAAGCGTCCTACAGCATTGAAAATAGCAAATTCGTCATCTAGGGATCAGTACCTTTCCAACGATATATCATATTATACATTTTGTGGAAATTTTTTTTTCAAAACTTTGAAGTCGATTATCTCGGAAACTAAGCGTCCTACAGCATTGAAAATAGCAAATTCGTCATCTAGGGATCAGTACCTTTCCAACGATATATCATATTAGACATTTTGTGGAAATTTTTTTTCAAAACTTTGAAGTCGATTATCTCGGAAACTAAGCGTCCTACAGCATTGAAAATAGCAAATTCGTCATCTAGGGATCAGTACCTTTCCAACGATATATCATATTACACATTTTGTGGAAATTTTTTTTCAAAACTTTGAAGTCGATTATCTCGGAAACTAAGCGTCCTACAGCATTGAAAATAGCAAATTCGTCATCTAGGGATCAGTTCTTTTCCAACGATATATCATATTACACATTTTGTGGAATTTTTTTTTCAAAACTTTGAAGTCGATTATCTCGGAAACTAAGCGTCCTACAGCATTGAAAATAGCAAATTCGTCATCTAGGGATCAGTACCTTTCCAACGATATATCATATTACACATTTTGTGGAATTTTTTTTTCAAAACTTTGAAGTCGATTATCTCGGAAACTAAGCGTCCTACAGCATTGAAAATAGCAAATTCGTCATCTAGGGATCAGTACCTTTCCAACGATATATCATATTACACATTTTGTGGAAATTTTTTTTTCATTTTTTTCATTTCATTTTTCATTTTGTGGAATTTTTTTTTCAAAACTTTGAAGTCGATTATCTCGGAAACTAAGCGTCCTACAGCATTGAAAATAGCAAATTCGTCATCTAGGGATCAGTACCTTTCCAACGATATATCATATTACACATTTTGTGGAAATTTTTTTTTCAAATTTTTGAAGTCGATTATCTCGGAAACTAAGCGTCCTTCAGCATTGAAAATAGCAAATTCGTCATCTAGGGATCAGTACCTTTCCAACGATATATCACATTACACATTTTGTGGACATTTTTTTTTTTCAAAACTTTGAAGTCGATTATTTCGGAAACTAAGCGTCCTACAGCATTGAAAATAGCAAATTCGTCATCTAGGGATCAGTACCTTTCCAACGATATATCATATTACACATTTTGTATAATTTTTTTTTCAAAACTTTGAAGTCGATTATCTCGGAAACTAAGCGTCCTACAGCATTGAAAATAGCAAATTCGTCATCTAGGGATCAGTACCTTTCCAACGATATATAATATTATACATTTTGTGGATATTTTTTTTTTCAAAACTTTGAAGTCGATTATCTCGGAAACTAAGCGTCCTACAGCATTGAAAATAGCAAATTCGTCATCTAGGGATCAGTACCTTTCCAACGATATATCATATTATACATTTTGTGGATATTTTTTTTTCAAAACTTTGAAGTCGATTATCTCGGAAACTAAGCGTCCTACAGCATTGAAAATAGCAAATTCGTCATCTAGGGATCAGTACCTTTCCAACGATATATCATATTATACATTTTGTGGATATTTTTTTTTTCAAAACTTTGAAGTCGATTATCTCGGAAACTAAGCGTCCTACAGCATTGAAAATAGCAAATTCGTCATCTAGGGATCAGTACCTTTCCAACGATATATCATATTATACATTTTGTGGAAATTTTTTTTTCAAAACTTTGAAGTCGATTATCTCGGAAACTAAGCGTCCTACAGCATTGAAAATAGCAAATTCGTCATCTAGGGATCAGTACCTTTCCAACGATATATCATATTAGACATTTTGTGGAAATTTTTTTTCAAAACTTTGAAGTCGATTATCTCGGAAACTAAGCGTCCTACAGCATTGAAAATAGCAAATTCGTCATCTAGGGATCAGTACCTTTCCAACGATATATCATATTACACATTTTGTGGAAATTTTTTTTCAAAACTTTGAAGTCGATTATCTCGGAAACTAAGCGTCCTACAGCATTGAAAATAGCAAATTCGTCATCTAGGGATCAGTTCTTTTCCAACGATATATCATATTACACATTTTGTGGAATTTTTTTTTCAAAACTTTGAAGTCGATTATCTCGGAAACTAAGCGTCCTACAGCATTGAAAATAGCAAATTCGTCATCTAGGGATCAGTACCTTTCCAACGATATATCATATTACACATTTTGTGGAAATTTTTTTTTCAAATTTTTGAAGTCGATTATCTCGGAAACTAAGCGTCCTTCAGCATTGAAAATAGCAAATTCGTCATCTAGGGATCAGTACCTTTCCAACGATATATCACATTACACATTTTGTGGACATTTTTTTTTTTCAAAACTTTGAAGTCGATTATCTCGGAAACTAAGCGTCCTACAGCATTGAAAATAGCAAATTCGTCATCTAGGGATCAGTACCTTTCCAACGATATATCATATTATACATTTTGTGGATATTTTTTTTTCAAAACTTTGAAGTCGATTATCTCGGAAACTAAGCGTCCTACAGCATTGAAAATAGCAAATTCGTCATCTAGGGATCAGTACCTTTCCAACGATATATCATATTAGGTACACATTTTGTGGAATTTTTTTTTCAAAACTTTGAAGTCGATTATCTCGGAAACTAAGCGTCCTACAGCATTGAAAATAGCAAATTCGTCATCTAGGGATCAGTACCTTTCCAACGATATATCATATTATACATTTTATGGAAATTTTTTTTCTAAACTTTGAAGTCGATTATCTCGGAAACTAAGCGTCCTACAGCATTGAAAATAGCAAATTCGTCATCTAGGGATCAGTACCTTTCCAACGATATATCATATTACACATTTTGTGGAAATTTTTTTTTCAAAACTTTGAAGTCGATTATCTCGGAAACTAAGCGTCCTACAGCATTGAAAATAGCAAATTCGTCATCTAGGGATTAGTACCTTTCCAACGATATATCATATTACACATTTTGTGGAAATTTTTTTTTCAAAACTTTGAAGTCGATTATCTCGGAAAGTAAGCGTCCTACAGCATTGAAAATAGCAAATTCGTCATCTAGGGATCAGTACCTTTCCAACGATATATCATATTACACATTTTGTGGAAATTTTTTTTTCAAATTTTTGAAGTCGATTATCTCGGAAACTAAGCGTCCTTCAGCATTGAAAATAGCAAATTCGTCATCTAGGGATCAGTACCTTTCCAACGATATATCATATTACACATTTTGTGGACATTTTTTTTTTTCAAAACTTTGAAGTCGATTATTTCGGAAACTAAGCGTCCTACAGCATTGAAAATAGCAAATTCGTCATCTAGGGATCAGTACCTTTCCAACGATATATCATATTACACATTTTGTATAATTTTTTTTTCAAAACTTTGAAGTCGATTATCTCGGAAACTAAGCGTCCTACAGCATTGAAAATAGCAAATTCGTCATCTAGGGATCAGTACCTTTCCAACGATATATCATATTATACATTTTGTGGATATTTTTTTTTTCAAAACTTTGAAGTCGATTATCTCGGAAACTAAGCGTCCTACAGCATTGAAAATAGCAAATTCGTCATCTAGGGATCAGTACCTTTCCAACGATATATCATATTATACATTTTGTGGATATTTTTTTTTCAAAACTTTGAAGTCGATTATCTCGGAAACTAAGCGTCCTACAGCATTGAAAATAGCAAATTCGTCATCTAGGGATCAGTACCTTTCCAACGATATATCATATTAGGTACACATTTTGTGGAATTTTTTTTTCAAAACTTTGAAGTCGATTATCTCGGAAACTAAGCGTCCTACAGCATTGAAAATAGCAAATTCGTCATCTAGGGATCAGTACCTTTCCAACGATATATCATATTATACATTTTATGGAAATTTTTTTTTCAAAACTTTGAAGTCGATTATCTCGGAAACTAAGCGTCCTACAGCATTGAAAATAGCAAATTCGTCATCTAGGGATCAGTACCTTTCCAACGATATATCATATTATACATTTTATGGAATTTTTTTTTTCAAAACTTTGAAGTCGATTATCTCGGAAACTAAGCGTCCTACAGCATTGAAAATAGCAAATTCGTCATCTAGGGATCAGTACCTTTCCAACGATATATCATATTACACATTTTGTGGAAATTTTTTTTCAAAACTTTGAAGTCGATTATCTCGGAAACTAAGCGTCCTACAGCATTGAAAATAGCAAATTCGTCATCTAGGGATCAGTACCTTTCCAACGATATATCATATTACACATTTTGTGGAATTTTTTTTTTCAAAACTTTGAAGTCGATTATCTCGGAAACTAAGCGTCCTACAGCATTGAAAATAGCAAATTCGTCATCTAGGGATTAGTACCTTTCCAACGATATATCATATTACACATTTTGTGGAATTTTTTTTTTCAAAACTTTGAAGTCGATTATCTCGGAAACTAAGCGTCCTACAGCATTGAAAATAGCAAATTCGTCATCTAGGGATCAGTACCTTTCCAACGATATATCATATTACACATTTTGTGGACATTTTTTTTTCAAATTTTTGAAGTCGATTATCTCGGAAACTAAGCGTCCTTCAGCATTGAAAATAGCAAATTCGTCATCTAGGGATCAGTACCTTTCCAACGATATATCATATTACACATTTTGTGGAAATTTTTTTTTCAAAACTTTGAAGTCGATTATCTCGGAAACTAAGCGTCCTACAGCATTGAAAATAGCAAATTCGTCATCTAGGGATCAGTACCTTTCCAACGATATATCATATTATACATTTTGTGGATATTTTTTTTTTCAAAACTTTGAAGTCGATTATCTCGGAAACTAAGCGTCCTACAGCATTGAAAATAGCAAATTCGTCATCTAGGGATCAGTACCTTTCCAACGATATATCATATTATACATTTTGTGGAAATTTTTTTTTCAAAACTTTGAAGTCGATTATCTCGGAAACTAAGCGTCCTACAGCATTGAAAATAGCAAATTCGTCATCTAGGGATCAGTACCTTTCCAACGATATATCATATTAGACATTTTGTGGAATTTTTTTTTCAAAACTTTGAAGTCGATTATCTCGGAAACTAAGCGTCCTACAGCATTGAAAATAGCAAATTCGTCATCTAGGGATCAGTACCTTTCCAACGATATATCATATTACACATTTTGTGGAAATTTTTTTTCAAAACTTTGAAGTCGATTATCTCGGAAACTAAGCGTCCTACAGCATTGAAAATAGCAAATTCGTCATCTAGGGATCAGTTCTTTTCCAACGATATATCATATTATACATTTTGTGGAAATTTTTTTTTTCAAAACTTTGAAGTCGATTATCTCGGAAACTAAGCGTCCTTCAGCATTGAAAATAGCAAATTCGTCATCTAGGGATCAGTACCTTTCCAACGATATATCACATTACACATTTTGTGGACATTTTTTTTTTTCAAAACTTTGAAGTCGATTATTTCGGAAACTAAGCGTCCTACAGCATTGAAAATAGCAAATTCGTCATCTAGGGATCAGTACCTTTCCAACGATATATCATATTACACATTTTGTATAATTTTTTTTTCAAAACTTTGAAGTCGATTATCTCGGAAACTAAGCGTCCTACAGCATTGAAAATAGCAAATTCGTCATCTAGGGATCAGTACCTTTCCAACGATATATAATATTATACATTTTGTGGATATTTTTTTTTTCAAAACTTTGAAGTCGATTATCTCGGAAACTAAGCGTCCTACAGCATTGAAAATAGCAAATTCGTCATCTAGGGATCAGTACCTTTCCAACGATATATCATATTATACATTTTGTGGATATTTTTTTTTCAAAACTTTGAAGTCGATTATCTCGGAAACTAAGCGTCCTACAGCATTGAAAATAGCAAATTCGTCATCTAGGGATCAGTACCTTTCCAACGATATATCATATTATACATTTTGTGGATATTTTTTTTTTCAAAACTTTGAAGTCGATTATCTCGGAAACTAAGCGTCCTACAGCATTGAAAATAGCAAATTCGTCATCTAGGGATCAGTACCTTTCCAACGATATATCATATTATACATTTTGTGGAAATTTTTTTTTCAAAACTTTGAAGTCGATTATCTCGGAAACTAAGCGTCCTACAGCATTGAAAATAGCAAATTCGTCATCTAGGGATCAGTACCTTTCCAACGATATATCATATTAGACATTTTGTGGAAATTTTTTTTCAAAACTTTGAAGTCGATTATCTCGGAAACTAAGCGTCCTACAGCATTGAAAATAGCAAATTCGTCATCTAGGGATCAGTACCTTTCCAACGATATATCATATTACACATTTTGTGGAAATTTTTTTTCAAAACTTTGAAGTCGATTATCTCGGAAACTAAGCGTCCTACAGCATTGAAAATAGCAAATTCGTCATCTAGGGATCAGTTCTTTTCCAACGATATATCATATTACACATTTTGTGGAATTTTTTTTTCAAAACTTTGAAGTCGATTATCTCGGAAACTAAGCGTCCTACAGCATTGAAAATAGCAAATTCGTCATCTAGGGATCAGTACCTTTCCAACGATATATCATATTACACATTTTGTGGAATTTTTTTTTCAAAACTTTGAAGTCGATTATCTCGGAAACTAAGCGTCCTACAGCATTGAAAATAGCAAATTCGTCATCTAGGGATCAGTACCTTTCCAACGATATATCATATTACACATTTTGTGGAAATTTTTTTTTCATTTTTTTCATTTCATTTTTCATTTTGTGGAATTTTTTTTTCAAAACTTTGAAGTCGATTATCTCGGAAACTAAGCGTCCTACAGCATTGAAAATAGCAAATTCGTCATCTAGGGATCAGTACCTTTCCAACGATATATCATATTACACATTTTGTGGAAATTTTTTTTTCAAATTTTTGAAGTCGATTATCTCGGAAACTAAGCGTCCTTCAGCATTGAAAATAGCAAATTCGTCATCTAGGGATCAGTACCTTTCCAACGATATATCACATTACACATTTTGTGGACATTTTTTTTTTTCAAAACTTTGAAGTCGATTATTTCGGAAACTAAGCGTCCTACAGCATTGAAAATAGCAAATTCGTCATCTAGGGATCAGTACCTTTCCAACGATATATCATATTACACATTTTGTATAATTTTTTTTTCAAAACTTTGAAGTCGATTATCTCGGAAACTAAGCGTCCTACAGCATTGAAAATAGCAAATTCGTCATCTAGGGATCAGTACCTTTCCAACGATATATAATATTATACATTTTGTGGATATTTTTTTTTTCAAAACTTTGAAGTCGATTATCTCGGAAACTAAGCGTCCTACAGCATTGAAAATAGCAAATTCGTCATCTAGGGATCAGTACCTTTCCAACGATATATCATATTATACATTTTGTGGATATTTTTTTTTCAAAACTTTGAAGTCGATTATCTCGGAAACTAAGCGTCCTACAGCATTGAAAATAGCAAATTCGTCATCTAGGGATCAGTACCTTTCCAACGATATATCATATTATACATTTTGTGGATATTTTTTTTTTCAAAACTTTGAAGTCGATTATCTCGGAAACTAAGCGTCCTACAGCATTGAAAATAGCAAATTCGTCATCTAGGGATCAGTACCTTTCCAACGATATATCATATTATACATTTTGTGGAAATTTTTTTTTCAAAACTTTGAAGTCGATTATCTCGGAAACTAAGCGTCCTACAGCATTGAAAATAGCAAATTCGTCATCTAGGGATCAGTACCTTTCCAACGATATATCATATTAGACATTTTGTGGAAATTTTTTTTCAAAACTTTGAAGTCGATTATCTCGGAAACTAAGCGTCCTACAGCATTGAAAATAGCAAATTCGTCATCTAGGGATCAGTACCTTTCCAACGATATATCATATTACACATTTTGTGGAAATTTTTTTTCAAAACTTTGAAGTCGATTATCTCGGAAACTAAGCGTCCTACAGCATTGAAAATAGCAAATTCGTCATCTAGGGATCAGTTCTTTTCCAACGATATATCATATTACACATTTTGTGGAATTTTTTTTTCAAAACTTTGAAGTCGATTATCTCGGAAACTAAGCGTCCTACAGCATTGAAAATAGCAAATTCGTCATCTAGGGATCAGTACCTTTCCAACGATATATCATATTACACATTTTGTGGAAATTTTTTTTTCAAATTTTTGAAGTCGATTATCTCGGAAACTAAGCGTCCTTCAGCATTGAAAATAGCAAATTCGTCATCTAGGGATCAGTACCTTTCCAACGATATATCACATTACACATTTTGTGGACATTTTTTTTTTTCAAAACTTTGAAGTCGATTATCTCGGAAACTAAGCGTCCTACAGCATTGAAAATAGCAAATTCGTCATCTAGGGATCAGTACCTTTCCAACGATATATCATATTATACATTTTGTGGATATTTTTTTTTCAAAACTTTGAAGTCGATTATCTCGGAAACTAAGCGTCCTACAGCATTGAAAATAGCAAATTCGTCATCTAGGGATCAGTACCTTTCCAACGATATATCATATTAGGTACACATTTTGTGGAATTTTTTTTTCAAAACTTTGAAGTCGATTATCTCGGAAACTAAGCGTCCTACAGCATTGAAAATAGCAAATTCGTCATCTAGGGATCAGTACCTTTCCAACGATATATCATATTATACATTTTATGGAAATTTTTTTTCTAAACTTTGAAGTCGATTATCTCGGAAACTAAGCGTCCTACAGCATTGAAAATAGCAAATTCGTCATCTAGGGATCAGTACCTTTCCAACGATATATCATATTACACATTTTGTGGAAATTTTTTTTTCAAAACTTTGAAGTCGATTATCTCGGAAACTAAGCGTCCTACAGCATTGAAAATAGCAAATTCGTCATCTAGGGATTAGTACCTTTCCAACGATATATCATATTACACATTTTGTGGAAATTTTTTTTTCAAAACTTTGAAGTCGATTATCTCGGAAACTAAGCGTCCTACAGCATTGAAAATAGCAAATTCGTCATCTAGGGATCAGTACCTTTCCAACGATATATCATATTACACATTTTGTGGAAATTTTTTTTTCAAATTTTTGAAGTCGATTATCTCGGAAACTAAGCGTCCTTCAGCATTGAAAATAGCAAATTCGTCATCTAGGGATCAGTACCTTTCCAACGATATATCATATTACACATTTTGTGGACATTTTTTTTTTTCAAAACTTTGAAGTCGATTATTTCGGAAACTAAGCGTCCTACAGCATTGAAAATAGCAAATTCGTCATCTAGGGATCAGTACCTTTCCAACGATATATCATATTACACATTTTGTATAATTTTTTTTTCAAAACTTTGAAGTCGATTATCTCGGAAACTAAGCGTCCTACAGCATTGAAAATAGCAAATTCGTCATCTAGGGATCAGTACCTTTCCAACGATATATCATATTATACATTTTGTGGATATTTTTTTTTTCAAAACTTTGAAGTCGATTATCTCGGAAACTAAGCGTCCTACAGCATTGAAAATAGCAAATTCGTCATCTAGGGATCAGTACCTTTCCAACGATATATCATATTATACATTTTGTGGATATTTTTTTTTCAAAACTTTGAAGTCGATTATCTCGGAAACTAAGCGTCCTACAGCATTGAAAATAGCAAATTCGTCATCTAGGGATCAGTACCTTTCCAACGATATATCATATTAGGTACACATTTTGTGGAATTTTTTTTTCAAAACTTTGAAGTCGATTATCTCGGAAACTAAGCATCCTACAGCATTGAAAATAGCAAATTCGTCATCTAGGGATCAGTACCTTTCCAACGATATATCATATTATACATTTTATGGAAATTTTTTTTTCAAAACTTTGAAGTCGATTATCTCGGAAACTAAGCGTCCTACAGCATTGAAAATAGCAAATTCGTCATCTAGGGATCAGTACCTTTCCAACGATATATCATATTATACATTTTATGGAATTTTTTTTTTCAAAACTTTGAAGTCGATTATCTCGGAAACTAAGCGTCCTACAGCATTGAAAATAGCAAATTCGTCATCTAGGGATCAGTACCTTTCCAACGATATATCATATTACACATTTTGTGGAAATTTTTTTTCAAAACTTTGAAGTCGATTATCTCGGAAACTAAGCGTCCTACAGCATTGAAAATAGCAAATTCGTCATCTAGGGATCAGTACCTTTCCAACGATATATCATATTACACATTTTGTGGAATTTTTTTTTTCAAAACTTTGAAGTCGATTATCTCGGAAACTAAGCGTCCTACAGCATTGAAAATAGCAAATTCGTCATCTAGGGATTAGTACCTTTCCAACGATATATCATATTACACATTTTGTGGAATTTTTTTTTTCAAAACTTTGAAGTCGATTATCTCGGAAACTAAGCGTCCTACAGCATTGAAAATAGCAAATTCGTCATCTAGGGATCAGTACCTTTCCAACGATATATCATATTACACATTTTGTGGACATTTTTTTTTCAAATTTTTGAAGTCGATTATCTCGGAAACTAAGCGTCCTTCAGCATTGAAAATAGCAAATTCGTCATCTAGGGATCAGTACCTTTCCAACGATATATCATATTACACATTTTGTGGAAATTTTTTTTTCAAAACTTTGAAGTCGATTATCTCGGAAACTAAGCGTCCTACAGCATTGAAAATAGCAAATTCGTCATCTAGGGATCAGTACCTTTCCAACGATATATCATATTATACATTTTGTGGATATTTTTTTTTTCAAAACTTTGAAGTCGATTATCTCGGAAACTAAGCGTCCTACAGCATTGAAAATAGCAAATTCGTCATCTAGGGATCAGTACCTTTCCAACGATATATCATATTATACATTTTGTGGAAATTTTTTTTTCAAAACTTTGAAGTCGATTATCTCGGAAACTAAGCGTCCTACAGCATTGAAAATAGCAAATTCGTCATCTAGGGATCAGTACCTTTCCAACGATATATCATATTAGACATTTTGTGGAATTTTTTTTTCAAAACTTTGAAGTCGATTATCTCGGAAACTAAGCGTCCTACAGCATTGAAAATAGCAAATTCGTCATCTAGGGATCAGTACCTTTCCAACGATATATCATATTACACATTTTGTGGAAATTTTTTTTCAAAACTTTGAAGTCGATTATCTCGGAAACTAAGCGTCCTACAGCATTGAAAATAGCAAATTCGTCATCTAGGGATCAGTTCTTTTCCAACGATATATCATATTATACATTTTGTGGAAATTTTTTTTTTCAAAACTTTGAAGTCGATTATCTCGGAAACTAAGCGTCCTACAGCATTGAAAATAGCAAATTCGTCATCTGGGGATCAGTACCTTTCCAACGATATATCATATTATACATTTTGTGGATATTTTTTTTTCAAAACTTTGAAGTCGATTATCTCGGAAACTAAGCGTCCTACAGCATTGAAAATAGCAAATTCGTCATCTAGGGATCAGTACCTTTCCAACGATATATCATATTATACATTTTGTGGAAATTTTTTTTCAAAACTTTGAAGTCGATTATCTCGGAAACTAAGCGTCCTACAGCATTGAAAATAGCAAATTCGTCATCTAGGGATCAGTACCTTTCCAACGATATATCATATTAGACATTTTGTGGAAATTTTTTTTCAAAACTTTGAAGTCGATTATCTCGGAAACTAAGCGTCCTACAGCATTGAAAATAGCAAATTCGTCATCTAGGGATCAGTTCTTTTCCAACGATATATCATATTATACATTTTGTGGAAATTTTTTTTTTCAAAACTTTGAAGTCGATTATCTCGGAAACTAAGCGTCCTACAGCATTGAAAATAGCAAATTCGTCATCTGGGGATCAGTACCTTTCCAACGATATATCATATTACACATTTTGTGGACATTTTTTTTTTCAAAACTTTGAAGTCGATTATCTCGGAAACTAAGCGTCCTACAGCATTGAAAATAGCAAATTCGTCATCTAGGGATCAGTACCTTTCCAACGATATATCATATTACACATTTTGTGGGAATTTTTTTTTTCAAAACTTTGAAGTCGATTATTTCGGAAACTAAGCGTCCTACAGCATTGAAAATAGCAAATTCGTCATCTAGGGATCAGTACCTTTCCAACGATATATCATATTACACATTTTGTGGAATTTTTTTTTCAAAACTTTGAAGTCGATTATCTCGGAAACTAAGCGTCCTACAGCATTGAAAATAGCAAATTCGTCATCTAGGGATCAGTACCTTTCCAACGATATATCATATTAGACATTTTGTGGAAATTTTTTTTTCAAAACTTTGAAGTCGATTATCTCGGAAACTAAGCGTCCTACAGCATTGAAAATAGCAAATTCGTCATCTAGGGATCAGTACCTTTCCAACGAGATATCATATTATACATTTTGTGGAATTTTTTTTTTCAAAACTTTGAAGTCGATTATCTCGGAAACTAAGCGTCCTACAGCATTGAAAATAGCAAATTCGTCATCTAGGGATCAGTTCTTTTCCAACGATATATCATATTATACATTTTGTGGAAATTTTTTTTTCAAAACTTTGAAGTCGATTATCTCGGAAACTAAGCGTCCTACAGCATTGAAAATAGCAAATTCGTCATCTAGGGATCAGTACCTTTCCAACGATATATCATATTACAAATTTTGTGGACATTTTTTTTTTCAAAACTTTGAAGTCGATTATCTCGGAAACTAAGCGTCCTACAGCATTGAAAATAGCAAATTCGTCATCTAGGGATCAGTACCTTTCCAACGATATATCATATTACACATTTTGTGGATATTTTTTTTTCAAAACTTTGAAGTCGATTATTTCGGAAACTAAGCGTCCTACAGCATTGAAAATAGCAAATTCGTCATCTAGGGATCAGTACCTTTCCAACGATATATCATATTATACATTTTGTGGATATTTTTTTTTCAAAACTTTGAAGTCGATTATCTCGGAAACTAAGCGTCCTACAGCATTGAAAATAGCAAATTCGTCATCTAGGGATCAGTACCTTTCCAACGATATATCATATTAGGTACACATTTTGTGGAATTTTTTTTTCAAAACTTTGAAGTCGATTATCTCGGAAACTAAGCGTCCTACAGCATTGAAAATAGCAAATTCGTCATCTAGGGATCGGTACCTTTCCAACGATATATCATATTATACATTTTATGGAAATTTTTTTTTCAAAACTTTGAAGTCGATTATCTCGGAAACTAAGCGTCCTACAGCATTGAAAATAGCAAATTCGTCATCTAGGGATCAGTACCTTTCCAACGATATATCATATTATACATTTTGTGGAAATTTTTTTCTCAAAACTTTGAAGTCGATTATCTCGTAAACTAAGCGTCCTACAGCATTGAAAATAGCAAATTCGTCATCTAGGGATCAGTACCTTTCCAACGATATATCATATTATACATTTTGTGGAAATTTTTTTTCAAAACTTTGAAGTCCTTGAAGTACCTTTCCAACGATATATCATATTATACATTTTATTTAATTTTTTTTTTCAAAACTTTGAAGTCGATTATCTCGGAAACTAAGCGTCCTACAGCATTGAAAATAGCAAATTCGTCATCTAGGGATCAGTACCTTTCCAACGATATATCATATTATACATTTTGTGGAAATTTTTTTTCAAAACTTTGAAGTCGATTATCTCGGAAACTAAGCGTCCTACAGCATTGAAAATAGCAAATTCGTCATCTAGGGATCAGTACCTTTCCAACGATATATCATAGTACACATTTTGTGGAATTTTTTTTTTTCAAAACTTTGAAGTCGATTATCTCGGAAACTAAGCGTCCTACAGCATTGAAAATAGCAAATTCGTCATCTAGGGATCAGTACCTTTCCAACGATATATCATATTACACATTTTGTGGACATTTTTTTTTTCAAAACTTTGAAGTCGATTATCTCGGAAACTAAGCGTCCTACAGCATTGAAAATAGCAAATTCGTCATCTAGGGATCAGTTCTTTTCCAACGATATATCATATTATACATTTTGTGGAAATTTTTTTTTTCAAAACTTTGAAGTCGATTATCTCGGAAACTAAGCGTCCTACAGCATTGAAAATAGCAAATTCGTCATCTGGGGATCAGTACCTTTCCAACGATATATCATATTATACATTTTGTGGATATTTTTTTTTCAAAACTTTGAAGTCGATTATCTCGGAAACTAAGCGTCCTACAGCATTGAAAATAGCAAATTCGTCATCTAGGGATCAGTACCTTTCCAACGATATATCATATTATACATTTTGTGGAAATTTTTTTTCAAAACTTTGAAGTCGATTATCTCGGAAACTAAGCGTCCTACAGCATTGAAAATAGCAAATTCGTCATCTAGGGATCAGTACCTTTCCAACGATATATCATATTAGACATTTTGTGGAAATTTTTTTTCAAAACTTTGAAGTCGATTATCTCGGAAACTAAGCGTCCTACAGCATTGAAAATAGCAAATTCGTCATCTAGGGATCAGTTCTTTTCCAACGATATATCATATTATACATTTTGTGGAAATTTTTTTTTTCAAAACTTTGAAGTCGATTATCTCGGAAACTAAGCGTCCTACAGCATTGAAAATAGCAAATTCGTCATCTGGGGATCAGTACCTTTCCAACGATATATCATATTACACATTTTGTGGACATTTTTTTTTTCAAAACTTTGAAGTCGATTATCTCGGAAACTAAGCGTCCTACAGCATTGAAAATAGCAAATTCGTCATCTAGGGATCAGTACCTTTCCAACGATATATCATATTACACATTTTGTGGGAATTTTTTTTTTCAAAACTTTGAAGTCGATTATTTCGGAAACTAAGCGTCCTACAGCATTGAAAATAGCAAATTCGTCATCTAGGGATCAGTACCTTTCCAACGATATATCATATTACACATTTTGTGGAATTTTTTTTTCAAAACTTTGAAGTCGATTATCTCGGAAACTAAGCGTCCTACAGCATTGAAAATAGCAAATTCGTCATCTAGGGATCAGTACCTTTCCAACGATATATCATATTAGACATTTTGTGGAAATTTTTTTTTCAAAACTTTGAAGTCGATTATCTCGGAAACTAAGCGTCCTACAGCATTGAAAATAGCAAATTCGTCATCTAGGGATCAGTACCTTTCCAACGAGATATCATATTATACATTTTGTGGAATTTTTTTTTTCAAAACTTTGAAGTCGATTATCTCGGAAACTAAGCGTCCTACAGCATTGAAAATAGCAAATTCGTCATCTAGGGATCAGTTCTTTTCCAACGATATATCATATTATACATTTTGTGGAAATTTTTTTTTCAAAACTTTGAAGTCGATTATCTCGGAAACTAAGCGTCCTACAGCATTGAAAATAGCAAATTCGTCATCTAGGGATCAGTACCTTTCCAACGATATATCATATTACAAATTTTGTGGACATTTTTTTTTTCAAAACTTTGAAGTCGATTATCTCGGAAACTAAGCGTCCTACAGCATTGAAAATAGCAAATTCGTCATCTAGGGATCAGTACCTTTCCAACGATATATCATATTACACATTTTGTGGATATTTTTTTTTCAAAACTTTGAAGTCGATTATTTCGGAAACTAAGCGTCCTACAGCATTGAAAATAGCAAATTCGTCATCTAGGGATCAGTACCTTTCCAACGATATATCATATTATACATTTTGTGGATATTTTTTTTTCAAAACTTTGAAGTCGATTATCTCGGAAACTAAGCGTCCTACAGCATTGAAAATAGCAAATTCGTCATCTAGGGATCAGTACCTTTCCAACGATATATCATATTAGGTACACATTTTGTGGAATTTTTTTTTCAAAACTTTGAAGTCGATTATCTCGGAAACTAAGCGTCCTACAGCATTGAAAATAGCAAATTCGTCATCTAGGGATCGGTACCTTTCCAACGATATATCATATTATACATTTTATGGAAATTTTTTTTTCAAAACTTTGAAGTCGATTATCTCGGAAACTAAGCGTCCTACAGCATTGAAAATAGCAAATTCGTCATCTAGGGATCAGTACCTTTCCAACGATATATCATATTATACATTTTGTGGAAATTTTTTTCTCAAAACTTTGAAGTCGATTATCTCGTAAACTAAGCGTCCTACAGCATTGAAAATAGCAAATTCGTCATCTAGGGATCAGTACCTTTCCAACGATATATCATATTATACATTTTGTGGAAATTTTTTTTCAAAACTTTGAAGTCCTTGAAGTACCTTTCCAACGATATATCATATTATACATTTTATTTAATTTTTTTTTTCAAAACTTTGAAGTCGATTATCTCGGAAACTAAGCGTCCTACAGCATTGAAAATAGCAAATTCGTCATCTAGGGATCAGTACCTTTCCAACGATATATCATATTATACATTTTGTGGAAATTTTTTTTCAAAACTTTGAAGTCGATTATCTCGGAAACTAAGCGTCCTACAGCATTGAAAATAGCAAATTCGTCATCTAGGGATCAGTACCTTTCCAACGATATATCATAGTACACATTTTGTGGAATTTTTTTTTTTCAAAACTTTGAAGTCGATTATCTCGGAAACTAAGCGTCCTACAGCATTGAAAATAGCAAATTCGTCATCTAGGGATCAGTACCTTTCCAACGATATATCATATTACACATTTTGTGGACATTTTTTTTTTCAAAACTTTGAAGTCGATTATCTCGGAAACTAAGCGTCCTACAGCATTGAAAATAGCAAATTCGTCATCTAGCGATCAGTACCTTTCCAACGATATATTATATTACACATTTTGTGGACATTTTTTTTTCAAAACTTTGAAGTCGATTATCTCGGAAACTAAGCGTCCTACAGCATTGAAAATAGCAAATTCGTCATCTAGGGATCAGTACCTTTCCAACGATATATCATATTATACATTTTGTGGAAATTTTTTTTTTCAAAACTTTGAAGTCGATTATCTCGGAAACTAAGCGTCCTACAGCATTGAAAATAGCAAATTCGTCATCTAGGGATCAGTACCTTTCCAACGATATATCATATTACACATTTTGTGGAATTTTTTTTTCAAAACTTTGAAGTCGATTATCTCGGAAACTAAGCGTCCTACAGCATTGAAAATAGCAAATTCGTCATCTAGGGATCAGTACCTTTCCAACGATATATCATATTAGGTACACATTTTGTGGAATTTTTTTTTCAAAACTTTGAAGTCGATTATCTCGGAAACTAAGCGTCCTACAGCATTGAAAATAGCAAATTCGTCATCTAGGGATCAGTACCTTTCCAACGATATATCATATTATACATTTTATGGAAATTTTTTTTTCAAAACTTTGAAGTCGATTATCTCGGAAACTAAGCGTCCTACAGCATTGAAAATAGCAAATTCGTCATCTAGGGATCAGTACCTTTCCAACGATATATCATATTATACATTTTGTGGAAATTTTTTTTTCAAAACTTTGAAGTCGATTATCTCGGAAACTAAGCGTCCTACAGCATTGAAAATAGCAAATTCGTCATCTAGGGATCAGTACCTTTCCAACGATATATCATATTACACATTTTGTGGAAATTTTTTTTCAAAACTTTGAAGTCGATTATCTCGGAAACTAAGCGTCCTACAGCATTGAAAATAGCAAATTCGTCATCTAGGGATCAGTACCTTTCCAACGATATATCATATTACACATTTTGTGGAATTTTTTTTTTCAAAACTTTGAAGTCGATTATCTCGGAAACTAAGCGTCCTACAGCATTGAAAATAGCAAATTCGTCATCTAGGGATTAGTACCTTTCCAACGATATATCATATTACACATTTTGTGGAATTTTTTTTTTCAAAACTTTGAAGTCGATTATCTCGGAAACTAAGCGTCCTACAGCATTGAAAATAGCAAATTCGTCATCTAGGGATCAGTACCTTTCCAACGATATATCATATTACACATTTTGTGGAAATTTTTTTTTCAAATTTTTGAAGTCGATTATCTCGGAAACTAAGCGTCCTTCAGCATTGAAAATAGCAAATTCGTGATCTAGGGATCAGTACCTTTCCAACGATATATCATATTACACATTTTGTGGAATTTTTTTTTTCAAAACTTTGAAGTCGATTATCTCGGAAACTAAGCGTCCTACAGCATTGAAAATAGCAAATTCGTCATCTAGCGATCAGTACCTTTCCAACGATATATTATATTACACATTTTGTGGACATTTTTTTTTTAAAACTTTGAAGTCGATTATCTCGGAAACTAAGCGTCCTACAGCATTGAAAATAGCAAATTCGTCATCTAGGGATCAGTACCTTTCCAACGATATATCATATTATACATTTTGTGGAAATTTTTTTTTCAAAACTTTGAAGTCGATTATCTCGGAAACTAAGCGTCCTACAGCATTGAAAATAGCAAATTCGTCATCTAGGGATCAGTACCTTTCCAACGATATATCATATTACACATTTTGTGGAATTTTTTTTTCAAAACTTTGAAGTCGATTATCTCGGAAACTAAGCGTCCTACAGCATTGAAAATAGCAAATTCGTCATCTAGGGATCAGTACCTTTCCAACGATATATCATATTACACATTTTGTATAATTTTTTTTTCAAAACTTTGAAGTCGATTATCTCGGAAACTAAGCGTCCTACAGCATTGAAAATAGCAAATTCGTCATCTAGGGATCAGTACCTTTCCAACGATATATCATATTACACATTTTGTGGAAATTTTTTTTTTCAAAACTTTGAAGTCGATTATCTCGGAAACTAAGCGTCCTACAGCATTGAAAATAGCAAATTCGTCATCTAGGGATCAGTACCTTTCCAACGATATATCATATTAGGTACACATTTTGTGGAATTTTTTTTTCAAAACTTTGAAGTCGATTATCTCGGAAACTAAGCGTCCTACAGCATTGAAAATAGCAAATTCGTCATCTAGGGATCAGTACCTTTCCAACGATATATCATATTATACATTTTATGGAAATTTTTTTTTCAAAACTTTGAAGTCGATTATCTCGGAAACTAAGCGTCCTACAGCATTGAAAATAGCAAATTCGTCATCTAGGGATCAGTACCTTTCCAACGATATATCATATTATACATTTTGTGGAAATTTTTTTTTTCAAAACTTTGAAGTCGATTATCTCGGAAACTAAGCGTCCTACAGCATTGAAAATAGCAAATTCGTCATCTAGGGATCAGTACCTTTCCAACGATATATCATATTACACATTTTGTGGAAATTTTTTTTCAAAACTTTGAAGTCGATTATCTCGGAAACTAAGCGTCCTACAGCATTGAAAATAGCAAATTCGTCATCTAGGGATCAGTACCTTTCCAACGATATATCATATTACACATTTTGTGGAATTTTTTTTTCAAAACTTTGAAGTCGATTATCTCGGAAACTAAGCGTCCTACAGCATTGAAAATAGCAAATTCGTCATCTAGGGATTAGTACCTTTCCAACGATATATCATATTACACATTTTGTGGAATTTTTTTTTTCAAAACTTTGAAGTCGATTATCTCGGAAACTAAGCGTCCTACAGCATTGGAAATAGCAAATTCGTCATCTAGGGATCAGTACCTTTCCAACGATATATCATATTACACATTTTGTGGAAATTTTTTTTTCAAATTTTTGAAGTCGATTATCTCGGAAACTAAGCGTCCTTCAGCATTGAAAATAGCAAATTCGTGATCTAGGGATCAGTACCTTTCCAACGATATATCATATTACACATTTTGTGGAATTTTTTTTTTCAAAACTTTGAAGTCGATTATCTCGGAAACTAAGCGTCCTACAGCATTGAAAATAGCAAATTCGTCATCTAGGGATCAGTACCTTTCCAACGATATATCATATTACACATTTTGTGGAATTTTTTTTTCAAAACTTTGAAGTCGATTATCTCGGAAACTAAGCGTCCTACAGCATTGAAAATAGCAAATTCGTCATCTAGGGATCAGTACCTTTCCAACGATATATCATATTATACATTTTGTGGAAATTTTTTTTTCAAAACTTTGAAGTCGATTATCTCGGAAACTAAGCGTCCTACAGCATTGAAAATAGCAAATTCGTCATCTAGGGATCAGTACCTTTCCAACGATATATCATATTACACATTTTGTGGAAATTTTTTTTTCAAATTTTTGAAGTCGATTATCTCGGAAACTAAGCGTCCTTCAGCATTGAAAATAGCAAATTCGTGATCTAGGGATCAGTACCTTTCCAACGATATATCATATTACACATTTTGTGGAATTTTTTTTTTCAAAACTTTGAAGTCGATTATCTCGGAAACTAAGCGTCCTACAGCATTGAAAATAGCAAATTCGTCATCTAGGGATCAGTACCTTTCCAACGATATATCATATTACACATTTTGTGGAATTTTTTTTTCAAAACTTTGAAGTCGATTATCTCGGAAACTAAGCGTCCTACAGCATTGAAAATAGCAAATTCGTCATCTAGGGATCAGTACCTTTCCAACGATATATCATATTATACATTTTGTGGAAATTTTTTTTTCAAAACTTTGAAGTCGATTATCTCGGAAACTAAGCGTCCTACAGCATTGAAAATAGCAAATTCGTCATCTAGGGAGCAGTACCTTTCCAACGATATATCATATTACACATTTTGTGGAATTTTTTTTTTCAAAACTTTGAAGTCGATTATCTCGGAAACTAAGCGTCCTACAGCATTGAAAATAGCAAATTCGTCATCTAGGGATCAGTACCTTTCCAACGATATATCATATTATACATTTTGTGGAAATTTTTTTTTCAAAACTTTGAAGTCGATTATCTCGGAAACTAAGCGTCCTACAGCATTGAAAATAGCAAATTCGTCATCTAGGGATCAGTACCTTTCCAACGATATATCATATTAGGTACACATTTTGTGGAATTTTTTTCTTCAAAACTTTGAAGTCGATTATCTCGGAAACTAAGCGTCCTACAGCATTGAAAATAGCAAATTCGTCATCTAGGGATCAGTACCTTTCCAACGATATATCATATTATACATTTTATGGACATTTTTTTTTCAAAACTTTGAAGTCGATTATCTCGGAAACTAAGCGTCCTACAGCATTGAAAATAGCAAATTCGTCATCTAGGGATCAGTACCTTTCCAACGATATATCATATTAGATATTTTGTGGAAATTTTTTTTTCAAATTTTTGAAGTCGATTATCTCGGAAACTAAGCGTCCTTCAGCATTGAAAATAGCAAATTCGTCATCTAGGGATCAGTACCTTTCCAACGATATATCATATTACACATTTTGTGGAATTTTTTTTTTCAAAACTTTGAAGTCGATTATCTCGGAAACTAAGCGTCCTACAGCATTGAAAATAGCAAATTCGTCATCTAGGGATCAGTACCTTTCCAACGATATATCATATTATACATTTTGTGGATATTTTTTTTTTCAAAACTTTGAAGTCGATTATCTCGGAAACTAAGCGTCCTACAGCATTGAAAATAGCAAATTCGTCATCTAGGGATCAGTACCTTTCCAACGATATATCATATTATACATTTTGTGGAAATTTTTTTTTCAAAACTTTGAAGTCGATTATCTCGGAAACTAAGCGTCCTACAGCATTGAAAATAGCAAATTCGTCATCTAGGGATCAGTACCTTTCCAACGATATATCATATTATACATTTTGTGGAATTTTTTTTTTTCAAAACTTTGAAGTCGATTATCTCGGAAACTAAGCGTCCTACAGCATTGAAAATAGCAAATTCGTCATCTAGGGATCAGTACCTTTCCAACGATATATCATATTATACATTTTGTGGAATTTTTTTTTTTCAAAACTTTGAAGTCGATTATCTCGGAAACTAAGCGTCCTACAGCATTGAAAATAGCAAATTCGTCATCTAGGGATCAGTACCTTTCCAACGATATATCATATTACACATTTTGTGGAAATTTTTTTTTGCAAAACTTTGAAGTCGATTATCTCGGAAACTAAGCGTCCTACAGCATTGAAAATAGCAAATTCGTCATCTAGGGATCAGTACCTTTCCAACGATATATCATATTATACATTTTGTGGATATTTTTTTTTCAAAACTTTGAAGTCGATTATCTTGGAAACTAAGCGTCCTACAGCATTGAAAATAGCAAATTCGTCATCTAGGGATCAGTACCTTTCCAACGATATATCATATTATACATTTTGTGGAATTTTTTTTTCAAAACTTTGAAGTCGATTATCTCGGAAACTAAGCGTCCTACAGCATTGAAAATAGCAAATTCGTCATCTAGGGATCAGTACCTTTCCAACGATATATCATATTATACATTTTGTGGAAATTTTTTTTTCAAAACTTTGAAGTCGATTATCTCGGAAACTAAGCGTCCTACAGCATTGAAAATAGCAAATTCGTCATCTAGGGATCAGTACCTTTCCAACGATATATCATATTAGACATTTTGTGGAATTTTTTTTTTCAAAACTTTGAAGTCGATTATCTCGGAAACTAAGCGTCCTACAGCATTGAAAATAGCAAATTCGTCATCTAGGGATCAGTACCTTTCCAACGATATATCATATTACACATTTTGTGGAAATTTTTTTTTCAAAACTTTGAAGTTGATTATCTCGGAACTAAGCGTCCTACAGCATTGAAAATAGCAAATTCGTCATCTAGGGATCAGTACCTTTCCAACGATATATCATATTAAACATTTTGTGGAAATTTTTTTTTCAAAACTTTGAAGTCGATTATCTCGGAAACTAAGCGTCCTACAGCATTGAAAATAGCAAATTCGTCATCTAGGGATCAGTACCTTTCCAACGATATATCATATTACACATTTTGTGGACATTTTTTTTTCAAAACTTTGAAGTCGATTATCTCGGAAACTAAGCGTCCTACAGCATTGAAAATAGCAAATTCGTCATCTAGGGATCAGTACCTTTCCAACGATATATCATATTACACATTTTGTGGAAATTTTTTTTTCAAAACTTTGAAGTCGATTATCTCAGAAACTAAGCGTCCTACAGCATTGAAAATAGCAAATTCGTCATCTAGGGATCAGTACCTTTCCAACGATATATCATATTATACATTTTGTGGAATTTTTTTTTTTTCAAAACTTTGAAGTCGATTATCTCGGAAACTAAGCGTCCTACAGCATTGAAAATAGCAAATTCGTCATTTAGGGATCAGTACCTTTCCAACGATATATCATATTACACATTTTGCGGAAATTTTTTTTTCAAAACTTTGAAGTCAATTATCTCGGAAACTAAGCGTCCTACAGCATTGAAAATAGCAAATTCGTCATCTAGGGATCAGTACCTTTCTAACGATATATCATATTATACATTTTGTGGACATTTTTTTTTCAAAACTTTGAAGTCGATTATCTCGGAAACTAAGCGACCTACAGCATTGAAAATAG
The DNA here is from genome assembly GCA_951509635.1 of Eupeodes luniger. Classification (NCBI taxonomy): domain Eukaryota; kingdom Metazoa; phylum Arthropoda; class Insecta; order Diptera; family Syrphidae; genus Eupeodes; species Eupeodes luniger. The sequence continues at coordinate 69,440,438 of OX608074.1, forward strand.
CAAATTCGTCATCTAGGGATCAGTACCTTTCCAACGATATATCATATTACACATTTTGTGGACATTTTTTTTTTCAAAACTTTGAAGTCGATTATCTCGGAAACTAAGCGTCCTACAGCATTGAAAATAGCAAATTCGTCATCTAGGGATTAGTACCTTTCCAACGATATATCATATTACACATTTTGTGGAATTTTTTTTTTTCAAAACTTTGAAGTCGATTATCTTGGAAACTAAGCGTCCTACAGCATTGAAAATAGCAAATTCGTCATCTAGGGATCAGTACCTTTCCAACGATATATCATATTACACATTTTGTGGAAATTTTTTTTTCAAAACTTTGAAGTCGATTATCTCGGAAACTAAGCGTCCTACAGCATTGAAAATAGCAAATTCGTCATCTAGGGATCAGTACCTTTCCAACGATATATCATATTACACATTTTGTGGAATTTTTTTTTTCAAAACTTTGAAGTCGATTATCTCGGAAACTAAGCGTCCTACAGCATTGAAAATAGCAAATTCGTCATCTAGGGATCAGTACCTTTCCAACGATATATCATATTATACATTTTGTGGAATTTTTTTTTTCAAAACTTTGAAGTCGATTATCTCGGAAACTAAGCGTCCTACAGCATTGAAAATAGCAAATTCGTCATCTAGGGATCAGTACCTTTCCAACGATATATCATATTATACATTTTGTGGAATTTTTTTTTCAAAACTTTGAAGTCGATTATCTCGGAAACTAAGCGTCCTACAGCATTGAAAATAGCAAATTCGTCATCTAGGGTTCAGTACCTTTCCAACGATATATCATATTAGACATTTTGTGGAATTTTTTTTTTCAAAACTTTGAAGTCGATTATCTCGGAAACTAAGCGTCCTACAGCATTGAAAATAGCAAATTCGTCATCTAGGGATCAGTACCTTTCCAACGATATATCATATTACACATTTTGTGGAAATTTTTTTTTTCAAAACTTTGAAGTTGATTATCTCGGAACTAAGCGTCCTACAGCATTGAAAATAGCAAATTCATCATCTAGGGATCAGTACCTTTCCAACGATATATCATATTACACATTTTGTGGAAATTTTTTTTTTCAAAACTTTGAAGTCGATTATCTCGGAAACTAAGCGTCCTACAGCATTGAAAATAGCAAATTCGTCATCTAGGGATCAGTACCTTTCCAACGATATATCATATTACACATTTTGTGGAAATTTTTTTTTCAAAACTTTGAAGTCGATTATCTCGGAAACTAAGCGTCCTACAGCATTGAAAATAGCAAATTCGTCATCTAGCGATCAGTACCTTTCCAACGATATATCATATTACACATTTTGTGGACATTTTTTTTTCAAAACTTTGAAGTCGATTATCTCGGAAACTAAGCGTCCTACAGCATTGAAAATAGCAAATTCGTCATCTAGGGATCAGTACCTTTCCAACGATATATCATATTATACATTTTGTGGAAATTTTTTTTTCAAAACTTTGAAGTCGATTATCTCGGAAACTAAGCGTCCTACAGCATTGAAAATAGCAAATTCGTCATCTAGGGATCAGTACCTTTCCAACGATATATCATATTACACATTTTGTGGAATTTTTTTTTCAAAACTTTGAAGTCGATTATCTCGGAAACTAAGCGTCCTACAGCATTGAAAATAGCAAATTCGTCATCTAGGGATCAGTACCTTTCCAACGATATATCATATTATACATTTTGTGGAAATTTTTTTTTCAAAACTTTGAAGTCGATTATCTCGGAAACTAAGCGTCCTACAGCATTGAAAATAGCAAATTCGTCATCTAGGGATCAGTACCTTTCCAACGATATATCATATTAAACATTTTGTGGACATTTTTTTTTTCAAAACTTTGAAGTCGATTATCTCGGAAACTAAGCGTCCTACAGCATTGAAAATAGCAAATTCGTCATCTAGGGATTAGTACCTTTCCAACGATATATCATATTACATATTTTGTGGAAATTTTTTTTTTCAAAACTTTGAAGTCGATTATCTCGGAAACTAAGCGTCCTACAGCATTGAAAATAGCAAATTCGTCATCTAGGGATCAGTACCTTTCCAACGATATATCATATTACACATTTTGTGGACATTTTTTTTTTCAAAACTTTGAAGTCGATTATCTCGGAAACTAAGCGTCCTACAGCATTGAAAATAGCAAATTCGTCATCTAGGGATCAGTACCTTTCCAACGATATATCATATTATACATTTTGTGGAAATTTTTTTTTCAAAACTTTGAAGTCGATTATCTCGGAAACTAAGCGTCCTACAGCATTGAAAATAGCAAATTCGTCATCTAGGGATCAGTACCTTTCCAACGATATATCATATTACACATTTTGTGGAATTTTTTTTTCAAAACTTTGAAGTCGATTATCTCGGAAACTAAGCGTCCTACAGCATTGAAAATAGCAAATTCGTCATCTAGGGATCAGTACCTTTCCAACGATATATCATATTATACATTTTGTGGAAATTTTTTTTTCAAAACTTTGAAGTCGATTATCTCGGAAACTAAGCGTCCTACAGCATTGAAAATAGCAAATTCGTCATCTAGGGATCAGTACCTTTCCAACGATATATCATATTAAACATTTTGTGGACATTTTTTTTTTCAAAACTTTGAAGTCGATTATCTCGGAAACTAAGCGTCCTACAGCATTGAAAATAGCAAATTCGTCATCTAGGGATTAGTACCTTTCCAACGATATATCATATTACACATTTTGTGGAATTTTTTTTTTTCAAAACTTTGAAGTCGATTATCTCGGAAACTAAGCGTCCTACAGCATTGAAAATAGCAAATTCGTCATCTAGGGATCAGTACCTTTCCAACGATATATCATATTACACATTTTGTGGACATTTTTTTTTTCAAAACTTTGAAGTCGATTATCTCGGAAACTAAGCGTCCTACAGCATTGAAAATAGCAAATTCGTCATCTAGGGATTAGTACCTTTCCAACGATATATCATATTACACATTTTGTGGAAATTTTTTTTTTCAAAACTTTGAAGTCGATTATCTCGGAAACTAAGCGTCCTACAGCATTGAAAATAGCAAATTCGTCATCTAGGGATCAGTACCTTTCCAACGATATATCATATTACACATTTTGTGGAAATTTTTTTTTCAAAACTTTGAAGTCGATTATCTCGGAAACTAAGCGTCCTACAGCATTGAAAATAGCAAATTCGTCATCTAGGGATCAGTACCTTTCCAACGATATATCATATTATACATTTTGTGGACATTTTTTTTCAAAACTTTGAAGTCGATTATCTCGGAAACTAAGCGTCCTACAGCATTGAAAATAGCAAATTCGTCATCTAGGGATCAGTACCTTTCCAACGATATATCATATTAGACATTTTGTGGAAATTTTTTTTTCAAAACTTTGAAGTCGATTATCTCGGAAACTAAGCGTCCTACAGCATTGAAAATAGCAAATTCGTCATCTAGGGATCAGTACCTTTCCAACGATATATCATATTATACATTTTGTGGAAATTTTTTTTCAAAACTTTGAAGTCGATTATCTCGGAAACTAAGCGTCCTACAGCATTGAAAATAGCAAATTCGTCATCTAGGGATCAGTGCCTTTCCAACGATATATCATATTATACATTTTGTGGATATTTTTTTTTCAAAACTTTGAAGTCGATTATCTCGGAAACTAAGCGTCCTACAGCATTGAAAATAGCAAATTCGTCATCTAGGGATCAGTACCTTTCCAACGATATATCATATTATACATTTTGTGGAAATTTTTTTTTCAAAACTTTGAAGTCGATTATCTCGGAAACTAAGCGTCCTACAGCATTGAAAATAGCAAATTCGTCATCTAGGGATCAGTACCTTTCCAACGATATATCATATTACACATTTTGTGGAATTTTTTTTTTCAAAACTTTGAAGTCGATTATCTCGGAAACTAAGCGTCCTACAGCATTGAAAATAGCAAATTCGTCATCTAGGGATCAGTACCTTTCCAACGATATATCATATTATACATTTTGTGGAAATTTTTTTTTCAAAACTTTGAAGTCGATTATCTCGGAAACTAAGCGTCCTACAGCATTGAAAATAGCAAATTCGTCATCTAGGGATCAGTACCTTTCCAACGATATATCATATTACACATTTTGTGGAATTTTTTTTTCAAAACTTTGAAGTCGATTATCTCGGAAACTAAGCGTCCTACAGCATTGAAAATAGCAAATTCGTCATCTAGGGATCAGTACCTTTCCAACGATATATCATATTATACATTTTGTGGAAATTTTTTTTTCAAACTTGAAGTCGATTATCTCGGAAACTAAGCGTCCTACAGCATTGAAAATAGCAAATTCGTCATCTAGGGATCAGTACCTTTCCAACGATATATCATATTAAACATTTTGTGAATTTTTTTTTCAAAACTTTGAAGTCGATTATCTCGGAAACTAAGTCCTACAGCATTGAAAATAGCAAATTCGTCATCTAGGGATCAGTACCTTTCCAACGATATATCATATTACACATTTTGTGGAATTTTTTTTTCAAAACTTTGAAGTCGATTATCTCGGAAACTAAGCGTCCTACAGCATTGAAAATAGCAAATTCGTCATCTAGGGATCAGTACCTTTCCAACGATATATCATATTATACATTTTGTGGAATTTTTTTTTCAAAACTTTGAAGTCGATTATCTCGGAAACTAAGCGTCCTACAGCATTGAAAATAGCAAATTCGTCATCTAGGGATCAGTACCTTTCCAACGATATATCATATTATACATTTTGTGGAATTTTTTTTTCAAAACTTTGAAGTCGATTATCTCGGAAACTAAGCGTCCTACAGCATTGAAAATAGCAAATTCGTCATCTAGGTTCAGTACCTTTCCAACGATATATCATATTAGACATTTTGTGGAATTTTTTTTTCAAAACTTTGAAGTCGATTATCTCGGAAACTAAGCGTCCTACAGCATTGAAAATAGCAAATTCGTCATCTAGGGATCAGTACCTTTCCAACGATATATCATATTACACATTTTGTGGAAATTTTTTTTTTCAAAACTTTGAAGTTGATTATCTCGGAACTAAGCGTCCTACAGCATTGAAAATAGCAAATTCATCATCTAGGGATCAGTACCTTTCCAACGATATATCATATTACACATTTTGTGGAAAATTTTTTTTTCAAAACTTTGAAGTCGATTATCTCGGAAACTAAGCGTCCTACAGCATTGAAAATAGCAAATTCGTCATCTAGGGATCAGTACCTTTCCAACGATATATCATATTACACATTTTGTGGAATTTTTTTTTTCAAAACTTTTAAGTCGATTATCTCGGAAACTAAGCGTCCTACAGCATTGAAAATAGCAAATTCGTCATCTAGCGATCAGTACCTTTCCAACGATATATCATATTACACATTTTGTGGACATTTTTTTTTCAAAACTTTGAAGTCGATTATCTCGGAAACTAAGCGTCCTACAGCATTGAAAATAGCAAATTCGTCATCTAGGGATCAGTACCTTTCCAACGATATATCATATTATACATTTTGTGGAAATTTTTTTTTCAAAACTTTGAAGTCGATTATCTCGGAAACTAAGCGTCCTACAGCATTGAAAATAGCAAATTCGTCATCTAGGGATCAGTACCTTTCCAACGATATATCATATTACACATTTTGTGGAATTTTTTTTTCAAAACTTTGAAGTCGATTATCTCGGAAACTAAGCGTCCTACAGCATTGAAAATAGCAAATTCGTCATCTAGGGATCAGTACCTTTCCAACGATATATCATATTATACATTTTGTGGAAATTTTTTTTTCAAAACTTTGAAGTCGATTATCTCGGAAACTAAGCGTCCTACAGCATTGAAAATAGCAAATTCGTCATCTAGGGATCAGTACCTTTCCAACGATATATCATATTAAACATTTTGTGGACATTTTTTTTTTCAAAACTTTGAAGTCGATTATCTCGGAAACTAAGCGTCCTACAGCATTGAAAATAGCAAATTCGTCATCTAGGGATTAGTACCTTTCCAACGATATATCATATTACACATTTTGTGGAAATTTTTTTTTTCAAAACTTTGAAGTCGATTATCTCGGAAACTAAGCGTCCTACAGCATTGAAAATAGCAAATTCGTCCATCTAAGGATCAGTACCTTTCCAACGATATATCATATTACACATTTTGTGGACATTTTTTTTTTTCAAAACTTTGAAGTCGATTATCTCGGAAACTAAGCGTCCTACAGCATTGAAAATAGCAAATTCGTCATCTAGGGATCAGTACCTTTCCAACGATATATCATATTATACATTTTGTGGAAATTTTTTTTTCAAAACTTTGAAGTCGATTATCTCGGAAACTAAGCGTCCTACAGCATTGAAAATAGCAAATTCGTCATCTAGGGATCAGTACCTTTCCAACGATATATCATATTAAACATTTGTGGACATTTTTTTTTCAAAACTTGAAGTCGATTATCTCGGAAACTAAGCGTCCTACAGCATTGAAAATAGCAAATTCGTCATCTAGGGATTAGTACCTTTCCAACGATATATCATATTACACATTTTGTGGAAATTTTTTTTTTCAAAACTTTGAAGTCGATTATCTCGGAAACTAAGCGTCCTACAGCATTGAAAATAGCAAATTCGTCATCTAGGGATCAGTACCTTTCCAACGATATATCATATTACACATTTTGTGGACATTTTTTTTTTCAAAACTTTGAAGTCGATTATCTCGGAAACTAAGCGTCCTACAGCATTGAAAATAGCAAATTCGTCATCTAGGGATTAGTACCTTTCCAACGATATATCATATTACACATTTTGTGGAAATTTTTTTTTTCAAAACTTTGAAGTCGATTATCTCGGAAACTAAGCGTCCTACAGCATTGAAAATAGCAAATTCGTCATCTAGGGATCGTACCTTTCCAACGATATATCATATTACACATTTTGTGGAAATTTTTTTTTCAAAACTTTGAAGTCGATTATCTCGGAAACTAAGCGTCCTACAGCATTGAAAATAGCAAATTCGTCATCTAGGGATCAGTACCTTTCCAACGATATATCATATTATACATTTTGTGGACATTTTTTTTTCAAAACTTTGAAGTCGATTATCTCGGAAACTAAGCGTCCTACAGCATTGAAAATAGCAAATTCGTCATCTAGGGATCAGTACCTTTCCAACGATATATCATATTAGACATTTTGTGGAAATTTTTTTTTCAAAACTTTGAAGTCGATTATCTCGGAAACTAAGCGTCCTACAGCATTGAAAATAGCAAATTCGTCATCTAGGGATCAGTACCTTTCCAACGATATATCATATTATACATTTTGTGGAAATTTTTTTTTCAAAACTTTGAAGTCGATTATCTCGGAAACTAAGCGTCCTACAGCATTGAAAATAGCAAATTCGTCATCTAGGGATCAGTACCTTTCCAACGATATATCATATTATACATTTTGTGGATATTTTTTTTTCAAAACTTTGAAGTCGATTATCTCGGAAACTAAGCGTCCTACAGCATTGAAAATAGCAAATTCGTCATCTAGGGATCAGTACCTTTCCAACGATATATCATATTAAACATTTTGTGGACATTTTTTTTTTCAAAACTTTGAAGTCGATTATCTCGGAAACTAAGCGTCCTACAGCATTGAAAATAGCAAATTCGTCATCTAGGGATCAGTACCTTTCCAACGATATATCATATTACACATTTTGTGGACATTTTTTTTTCAAAACTTTGAAGTCGATTATCTCGGAAACTAAGCGTCCTACAGCATTGAAAATAGCAAATTCGTCATCTAGGGATCAGTACCTTTCCAACGATATATCATATTAGACATTTTGTGGAAATTTTTTTTTCAAAACTTTGAAGTCGATTATCTCGGAAACTAAGCGTCCTACAGCATTGAAAATAGCAAATTCGTCATCTAGGGATCAGTACCTTTCCAACGATATATCATATTATACATTTAATGGACATTTTTTTTTTCAAAACTTTGAAGTCGATTATCTCGGAAACTAAGCGCCCTACAGCATTGAAAATAGCAAATTCGTCATCTAGGGATCAGTACCTTTCCAACAATATATCATATAACACATTTTGTGGAAATTTTTTTTTTCAAAACTTTGAAGTCGATTATCTCGGAAACTAAGCGTCCTACAGCATTGAAAATAGCAAATTCGTCATCTAGGGATCAGTACCTTTCCAACGATATATCATATTAAACATTTTGTGGACATTTTTTTTTTCAAAACTTTGAAGTCGATTATCTCGGAAACTAAGCGTCCTACAGCATTGAAAATAGCAAATTCGTCATCTAGGGATTAGTACCTTTCCAACGATATATCATATTACACATTTTGTGGAAATTTTTTTTTTCAAAACTTTGAAGTCGATTATCTCGGAAACTAAGCGTCCTACAGCATTGAAAATAGCAAATTCGTCATCTAGGGATCAGTACCTTTCCAACGATATATCATATTACACATTTTGTGGACATTTTTTTTTTCAAAACTTTGAAGTCGATTATCTCGGAAACTAAGCGTCCTACAGCATTGAAAATAGCAAATTCGTCATCTAGGGATCAGTACCTTTCCAACGATATATCATATTAGACATTTTGTGGAAATTTTTTTTTCAAAACTTTGAAGTCGATTATCTCGGAAACTAAGCGTCCTACAGCATTGAAAATAGCAAATTCGTCATCTAGGGATCAGTACCTTTCCAACGATATATCATATTATACATTTAATGGACATTTTTTTTTCAAAACTTTGAAGTCGATTATCTCGGAAACTAAGCGTCCTACAGCATTGAAAATAGCAAATTCGTCATCTAGGGATTAGTACCTTTCCAACGATATATCATATTACACATTTTGTGGAAATTTTTTTTTTCAAAACTTTGAAGTCGATTATCTCGGAAACTAAGCGTCCTACAGCATTGAAAATAGCAAATTCGTCATCTAGGGATCAGTACCTTTCCAACGATATATCATATTATACATTTTGTGGAATTTTTTTTTTCAAGACTTTGAAGTCGATTATCTCGGAAACTAAGTCCTACAGCATTGAAAATAGCAAATTCGTCATCTAGGGATCAGTACCTTTCCAACGATATATCATATTATACATTTTGTGGAAATTTTTTTTTCAAAACTTTGAAGTCGATTATCTCGGAAACTAAGCGTCCTACAGCATTGAAAATAGCAAATTCGTCATCTAGGGATCAGTACCTTTCCAACGATATATCATATTATACATTTTGTGGATATTTTTTTTTCAAAACTTTGAAGTCGATTATCTCGGAAACTAAGCGTCCTACAGCATTGAAAATAGCAAATTCGTCATCTAGGGATCAGTACCTTTCCAACGATATATCATATTAAACATTTTGTGGAATTTTTTTTTTTCAAAACTTTGAAGTCGATTATCTCGGAAACTAAGCGTCCTACAGCATTGAAAATAGCAAATTCGTCATCTAGGGATCAGTACCTTTCCAACGATATATCATATTACACATTTTGTGGACATTTTTTTTTCAAAACTTTGAAGTCGATTATCTCGGAAACTAAGCGTCCTACAGCATTGAAAATAGCAAATTCGTCATCTAGGGATCAGTACCTTTCCAACGATATATCATATTAGACATTTTGTGGAAATTTTTTTTTCAAAACTTTGAAGTCGATTATCTCGGAAACTAAGCGTCCTACAGCATTGAAAATAGCAAATTCGTCATCTAGGGATCAGTACCTTTCCAACGATATATCATATTATACATTTAATGGACATTTTTTTTTCAAAACTTTGAAGTCGATTATCTCGGAAACTAAGCGTCCTACAGCATTGAAAATAGCAAATTCGTCATCTAGGGATCAGTACCTTTCCAACAATATATCATATAACACATTTTGTGGAAATTTTTTTTTTCAAAACTTTGAAGTCGATTATCTCGGAAACTAAGCGTCCTACAGCATTGAAAATAGCAAATTCGTCATCTAGGGATCAGTACCTTTCCAACGATATATCATATTAAACATTTTGTGGACATTTTTTTTTCAAAACTTTGAAGTCGATTATCTCGGAAACTAAGCGTCCTACAGCATTGAAAATAGCAAATTCGTCATCTAGGGATTAGTACCTTTCCAACGATATATCATATTACACATTTTGTGGAAATTTTTTTTTTCAAAACTTTGAAGTCGATTATCTCGGAAACTAAGCGTCCTACAGCATTGAAAATAGCAAATTCGTCATCTAGGGATCAGTACCTTTCCAACGATATATCATATTACACATTTTGTGGACATTTTTTTTTCAAAACTTTGAAGTCGATTATCTCGGAAACTAAGCGTCCTACAGCATTGAAAATAGCAAATTCGTCATCTAGGGATCAGTACCTTTCCAACGATATATCATACTAGACATTTTGTGGAAATTTTTTTTTCAAAACTTTGAAGTCGATTATCTCGGAAACTAAGCGTCCTACAGCATTGAAAATAGCAAATTCGTCATCTAGGGATCAGTACCTTTGCAACGATTTTTTTTCAAAACTTTGAAGTCGATTATCTCGGAAACTAAGCGTCCTACAGCATTGAAAATAGCAAATTCGTCATCTAGGGATCAGTACCTTTCCAACGATATATCATATTACACATTTTGTGGAAATTTTTTTTTCAAAACTTTGAAGTCGATTATCTCGGAAACTAAGCGTCCTACAGCATTGAAAATAGCAAATTCGTCATCTAGGGATCAGTACCTTTCCAACGATATATCATATTACACATTTTGTGGAAATTTTTTTTTCAAAACTTTGAAGTCGATTATCTCGGAAACTAAGCGTCCTACAGCATTGAAAATAGCAAATTCGTCATCTAGGGATCAGTACCTTTCCAACGATATATCATATAACACATTTTGTGGAATTTTTTTTTTCAAAACTTTGAAGTCGATTATCTCGGAAACTAAGCGTCCTACAGCATTGAAAATAGCAGATTCGTCATCTAGGGATCAGTACCTTTCCAACGATATATCATATTACACATTTTGTGAACATTTTTTTTTGCAAAACTTTGAAGTCAATTATCTCGGAAACTAAGCGTCCTACAGCATTGAAAATAGCAGATTCGTCATCTAGAGATCAGTACCTTTCCAACGATATATCATATTACACATTTTGTGGAAATTTTTTTTTCAAAACTTTGAAGTCGATTATCTCGGAAACTAAGCGTCCTACGATATATCATATTACACATTTTGTGGAATTTTTTTTTCAAAACTTTGAAGTCGATTATCTCGGAAACTAAGCATCCTACAGCATTGAAAATAGCAAATTCGTCATCTAGGGATCAGTACCTTTCCAACGATATATCATATTATACATTTAATGGACATTTTTTTTCAAAACTTTGAAGTCGATTATCTCGGAAACTAAGCGTCCTACAGCATTGAAAATAGCAAATTCGTCATCTAGGGATCAGTACCTTTCCAACGATATATCATATTATACATTTTGTGGAAATTTTTTTTTCAAAACTTTGAAGTCGATTATCTCGGAAACTAAGCGTCCTACAGCATTGAAAATAGCAAATTCGTCATCTAGGGATCAGTACCTTTCCAACGATATATCATATTACACATTTTGTGGAAATTTTTTTTTCAAAACTTTGAAGTCGATTATCTCGGAAACTAAGCGTCCTACAGCATTGAAAATAGCAAATTCGTCATCTAGGGATCAGTACCTTTCCAACGATATATCATATTACACATTTTGTGGAATTTTTTTTTTCAAAACTTTGAAGTCGATTATCTCGGAAACTAAGCGTCCTACAGCATTGAAAATAGCAAATTCGTCATCTAGGGATCAGTACCTTTCCAACGATATATCATATTATACATTTTGTGGATATTTTTTTTTCAAAACTTTGAAGTCGATTATCTTGGAAACTAAGCGTCCTACAGCATTGAAAATAGCAAATTCGTCATCTAGGGATCAGTACCTTTCTAACGATATATCATATCACACATTTTGTAGGATTTTTTTTCAAAACTTTGAAGTCGATTATCTCGGAAACTAAGCGTCCTACAGCATTGAAAATAGCAAATTCGTCATCTAGGGATCAGTACCTTTCCAACGATATATCATATTACACATTTTGTGGAAATTTTTTTTTGCAAAACTTTGAAGTCGATTATCTCGGAAACTAAGCGTCCTACAGCATTGAAAATAGCAGATTCGTCATCTAGGGATCAGTACCTTTCCAACGATATATCATATTACACATCTTGTGGAAATTTTTTTTCAAAACTTTGAAGTCGATTATCTCGGGAACTAAGCGTCCTACAGCATTGAAAATAGCAAATTCGTCATCTAGGGATCAGTACCTTTCCAACGATATATCATATTATACATTTTGTGGAATTTTTTTTTCAAAACTTTGAAGTCGATTATCTCGGAAACTAAGCGTCCTACAGCATTGAAAATAGCAAATTCGTCATCTAGGGATCAGTACCTTTCCAACGATATATCATATTATACATTTTGTGGAATTTTTTTTTTCAAAACTTTGAAGTCGATTATCTCGGAAACTAAGCGTCCTACAGCATTGAAAATAGCAAATTCGTCATCTAGGGATCAGTACCTTTCCAACGATATATCATATTATACATTTTGTGGATATTTTTTTTTCAAAACTTTGAAGTCGATTATCTCGGAAACTAAGCGTCCTACAGCATTGAAAATAGCAAATTCGTCATCTAGGGATCAGTACCTTTCCAACGATATATCATATTACACATTTTGTGGAAATTTTTTTTCAAAACTTTGAAGTCGATTATCTCGGAAACTAAGCGTCCTACAGCATTGAAAATAGCAAATTCGTCATCTAGGGATCAGTTCTTTTCCAACGATATATCATATTATACATTTTGTGGAAATTTTTTTTTCAAAACTTTGAAGTCGATTATCTCGGAAACTAAGCGTCCTACAGCATTGAAAATAGCAAATTCGTCATCTGGGGATCAGTACCTTTCCAACGATATACCATATTATACATTTTGTGGATATTTTTTTTTCAAAACTTTGAAGTCGATTATCTCGGAAACTAAGCGTCCTACAGCATTGAAAATAGCAAATTCGTCATCTAGGGATCAGTACCTTTCCAACGATATATCATATTATACATTTTGTGGAAATTTTTTTTCAAAACTTTGAAGTCGATTATCTCGGAAACTAAGCGTCCTACAGCATTGAAAATAGCAAATTCATCATCTAGGGATCAGTACCTTTCCAACGATATATCATATTAGACATTTTGTGGAATTTTTTTTTCAAAACTTTGAAGTCGATTATTTCGGAAACTAAGCGTCCTACAGCATTGAAAATAGCAAATTCGTCATCTAGGGATCAGTACCTTTCCAACGATATATCATATTATACATTTTGTGGATATTTTTTTTTCAAAACTTTGAAGTCGATTATCTCGGAAACTAAGCGTCCTACAGCATTGAAAATAGCAAATTCGTCATCTAGGGATCAGTACCTTTCCAACGATATATCATATTAGACATTTTGTGGAAATCTTTTTTTCAAAACTTTGAAGTCGATTATCTCGGAAACTAAGCGTCCTACAGCATTGAAAATAGCAAATTCGTCATCTAGGGATCAGTACCTTTCCAACGATATATCATATTACACATTTTGTGGAAATCTTTTTTTCAAAACTTTGAAGTCGATTATCTCGGAAACTAAGCGTCCTACAGCATTGAAAATAGCAAATTCGTCATCTAGGGATCAGTACCTTTCCAACGATATATCATATTACACATTTTGTGGAAATTTTTTTTTTCAAAACTTTGAAGTCGATTATCTCGGAAACTAAGCGTCCTACAGCATTGAAAATAGCAAATTCGTCATCTAGGGATCAGTACCTTTCCAACGATATATCATATTACACATTTTGTGGAAATTTTTTTTTCAAAACTTTGAAGTCGATTATCTCGGAAACTAAGCGTCCTACAGCATTGAAAATAGCAAATTCGTCATCTAGGGATCAGTACCTTTTTTTTTCAAAACTTTGAAGTCGATTATCTCGGAAACTAAGCGTCCTACAGCATTGAAAATAGCAAATTCGTCATCTAGGGATCAGTACCTTTCCAACGATATATCATATTGTGCATTTTGTGGAATTTTTTTTTTCAAAACTTTGAAGTCGATTATCTCGGAAACTAAGCGTCCTACAGCATTGAAAATAGCAAATTCGTCATCTAGGGATCAGTACCTTTCCAACGATATATCATATTGTGCATTTTGTGGAATTTTTTTTTTCAAAACTTTGAAGTCGATTATCTCGGAAACTAAGCGTCCTACAGCATTGAAAATAGCAAATTCGTCATCTAGGGATCAGTACCTTTCCAACGATATATCATATTATACATTTTGTGGAATTTTTTTTTTCAAAACTTTGAAGTCGATTATCTCGGAAACTAAGCGTCCTACAGCATTGAAAATAGCAAATTCGTCATCTAGGGATCAGTACCTTTCCAACGATATATCATATTATACATTTTGTGGAATTTTTTTTTCAAAACTTTGAAGTCGATTATCTCGGAAACTAAGCGTCCTACAGCATTGAAAATAGCAAATTCGTCATCTAGGGATCAGTACCTTTCCAACGATATATCATATTACACATTTTGTGGAATTTTTTTTTTCAAAACTTTGAAGTCGATTATCTCGGAAACTAAGCGTCCTACAGCATTGAAAATAGCAAATTCGTCATCTAGGGATTAGTACCTTTCCAACGATATATCATATTACACATTTTGTGGAAATTTTTTTTTCAAAACTTTGAAGTCGATTATCTCGGAAACTAAGCGTCCTACAGCATTGAAAATAGCAAATTCGTCATCTAGGGATCAGTACCTTTCCAACGATATATCATATTACACATTTTGTGGAAATTTTTTTTTCAAAACTTTGAAGTCGATTATCTCGGAAACTAAGCGTCCTACAGCATTGAAAATAGCAAATTCGTCATCTAGGGATCAGTACCTTTCCAACGATATATCATATTAGGTACACATTTTGTGGAATTTTTTTTTCAAAACTTTGAAGTCGATTATCTCGGAAACTAAGCGTCCTACAGCATTGAAAATAGCAAATTCGTCATCTAGGGATCAGTACCTTTCCAACGATATATCATATTATACATTTTGTGGAAATTTTTTTTTTCAAAACTTTGAAGTCGATTATCTCGGAAACTAAGCGTCCTACAGCATTGAAAATAGCAAATTCGTCATCTAGGGATCAGTACCTTTCCAACGATATATCATATTATACATTTTGTGGAATTTTTTTTTCAAAACTTTGAAGTCGATTATCTCGGAAACTAAGCGTCCTACAGCATTGAAAATAGCAAATTCGTCATCTAGGGATCAGTACCTTTCCAACGATATATCATATTATGCATTTTGTGGAATTTTTTTTTTCAAAACTTTGAAGTCGATTATCTCGGAAACTAAGCGTCCTACAGCATTGAAAATAGCAAATTCGTCATCTAGGGATCAGTACCTTTCCAACGATATATCATATTATACATTTTGTGGAATTTTTTTTTTCAAAACTTTGAAGTCGATTATCTCGGAAACTAAGCGTCCTACAGCATTGAAAATAGCAAATTCGTCATCTAGGGATCAGTACCTTTCCAACGATATATCATATTATACATTTTGTGGAATTTTTTTTTCAAAACTTTGAAGTCGATTATCTCGGAAACTAAGCGTCCTACAGCATTGAAAATAGCAAATTCGTCATCTAGGGATTAGTACCTTTCCAACGATATATCATATTACACATTTTGTGGAAATTTTTTTTTCAAAACTTTGAAGTCGATTATCTCGGAAACTAAGCGTCCTACAGCATTGAAAATAGCAAATTCGTCATCTAGGGATCAGTACCTTTCCAACGATATATCATATTACACATTTTGTGGAAATTTTTTTTTCAAAACTTTGAAGTCGATTATCTCGGAAACTAAGCGTCCTACAGCATTGAAAATAGCAAATTCGTCATCTAGGGATCAGTACCTTTCCAACGATATATCATATTATACATTTTGTGGATATTTTTTTTTCAAAACTTTGAAGTCGATTATCTCGGAAACTAAGCGTCCTACAGCATTGAAAATAGCAAATTCGTCATCTAGGGATCAGTACCTTTCCAACGATATATCATATTAGGTACACATTTTGTGGAATTTTTTTTTCAAAACTTTGAAGTCGATTATCTCGGAAACTAAGCGTCCTACAGCATTGAAAATAGCAAATTCGTCATCTAGGGATCAGTACCTTTCCAACGATATATCATATTATACATTTTATGGAAATTTTTTTTTCAAAACTTTGAAGTCGATTATCTCGGAAACTAAGCGTCCTACAGCATTGAAAATAGCAAATTCGTCATCTAGGGATCAGTACCTTTCCAACGATATATCATATTATACATTTTGTGGAAATTTTTTTTTCAAAACTTTGAAGTCGATTATCTCGGAAACTAAGCGTCCTACAGCATTGAAAATAGCAAATTCGTCATCTAGGGATCAGTACCTTTCCAACGATATATCATATCACACATTTTGTGGACATTTTTTTTTGCAAAACTTTGAAGTCGATTATCTCGGAAACTAAGCGTCCTACAGCATTGAAAATAGCAAATTCGTCATCTAGGGATCAGTACCTTTCCAACGATATATCATATTATACATTTTGTGGAATTTTTTTTTCAAAACTTTGAAGTCGATTATCTCGGAAACTAAGCGTCCTACAGCATTGAAAATAGCAAATTCGTCATCTAGGGATCAGTACCTTTCCAACGATATATCATATTATACATTTTGTGGAATTTTTTTTTCAAAACTTTGAAGTCGATTATCTCGGAAACTAAGCGTCCTACAGCATTGAAAATAGCAAACTCGTCATCTAGGGATTAGTACCTTTCCAACGATATATCATATTACACATTTTGTGGAAATTTTTTTTTCAAAACTTTGAAGTCGATTATCTCGGAAACTAAGCGTCCTACAGCATTGAAAATAGCAAATTCGTCATCTAGGGATCAGTACCTTTCCAACGATATATCATATTACACATTTTGTGGAAATTTTTTTTTCAAAACTTTGAAGTCGATTATCTCGGAAACTAAGCGTCCTACAGCATTGAAAATAGCAAATTCGTCATCTAGGGATCAGTACCTTTCCAACGATATATCATATTATACATTTTGTGGATATTTTTTTTTCAAAACTTTGAAGTCGATTATCTCGGAAACTAAGCGTCCTACAGCATTGAAAATAGCAAATTCGTCATCTAGGGATCAGTACCTTTCCAACGATATATCATATTAGGTACACATTTTGTGGAATTTTTTTTTCAAAACTTTGAAGTCGATTATCTCGGAAACTAAGCGTCCTACAGCATTGAAAATAGCAAATTCGTCATCTACGGATCAGTACCTTTCCAACGATATATCATATTATACATTTTATGGAAATTTTTTTTTCAAAACTTTGAAGTCGATTATCTCGGAAACTAAGCGTCCTACAGCATTGAAAATAGCAAATTCGTCATCTAGGGATCAGTACCTTTCCAACGATATATCATATTAGGTACACATTTTGTGGAATTTTTTTTTCAAAACTTTGAAGTCGATTATCTCGGAAACTAAGCGTCCTACAGCATTGAAAATAGCAAATTCGTCATCTAGGGATCAGTACCTTTCCAACGATATATCATATTATACATTTTGTGGAAATTTTTTTTTCAAAACTTTGAAGTCGATTATCTCGGAAACTAAGCGTCCTACAGCATTGAAAATAGCAAATTCGTCATCTAGGGATCAGTACCTTTCCAACGATATATCATATTATACATTTTGTGGAATTTTTTTTTCAAAACTTTGAAGTCGATTATCTCGGAAACTAAGCGTCCTACAGCATTGAAAATAGCAAATTCGTCATCTAGGGATCAGTACCTTTCCAACGATATATCATATTATGCATTTTGTGGAATTTTTTTTTTCAAAACTTTGAAGTCGATTATCTCGGAAACTAAGCGTCCTACAGCATTGAAAATAGCAAATTCGTCATCTAGGGATCAGTACCTTTCCAACGATATATCATATTATACATTTTGTGGAATTTTTTTTTTCAAAACTTTGAAGTCGATTATCTCGGAAACTAAGCGTCCTACAGCATTGAAAATAGCAAATTCGTCATCTAGGGATCAGTACCTTTCCAACGATATATCATATTATACATTTTGTGGAATTTTTTTTTCAAAACTTTGAAGTCGATTATCTCGGAAACTAAGCGTCCTACAGCATTGAAAATAGCAAATTCGTCATCTAGGGATTAGTACCTTTCCAACGATATATCATATTACACATTTTGTGGAAATTTTTTTTTCAAAACTTTGAAGTCGATTATCTCGGAAACTAAGCGTCCTACAGCATTGAAAATAGCAAATTCGTCATCTAGGGATCAGTACCTTTCCAACGATATATCATATTACACATTTTGTGGAAATTTTTTTTTCAAAACTTTGAAGTCGATTATCTCGGAAACTAAGCGTCCTACAGCATTGAAAATAGCAAATTCGTCATCTAGGGATCAGTACCTTTCCAACGATATATCATATTATACATTTTGTGGATATTTTTTTTTCAAAACTTTGAAGTCGATTATCTCGGAAACTAAGCGTCCTACAGCATTGAAAATAGCAAATTCGTCATCTAGGGATCAGTACCTTTCCAACGATATATCATATTAGGTACACATTTTGTGGAATTTTTTTTTCAAAACTTTGAAGTCGATTATCTCGGAAACTAAGCGTCCTACAGCATTGAAAATAGCAAATTCGTCATCTACGGATCAGTACCTTTCCAACGATATATCATATTATACATTTTATGGAAATTTTTTTTTCAAAACTTTGAAGTCGATTATCTCGGAAACTAAGCGTCCTACAGCATTGAAAATAGCAAATTCGTCATCTAGGGATCAGTACCTTTCCAACGATATATCATATTATACATTTTGTGGAAATTTTTTTTTCAAAACTTTGAAGTCGATTATCTCGGAAACTAAGCGTCCTACAGCATTGAAAATAGCAAATTCGTCATCTAGGGATCAGTACCTTTCCAACGATATATCATATCACACATTTTGTGGACATTTTTTTTTGCAAAACTTTGAAGTCGATTATCTCGGAAACTAAGCGTCCTACAGCATTGAAAATAGCAAATTCGTCATCTAGGGATCAGTACCTTTCCAACGATATATCATATTATACATTTTGTGGAATTTTTTTTTCAAAACTTTGAAGTCGATTATCTCGGAAACTAAGCGTCCTACAGCATTGAAAATAGCAAATTCGTCATCTAGGGATCAGTACCTTTCCAACGATATATCATATTATACATTTTGTGGAATTTTTTTTTCAAAACTTTGAAGTCGATTATCTCGGAAACTAAGCGTCCTACAGCATTGAAAATAGCAAACTCGTCATCTAGGGATTAGTACCTTTCCAACGATATATCATATTACACATTTTGTGGAAATTTTTTTTTCAAAACTTTGAAGTCGATTATCTCGGAAACTAAGCGTCCTACAGCATTGAAAATAGCAAATTCGTCATCTAGGGATCAGTACCTTTCCAACGATATATCATATTACACATTTTGTGGAAATTTTTTTTTCAAAACTTTGAAGTCGATTATCTCGGAAACTAAGCGTCCTACAGCATTGAAAATAGCAAATTCGTCATCTAGGGATCAGTACCTTTCCAACGATATATCATATTATACATTTTGTGGATATTTTTTTTTCAAAACTTTGAAGTCGATTATCTCGGAAACTAAGCGTCCTACAGCATTGAAAATAGCAAATTCGTCATCTAGGGATCAGTACCTTTCCAACGATATATCATATTAGGTACACATTTTGTGGAATTTTTTTTTCAAAACTTTGAAGTCGATTATCTCGGAAACTAAGCGTCCTACAGCATTGAAAATAGCAAATTCGTCATCTACGGATCAGTACCTTTCCAACGATATATCATATTATACATTTTATGGAAATTTTTTTTTCAAAACTTTGAAGTCGATTATCTCGGAAACTAAGCGTCCTACAGCATTGAAAATAGCAAATTCGTCATCTAGGGATCAGTACCTTTCCAACGATATATCATATTATACATTTTGTGGAAATTTTTTTTTCAAAACTTTGAAGTCGATTATCTCGGAAACTAAGCGTCCTACAGCATTGAAAATAGCAAATTCGTCATCTAGGGATCAGTACCTTTCCAACGATATATCATATCACACATTTTGTGGACATTTTTTTTTGCAAAACTTTGAAGTCGATTATCTCGGAAACTAAGCGTCCTACAGCATTGAAAATAGCAAATTCGTCATCTAGGGATCAGTACCTTTCCAACGATATATCATATTACACATTTTGTGGAATTTTTTTTTTCAAAACTTTGAAGTCGATTATCTCGGAAACTAAGCGTCCTACATCATTGAAAATAGCAAATTCGTCATCTAGGGATCAGTACCTTTCCAACGATATATCATATTATACATTTTGTGGATATTTTTTTTTCAAAACTTTGAAGTCGATTATCTTGGAAACTAAGCGTCCTACAGCATTGAAAATAGCAAATTCGTCATCTAGGGATCAGTACCTTTCCAACGATATATCATATTATACATTTTGTGGAATTTTTTTTTCAAAACTTTGAAGTCGATTATCTCGGAAACTAAGCGTCCTACAGCATTTAAAATAGCAAATTCGTCATCTAGGGATGAGTACCTTTCCAACGATATATCATATTAGGTACACATTTTGTGGAATTTTTTTTTCAAAACTTTGAAGTCGATTATCTCGGAAACTAAGCGTCCTACAGCATTGAAAATAGCAAATTCGTCATCTAGGGATCAGTACCTTTCCAACGATATATCATATTATACATTTTGTGGAATTTTTTTTTCAAAACTTTGAAGTCGATTATCTCGGAAACTAAGCGTCCTACAGCATTGAAAATAGCAAATTCGTCATCTAGGGATTAGTACCTTTCCAACGATATATCATATTACACATTTTGTGGAAATTTTTTTTTCAAAACTTTGAAGTCGATTATCTCGGAAACTAAGCGTCCTACAGCATTGAAAATAGCAAATTCGTCATCTAGGGATCAGTACCTTTCCAACGATATATCATATTATACATTTTGTGGATATTTTTTTTTCAAAACTTTGAAGTCGATTATCTCGGAAACTAAGCGTCCTACAGCATTGAAAATAGCAAATTCGTCATCTAGGGATCAGTACCTTTCCAACGATATATCATATTAGGTACACATTTTGTGGAATTTTTTTTTCAAAACTTTGAAGTCGATTATCTCGGAAACTAAGCGTCCTACAGCATTGAAAATAGCAAATTCGTCATCTACGGATCAGTACCTTTCCAACGATATATCATATTATACATTTTATGGAAATTTTTTTTTCAAAACTTTGAAGTCGATTATCTCGGAAACTAAGCGTCCTACAGCATTGAAAATAGCAAATTCGTCATCTAGGGATCAGTACCTTTCCAACGATATATCATATTATACATTTTGTGGAAATTTTTTTTTCAAAACTTTGAAGTCGATTATCTCGGAAACTAAGCGTCCTACAGCATTGAAAATAGCAAATTCGTCATCTAGGGATCAGTACCTTTCCAACGATATATCATATTACACATTTTGTGGACATTTTTTTTTTTCAAAACTTTGAAGTCGATTATCTCGGAAACTAAGCGTCCTACAGCATTGAAAATAGCAAATTCGTCATCTAGGGATCAGTACCTTTCCAACGATATATCATATTACACATTTTGTGGACATTTTTTTTTGCAAAACTTTGAAGTCGATTATCTCGGAAACTAAGCGTCCTACAGCATTGAAAATAGCAAATTCGTCATCTAGGGATCAGTACCTTTCCAACGATATATCATATTACACATTTTGTGGATATTTTTTTTTCAAAACTTTGAAGTCGATTATCTTGGAAACTAAGCGTCATACAGCATTGAAAATAGCAAATTCGTCATCTAGGGATCAGTACCTTTCCGACGATATATCATATTATACATTTTGTGGAATTTTTTTTTCAAAACTTTGAAGTCGATTATCTCGGAAACTAAGCGTCCTACAGCATTGAAAATAGCAAATTCGTCATCTAGGGATCAGTACCTTTCCAACGCTATATCATATTATACATTTTGTGGATATATTTTTTTCAAAACTTTGAAGTCGATTATCTTGGAAATTAAGCGTCATACAGCATTGAAAATAGCAAATTCGTCATCTAGGGATCAGTACCTTTCCAACGATATATCATATTATACATTTTGTGGAAATTTTTTTTTCAAAACTTTGAAGTCGATTATCTCGGAAACTAAGCGTCCTACAGCATTTAAAATAGCAAATTCGTCATCTAGGGATCAGTACCTTTCCAACGATATATCATATTACACATCTTGTGGAAATTTTTTTTCAAAACTTTGAAGTCGATTATCTCGGAAACTAAGCGTCCTACAGCATTGAAAATAGCAAATTCGTCATCTAGGGATCAGTACCTTTCCAACGATATATCATATCACACATTTTGTGGACATTTTTTTTTGCAAAACTTTGAAGTCGATTATCTCGGAAACTAAGCGTCCTACAGCATTGAAAATAGCAAATTCGTCATCTAGGGATCAGTACCTTTCCAACGATATATCATATTATACATTTTGTGGATATTTTTTTTTCAAAACTTTGAAGTCGATTATCTTGGAAACTAAGCGTCCTACAGCATTGAAAATAGCAAATTCGTCATCTAGGGATCAGTACCTTTCCAACGATATATCATATTATACATTTTGTGGAATTTTTTTTTCAAAACTTTGAAGTCGATTATCTCGGAAACTAAGCGTCCTACAGCATTGAAAATAGCAAATTCGTCATCTAGGGATTAGTACCTTTCCAACGATATATCATATTACACATTTTGTGGAAATTTTTTTTTCAAAACTTTGAAGTCGATTATCTCGGAAACTAAGCGTCCTACAGCATTGAAAATAGCAAATTCGTCATCTAGGGATCAGTACCTTTCCAACGATATATCATATTATACATTTTGTGGATATTTTTTTTTCAAAACTTTGAAGTCGATTATCTCGGAAACTAAGCGTCCTACAGCATTGAAAATAGCAAATTCGTCATCTAGGGATCAGTACCTTTCCAACGATATATCATATTAGGTACACATTTTGTGGAATTTTTTTTTCAAAACTTTGAAGTCGATTATCTCGGAAACTAAGCGTCCTACAGCATTGAAAATAGCAAATTCGTCATCTACGGATCAGTACCTTTCCAACGATATATCATATTATACATTTTATGGAAATTTTTTTTTCAAAACTTTGAAGTCGATTATCTCGGAAACTAAGCGTCCTACAGCATTGAAAATAGCAAATTCGTCATCTAGGGATCAGTACCTTTCCAACGATATATCATATTATACATTTTGTGGAAATTTTTTTTTCAAAACTTTGAAGTCGATTATCTCGGAAACTAAGCGTCCTACAGCATTGAAAATAGCAAATTCGTCATCTAGGGATCAGTACCTTTCCAACGATATATCATATCACACATTTTGTGGACATTTTTTTTTGCAAAACTTTGAAGTCGATTATCTCGGAAACTAAGCGTCCTACAGCATTGAAAATAGCAAATTCGTCATCTAGGGATCAGTACCTTTCCAACGATATATCATATTACACATTTTGTGGAATTTTTTTTTTCAAAACTTTGAAGTCGATTATCTCGGAAACTAAGCGTCCTACATCATTGAAAATAGCAAATTCGTCATCTAGGGATCAGTACCTTTCCAACGATATATCATATTATACATTTTGTGGATATTTTTTTTTCAAAACTTTGAAGTCGATTATCTTGGAAACTAAGCGTCCTACAGCATTGAAAATAGCAAATTCGTCATCTAGGGATCAGTACCTTTCCAACGATATATCATATTATACATTTTGTGGAATTTTTTTTTCAAAACTTTGAAGTCGATTATCTCGGAAACTAAGCGTCCTACAGCATTTAAAATAGCAAATTCGTCATCTAGGGATGAGTACCTTTCCAACGATATATCATATTAGGTACACATTTTGTGGAATTTTTTTTTCAAAACTTTGAAGTCGATTATCTCGGAAACTAAGCGTCCTACAGCATTGAAAATAGCAAATTCGTCATCTAGGGATCAGTACCTTTCCAACGATATATCATATTATACATTTTGTGGAAATTTTTTTTTCAAAACTTTGAAGTCGATTATCTCGGAAACTAAGCGTCCTACAGCATTGAAAATAGCAAATTCGTCATCTAGGGATCAGTACCTTTCCAACGATATATCATATTACACATTTTGTGGACATTTTTTTTTGCAAAACTTTGAAGTCGATTATCTCGGAAACTAAGCGTCCTACAGCATTGAAAATAGCAAATTCGTCATCTAGGGATCAGTACCTTTCCAACGATATATCATATTACACATTTTGTGGATATTTTTTTTTCAAAACTTTGAAGTCGATTATCTTGGAAACTAAGCGTCATACAGCATTGAAAATAGCAAATTCGTCATCTAGGGATCAGTACCTTTCCGACGATATATCATATTATACATTTTGTGGAATTTTTTTTTCAAAACTTTGAAGTCGATTATCTCGGAAACTAAGCGTCCTACAGCATTGAAAATAGCAAATTCGTCATCTAGGGATCAGTACCTTTCCAACGCTATATCATATTATACATTTTGTGGATATATTTTTTTCAAAACTTTGAAGTCGATTATCTTGGAAATTAAGCGTCATACAGCATTGAAAATAGCAAATTCGTCATCTAGGGATCAGTACCTTTCCAACGATATATCATATTATACATTTTGTGGAATTTTTTTTTTCAAAACTTTGAAGTCGATTATCTCGGAAACTAAGCGTCCTACAGCATTTAAAATAGCAAATTCGTCATCTAGGGATCAGTACCTTTCCAACGATATATCATATTACACATCTTGTGGAAATTTTTTTTCAAAACTTTGAAGTCGATTATCTCGGAAACTAAGCGTCCTACAGCATTGAAAATAGCAAATTCGTCATCTAGGGATCAGTACCTTTCCAACGATATATCATATCACACATTTTGTGGACATTTTTTTTTGCAAAACTTTGAAGTCGATTATCTCGGAAACTAAGCGTCCTACAGCATTGAAAATAGCAAATTCGTCATCTAGGGATCAGTACCTTTCCAACGATATATCATATTACACATTTTGTGGAATTTTTTTTTTCAAAACTTTGAAGTCGATTATCTCGGAAACTAAGCGTCCTACATCATTGAAAATAGCAAATTCGTCATCTAGGGATCAGTACCTTTCCAACGATATATCATATTATACATTTTGTGGACATTTTTTTTTCAAAACTTTGAAGTCGATTATCTTGGAAACTAAGCGTCCTACAGCATTGAAAATAGCAAATTCGTCATCTAGGGATCAGTACCTTTCCAACGATATATCATATTATACATTTTGTGGAATTTTTTTTTTCCAAACTTTGAAGTCGATTATCTCGGAAACTAAGCGTCCTACAGCATTTAAAATAGCAAATTCGTCATCTAGGGATCAGTACCTTTCCAACGATATATCATATTAGGTACACATTTTGTGGAATTTTTTTTTCAAAACTTTGAAGTCGATTATCTCGGAAACTAAGCGTCCTACAGCATTGAAAATAGCAAATTCGTCATCTAGGGATCAGTACCTTTCCAACGATATATCATATTATACATTTTGTGGAAATTTTTTTTTCAAAACTTTGAAGTCGATTATCTCGGAAACTAAGCGTCCTACAGCATTGAAAATAGCAAATTCGTCATCTAGGGATCAGTACCTTTCCAACGATATATCATATTACACATTTTGTGGACATTTTTTTTTGCAAAACTTTGAAGTCGATTATCTCGGAAACTAAGCGTCCTACAGCATTGAAAATAGCAAATTCGTCATCTAGGGATCAGTACCTTTCCAACGATATATCATATTACACATTTTGTGGATATTTTTTTTTCAAAACTTTGAAGTCGATTATCTTGGAAACTAAGCGTCATACAGCATTGAAAATAGCAAATTCGTCATCTAGGGATCAGTACCTTTCCAACGATATATCATATTATACATTTTGTGGACATTTTTTTTTCAAAACTTTGAAGTCGATTATCTCGGAAACTAAGCGTCCTACAGCATTGAAAATAGCAAATTCGTCATCTAGGGATCAGTACCTTTCCAACGATATATCATATTACACATTTTGTGGAAATTTTTTTTCAAAACTTTGAAGTCGATTATCTCGGAAACTAAGCGTCCTACAGCATTGAAAATGGCAAATTCGTCATCTAGGGATCAGTACCTTTCCAACGATATATCATATTATACATTTTGTGGAAATTTTGTTTTCAAAACTTTGAAGTCGATTATCTCGGAAACTAAGCGTCCTACAGCATTGAAAATAGCAAATTCGTCATCTAGGGATCAGTACCTTTCCAACGATATATCATATTACACATTTTGTGCAATTTTTTTTTTTCAAAACTTTGAAGTCGATTATCTCGGAAACTAAGCGTGCTACAGCATTGAAAATAGCAAATTCGTCATCTAGGGATCAGTACCTTTCCAACGATATATCATATTACACATTTTGTGGAAATTTTTTTTTCAAAACTTTGAAGTCGATTATCTCGGAAACTAAGCGTCCTACAGCATTGAAAATAGCAAATTCGTCATCTAGGGATCAGTACCTTTCCAACGATATATCATATTATACATTTCGTGGAAATTTTTTTTTCAAAACTTTGAAGTCGATTATCTCGGAAACTAAGCGTCCTACAGCATTGAAAATAGCAAATTCGTCATCTAGGGATCAGTACCTTTCCAACGATATATCATATTACACATTTTGTGGAAATTTTTTTTTTAAAAAACTTTGAAGTCGATTATCTCGGAAACTAAGCGTCCTACAGCATTGAAAATAGCAAATTCGTGATCTAAGGATCAGCACCTTTCCAACGATATATCATGTTACACATTTTGTGGAAATTTTTTTTCAAAACTTTGAAGTCGATTATCTCGGAAACTAAGCGTCCTACAGCATTGAAAATAGCAAATTCGTCATCTAGGGATCAGTACCTTTCCAACGATATATCATATTACACATTTTGTGGAAATTTTTTTTTTCAAAACTTTGAAGTCGATTATCTCGGAAACTAAGCGTCCTACAGCATTGAAAATAGCAAATTCGTCATCTAGGGATCAGTACCTTTCCAACGATATATCATATTACACATTTTGTGGAAATTTTTTTTTCAAAACTTTGAAGTCGATTATCTCGGAAACTAAGCGTCCTACAGCATTGAAAATAGCAAATTCGTCATCTAGGGATCAGTACCTTTCCAACGATATATCATATTACACATTTTGTGGAATTTTTTTTTTCAAAACTTTGAAGTCGATTATCTCGGAAACTAAACGTCCTACAGCATTGAAAATAGCAAATTCGTCATCTAGGGATCAGTACCTTTCCAACGATATATCATATTACACATTTTGTGGAAATTTTTTTTTCAAAACTTTGAAGTCGATTATCTCGGAAACTAAGCGTCCTACAGCATTGAAAATAGCAAATTCGTCATCTAGGGATCAGTACCTTTCCAACGATATATCATATTACACATTTTGTGTAAATTTTTTTTTTCAAAACTTTGAAGTCGATTATCTCGGAAACTAAGCGTCCTACAGCATTGAAAATAGCAAATTCGTCATCTAGGGATCAGTACCTTTCCAACGATATATCATATTATACATTTTGTGGACATTTTTTTTTCAAAACTTTGAAGTCGATTATCTCGGAAACTAAGCGTCCTACAGCATTGAAAATAGCAAATTCGTCATCTAGGGATCAGTACCTTTCCAACGATATATCATATTACACATTTTGTGGACATTTTTTTTCAAAACTTTGAAGTCGATTATCTCGGAAACTAAGCGTCCTACAGCATTGAAAATGGCAAATTCGTCATCTAGGGATCAGTACCTTTCCAACGATATATCATATTATACATTTTGTGGAAATTTTGTTTTCAAAACTTTGAAGTCGATTATCTCGGAAACTAAGCGTCCTACAGCATTGAAAATAGCAAATTCGTCATCTAGGGATCAGTACCTTTCCAACGATATATCATATTACACATTTTGTGGAATTTTTTTTTTCAAAACTTTGAAGTCGATTATCTCGGAAACTAAGCGTGCTACAGCATTGAAAATAGCAAATTCGTCATCTAGGGATCAGTACCTTTCCAACGATATATCATATTACACATTTTGTGGAATTTTTTTTTCAAAACTTTGAAGTCGATTATCTCGGAAACTAAGCGTCCTACAGCATTGAAAATAGCAAATTCGTCATCTAGGGATCAGTACCTTTCCAACGATATATCATATTAGACATTTTGTGGAAATTTTTTTTTCAAAACTTTGAAGTCGATTATCTCGGAAACTAAGCGTCCTACAGCATTGAAAATAGCAAATTCGTCATCTAGGGATCAGTACCTTTCCAACGATATATCATATTACACATTTTGTGGAAATTTTTTTTTCAAAACTTTGAAGTCGATTATCTCGGAAACTAAGCGTCCTACAGCATTGAAAATAGCAAATTCGTCATCTAAGGATCAGCACCTTTCCAACGATATATCATGTTACACATTTTGTGGAAATTTTTTTTCAAAACTTTGAAGTCGATTATCTCGGAAACTAAGCGTCCTACAGCATTGAAAATAACAAATTCGTCATCTAGGGATCAGTACCTTTCCAACGATATATCATATTATACATTTTGTGGAATTTTTTTTTTCAAAACTTTGAAGTCGATTATCTCGGAAACTAAGCGTCCTACAGCATTGAAAATAGCAAATTCGTCATCTAGGGATCAGTACCTTTCCAACGATATATCATATTACACATTTTGTGGAAATTTTTTTTCAAAACTTTGAAGTCGATTATCTCGGAAACTAAGCGTCGTTGGAAAGGTACTGATCCCTAGATGACGAATTTGCTATTTTCAATGCTGTAGGACGCTTAGTTTCCGAGATAATCGACTTCAAAGTTTTGAAAAAAAAAATTTCCACAAAATGTGTAATATGATATATCGTTGGAAAGGTACTGATCCCTAGATGACGAATTTGCTATTTTCAATGCTGTAGGACGCTTAGTTTCCGAGATAATCGACTTCAAAGTTTTGAAAAAAAATTTCCACAAAATGTGTAACATGATATATCGTTGGAAAGGTGCTGATCCTAAGATGACGAATTTGCTATTTTCAATGCTGTAGGACGCTTAGTTTCCGAGATAATCGACTTCAAAGTTTTTAAAAAAAAAAATTTCCACAAAATGTGTAATATGATATATCGTTGGAAAGGTACTGATCCCTAGATGACGAATTTGCTATTTTCAATGCTGTAGGACGCTTAGTTTCCGAGATAATCGACTTCAAAGTTTTGAAAAAAAAATTTCCACAAAATGTATAATATGATATATCGTTGGAAAGGTACTGATCCCTAGATGACGAATTTGCTATTTTCAATGCTGTAGGACGCTTAGTTTCCGAGATAATCGACTTCAAAGTTTTGAAAAAAAAATTTCCACAAAATGTGTAATATGATATATCGTTGGAAAGGTACTGATCCCTAGATGACGAATTTGCTATTTTCAATGCTGTAGCACGCTTAGTTTCCGAGATAATCGACTTCAAAGTTTTGAAAAAAAAAATTGCACAAAATGTGTAATATGATATATCGTTGGAAAGGTACTGATCCCTAGATGACGAATTTGCTATTTTCAATGCTGTAGGACGCTTAGTTTCCGAGATAATCGACTTCAAAGTTTTGAAAACAAAATTTCCACAAAATGTATAATATGATATATCGTTGGAAAGGTACTGATCCCTAGATGACGAATTTGCCATTTTCAATGCTGTAGGACGCTTAGTTTCCGAGATAATCGACTTCAAAGTTTTGAAAAAAAATTTCCACAAAATGTGTAATATGATATATCGTTGGAAAGGTACTGATCCCTAGATGACGAATTTGCTATTTTCAATGCTGTAGGACGCTTAGTTTCCGAGATAATCGACTTCAAAGTTTTGAAAAAAAAATGTCCACAAAATGTATAATATGATATATCGTTGGAAAGGTACTGATCCCTAGATGACGAATTTGCTATTTTCAATGCTGTAGGACGCTTAGTTTCCGAGATAATCGACTTCAAAGTTTTGAAAAAAAAAATTTACACAAAATGTGTAATATGATATATCGTTGGAAAGGTACTGATCCCTAGATGACGAATTTGCTATTTTCAATGCTGTAGGACGCTTAGTTTCCGAGATAATCGACTTCAAAGTTTTGAAAAAAAAATTTCCACAAAATGTGTAATATGATATATCGTTGGAAAGGTACTGATCCCTAGATGACGAATTTGCTATTTTCAATGCTGTAGGACGCTTAGTTTCCGAGATAATCGACTTCAAAGTTTTGAAAAAAAAATTTCCACAAAATGTGTAATATGATATATCGTTGGAAAGGTACTGATCCCTAGATGACGAATTTGCTATTTTCAATGCTGTAGGACGCTTAGTTTCCGAGATAATCGACTTCAAAGTTTTGAAAAAAAAATTTCCACAAAATGTGTAATATGATATATCGTTGGAAAGGTACTGATCCCTAGATGACGAATTTGCTATTTTCAATGCTGTAGGACGCTTAGTTTCCGAGATAATCGACTTCAAAGTTTTGAAAAAAAAAATTCCACAAAATGTGTAATATGATATATCGTTGGAAAGGTACTGATCCCTAGATGACGAATTTGCTATTTTCAATGCTGTAGGACGCTTAGTTTCCGAGATAATCGACTTCAAAGTTTTGAAAAAAAAATTTCCACAAAATGTGTAATATGATATATCGTTGGAAAGGTACTGATCCCTAGATGACGAATTTGCTATTTTCAATGCTGTAGGACGCTTAGTTTCCGAGATAATCGACTTCAAAGTTTTGAAAAAAAAATGTCCACAAAATGTATAATATGATATATCGTTGGAAAGGTACTGATCCCTAGATGACGAATTTGCTATTTTCAATGCTGTAGAACGCTTAGTTTCCGAGATAATCGACTTCAAAGTTTTGGAAAAAAAATGTCCACAAAATGTATAATATGATATATCGTTGGAAAGGTACTGATCCCTAGATGACGAATTTGCTATTTTCAATGCTGTAGGACGCTTAGTTTCCGAGATAATCGACTTCAAAGTTTTGAAAAAAAAATTTCCACAAAATGTGTAATATGATATATCGTTGGAAAGGTACTGATCCCTAGATGACGAATTTGCTATTTTCACAAAATGTGTAATATGATATATCGTTGGAAAGGTACTGATCCCTAGATGACGAATTTGCTATTTTCAATGCTGTAGGACGCTTAGTTTCCGAGATAATCGACTTCAAAGTTTTGAAAAAAAAATTTCCACAAAATGTATAATATGATATATCGTTGGAAAGGTACTGATCCCTAGATGACGAATTTGCTATTTTCAATGCTGTAGAACGCTTAGTTTCCGAGATAATCGACTTCAAAGTTTTGGAAAAAAAATGTCCACAAAATGTATAATATGATATATCGTTGGAAAGGTACTGATCCCTAGATGACGAATTTGCTATTTTCAATGCTGTAGGACGCTTAGTTTCCGAGATAATCGACTTCAAAGTTTTGAAAAAAAAATTTCCACAAAATGTGTAATATGATATATCGTTGGAAAGGTACTGATCCCTAGATGACGAATTTGCTATTTTCAATGCTGTAGGACGCTTAGTTTCCGAGATAATCGACTTCAAAGTTTTGAAAAAAAAAATGTCCACAAAATGTATAATATGATATATCGTTGGAAAGGTACTGATCCCTAGATGACGAATTTGCTATTTTCAATGCTGTAGGACGCTTAGTTTCCGAGATAATCGACTTCAAAGTTTTGAAAAAAAAAATTTCCACAAAATGTGTAATATGATATATCGTTGGAAAGGTACTGATCCCTAGATGACGAATTTGCTATTTTCAATGCTGTAGGACGCTTAGTTTCCGAGATAATC
Source organism: Eupeodes luniger (assembly GCA_951509635.1). Taxonomy (NCBI): domain Eukaryota; kingdom Metazoa; phylum Arthropoda; class Insecta; order Diptera; family Syrphidae; genus Eupeodes; species Eupeodes luniger. The sequence goes on from OX608074.1 coordinate 69,472,859, forward strand.
GACTTCAAAGTTTTGAAAAAAAAAATTTCCACAAAATGTGTAATATGATATATCGTTGGAAAGGTACTGATCCCTAGATGACGAATTTGCTATTTTCACAAAATGTGTAATATGATATATCGTTGGAAAGGTACTGATCCCTAGATGACGAATTTGCTATTTTCAATGCTGTAGGACGCTTAGTTTCCGAGATAATCGACTTCAAAGTTTTGAAAAAAAAATTTCCACAAAATGTATAATATGATATATCGTTGGAAAGGTACTGATCCCTAGATGACGAATTTGCTATTTTCAATGCTGTAGGACGCTTAGTTTCCGAGATAATCGACTTCAAAGTTTTGAAAAAAAAATTCCTTAAAATGTGTAATATGATATATCGTTGGAAAGGTACTGATCCCTAGATGACGAATTTGCTATTTTCAATACTGTAGAACGCTTAGTTTCCGAGATAATCGACTTCAAAGTTTTGGAAAAAAAATGTCCACAAAATGTATAATATGATATATCGTTGGAAAGGTACTGATCCCTAGATGACGAATTTGCTATTTTCAATGCTGTAGGACGCTTAGTTTCCGAGATAATCGACTTCAAAGTTTTGAAAAAAAAATTTCCACAAAATGTGTAATATGATATATCGTTGGAAAGGTACTGATCCCTAGATGACGAATTTGCTATTTTCAATGCTGTAGGACGCTTAGTTTCCGAGATAATCGACTTCAAAGTTTTGAAAAAAAATGTCCACAAAATGTATAATATGATATATCGTTGGAAAGGTACTGATCCCTAGATGACGAATTTGCTATTTTCAATGCTGTAGGACGCTTAGTTTCCGAGATAATCGACTTCAAAGTTTGGAAAAAAAAATTTCCACAAAATGTGTAATATGATATATCATTGGAAAGGTACTGATCCCTAGATGACGAATTTGCTATTTTCAATACTGCAGCATGCTTAGTTTCCGAGATAATCGACTTCAAAGTTTTGAAAAAAAAAATTTCCACAAAATGTGTAATATGATATATCGTTGGAAAGGTACTGATCCCTAGATGACGAATTTGCTATTTTCAATGCTGTAGGACGCTTAGTTTCCGAGATAATCGACTTCAAAGTTTTGAAAAAAAAATTTCCACAAAATGTGTAATATGATATATCGTTGGAAAGGTACTGATCCCTAGATGACGAATTTGCTATTTTCAATGCTGTAGGACGCTTAGTTTCCGAGATAATCGACTTCAAAGTTTTGAAAAAAAAATTCCACAAAATGTGTAATATGATATATCGTTGGAAAGGTACTGATCCCTAGATGACGAACTTGCTATTTTCAATGCTGTAGGACGCTTAGTTTCCGAGATAATCGACTTCAAAGTTTTGAAAAAAAAATTTCCACAAAATGTGTAATATGATATATCGTTGGAAAGGTACTGATCCCTAGATGACGAATTTGCTATTTTCAATGCTGTAGGACGCTTAGTTTCCGAGATAATCGACTTCAAAGTTTTGAAAAAAAAATTTCCACAAAATGTGTAATATGATATATCGTTGGAAAGGTACTGATCCCTAGATGACGAACTTGCTATTTTCAATGCTGTAGGACGCTTAGTTTCCGAGATAATCGACTTCAAAGTTTTGAAAAAAAAATTCCACAAAATGTGTAATATGATATATCGTTGGAAAGGTACTGATCCCTAGATGACGAATTTGCTATTTTCAATGCTGTAGGACGCTTAGTTTCCGAGATAATCGACTTCAAAGTTTTGAAAAAAAAATTTCCACAAAATGTGTAATATGATATATCGTTGGAAAGGTACTGATCCCTAGATGACGAACTTGCTATTTTCAATGCTGTAGCACGCTTAGTTTCCGAGATAATCGACTTCAAAGTTTTGAAAAAAAATTTCCACAAAATGTGTAATATGATATATCGTTGGAAAGGTACTGATCCCTAGATGACGAATTTGCTATTTTCAATGCTGTAGGACGCTTAGTTTCCGAGATAATCGACTTCAAAGTTTTGAAAAAAAAATTCCACAAAATGTATAATATGATATATCGTTGGAAAGGTACTGATCCCTAGATGACGAATTTGCTATTTTCAATGCTGTAGGACGCTTAGTTTCCGAGATAATCGACTTCAAAATTTTGAAAAAAAAATTTCCACAAAATGTGTAATATGATATATCGTTGGAAAGGTACTGATCCCTAGATGACGAATTTGCTATTTTCAATGCTGTAGGACGCTTAGTTTCCGAGATAATCGACTTCAAAGTTTTGAAAAAAAAATTTACACAAAATGTGTAATATGATATATCGTTGGAAAGGTACTGATCCCTAGATGACGAATTTGCTATTTTCAATGCTGTAGGACGCTTAGTTTCCGAGATAATCGACTTCAAAGTTTTGAAAAAAAAAAATTCCACAAAATGTGTAATATGATATATCGTTGGAAAGGTACTGATCCCTAGATGACGAATTTGCTATTTTCAATGCTGTAGGACGCTTAGTTTCCGAGATAATCGACTTCAAAGTTTTGAAAAAAAAATTTCCACAAAATGTGTAATATGATATATCGTTGGAAAGGTACTGATCCCTAGATGACGAACTTGCTATTTTCAATGCTGTAGGACGCTTAGTTTCCGAGATAATCGACTTCAAAGTTTTGAAAAAAAATTTCCACAAAATGTGTAATATGATATATCGTTGGAAAGGTACTGATCCCTAGATGACGAATTTGCTATTTTCAATGCTGTAGGACGCTTAGTTTCCGAGATAATCGACTTCAAAATTTTGAAAAAAAAATTTCCACAAAATGTGTAATATGATATATCGTTGGAAAGGTACTGATCCCTAGATGACGAATTTGCTATTTTCAATGCTGTAGGACGCTTAGTTTCCGAGATAATCGACTTCAAAGTTTTGAAAAAAAAAATTTACACAAAATGTGTAATATGATATATCGTTGGAAAGGTACTGATCCCTAGATGACGAATTTGCTATTTTCAATGCTGTAGGACGCTTAGTTTCCGAGATAATCGACTTCAAAGTTTTGAAAAAAAAAATTTCCACAAAATGTGTAATATGATATATCGTTGGAAAGGTACTGATCCCTAGATGACGAATTTGCTATTTTCAATGCTGTAGGACGCTTAGTTTCCGAGATAATCGACTTCAAAGTTTTGAAAAAAAAATTTCCACAAAATGTGTAATATGATATATCGTTGGAAAGGTACTGATCCCTAGATGACGAACTTGCTATTTTCAATGCTGTAGGACGCTTAGTTTCCGAGATAATCGACTTCAAAGTTTTGAAAAAAAATTTACACAAAATGTGTAATATGATATATCGTTGGAAAGGTACTGATCCCTAGATGACGAATTTGCTATTTTCAATGCTGTAGGACGCTTAGTTTCCGAGATAATCGACTTCAAAGTTTTGAAAAAAAAATTTCCACAAAATGTGTAATATGATATATCGTTGGAAAGGTACTGATCCCTAGATGACGAACTTGCTATTTTCAATGCTGTAGCACGCTTAGTTTCCGAGATAATCGACTTCAAAGTTTTGAAAAAAAATTTCCACAAAATGTGTAATATGATATATCGTTGGAAAGGTACTGATCCCTAGATGACGAATTTGCTATTTTCAATGCTGTAGGACGCTTAGTTTCCGAGATAATCGACTTCAAAATTTTGAAAAAAAAATTTCCACAAAATGTGTAATATGATATATCGTTGGAAAGGTACTGATCCCTAGATGACGAATTTGCTATTTTCAATGCTGTAGGACGCTTAGTTTCCGAGATAATCGACTTCAAAGTTTTGAAAAAAAAATTTACACAAAATGTGTAATATGATATATCGTTGGAAAGGTACTGATCCCTAGATGACGAATTTGCTATTTTCAATGCTGTAGGGCGCTTAGTTTCCGAGATAATCGACTTCAAAGTTTTGAAAAAAAATTTCCACAAAATGTGTAATATGATATATCGTTGGAAAGGTACTGATCCCTAGATGACGAATTTGCTATTTTCAATGCTGTAGGACGCTTAGTTTCCGAGATAATCGACTTCAAAGTTTTGAAAAAAAAATTTCCACAAAATGTGTAATATGATATATCGTTGGAAAGGTACTGATCCCTAGATGACGAATTTGCTATTTTCAATGCTGTAGGACGCTTAGTTTCCGAGATAATCGACTTCAAAGTTTTGAAAAAAAAATTTCCACAAAATGTGTAATATGATATATCGTTGGAAAGGTACTGATCCCTAGATGACGAATTTGCTATTTTCAATGCTGTAGGACGCTTAGTTTCCGAGATAATCGACTTCAAAGTTTTGAAAAAAAAATCCACAAAATGTGTAATATGATATATCGTTGGAAAGGTACTGCTCCCTAGATGACGAATTTGCTATTTTCAATGCTGTAGGACGCTTAGTTTCCGAGATAATCGACTTCAAAGTTTTGAAAAAAAAATTTCCACAAAATGTATAATATGATATATCGTTGGAAAGGTACTGATCCCTAGATGACGAATTTGCTATTTTCAATGCTGTAGGACGCTTAGTTTCCGAGATAATCGACTTCAAAGTTTTGAAAAAAAAATTTCCACAAAATGTATAATATGATATATCGTTGGAAAGGTACTGATCCCTAGATGACGAATTTGCTATTTTCAATGCTGTAGGACGCTTAGTTTCCGAGGTAATCGACTTCAAAGTTTTGAAAAAAAAATTTCCACAAAATGTATAATATGATATATCGTTGGAAAGGTACTGATCCCTAGATGACGAATTTGCTATTTTTAATGCTGTAGGGCGCTTAGTTTCCGAGATAATCGACTTCAAAGTTTTGAAAAAAAAGTTTCCACAAAATGTGTAATATGATATATCGTTGGAAAAGAACTGATCCCTAGATGACGAATTTGCTATTTTCAATGCTGTAGGACGCTTAGTTTCCGAGATAATCGACTTCAAAGTTTTGAAAAAAAAATCCACAAAATGTGTAATATGATATATCGTTGGAAAGGTACTGCTCCCTAGATGACGAATTTGCTATTTTCAATGCTGTAGGACGCTTAGTTTCCGAGATAATCGACTTCAAAGTTTTGAAAAAAAAATTTCCACAAAATGTATAATATGATATATCGTTGGAAAGGTACTGATCCCTAGATGACGAATTTGCTATTTTCAATGCTGTAGGACGCTTAGTTTCCGAGATAATCGACTTCAAAGTTTTGAAAAAAAAATGTCCACAAAATGTATAATATGATATATCGTTGGAAAGGTACTGATCCCTAGATGACGAATTTGCTATTTTCAATGCTGTAGGGCGCTTAGTTTCCGAGATAATCGACTTCAAAGTTTTGAAAAAAAATTTCCACAAAATGTGTAATATGATATATCGTTGGAAAGGTACTGATCCCTAGATGACGAATTTGCTATTTTCAATGCTGTAGGACGCTTAGTTTCCGAGATAATCGACTTCAAAGTTTTGAAAAAAAAATTTCCACAAAATGTGTAATATGATATATCGTTGGAAAGGTACTGATCCCTAGATGACGAATTTGCTATTTTCAATGCTGTAGGACGCTTAGTTTCCGAGATAATCGACTTCAAAGTTTTGAAAAAAAAATTCCACAAAATGTGTAATATGATATATCGTTGGAAAGGTACTGATCCCTAGATGCCGAATTTGCTATTTTCAATGCTGTAGGACGCTTAGTTTCCGAGATAATCGACTTCAAAGTTTTGAAAAAAAAATTTCCACAAAATGTATAATATGATATATCGTTGGAAAGGTACTGATCCCTAGATGACGAATTTGCTATTTTCAATGCTGTAGGACGCTTAGTTTCCGAGATAATCGACTTCAAAGTTTTGAAAAAAAAATTTCCACAAAATGTATAATATGATATATCGTTGGAAAGGTACTGATCCCTAGATGACGAATTTGCTATTTTCAATGCTGTAGGACGCTTAGTTTCCGAGATAATCGACTTCAAAGTTTTGAAAAAAAAATTTCCACAAAATGTATAATATGATATATCGTTGGAAAGGTACTGATCCCTAGATGACGAATTTGCTATTTTTAATGCTGTAGGGCGCTTAGTTTCCGAGATAATCGACTTCAAAGTTTTGAAAAAAAAGTTTCCACAAAATGTGTAATATGATATATCGTTGGAAAGGTACTGATCCCTAGATGACGAATTTGCTATTTTCAATGCTGTAGGACGCTTAGTTTCCGAGATAATCGACTTCAAAGTTTTGAAAAAAAAATCCACAAAATGTGTAATATGATATATCGTTGGAAAGGTACTGCTCCCTAGATGACGAATTTGCTATTTTCAATGCTGTAGGACGCTTAGTTTCCGAGATAATCGACTTCAAAGTTTTGAAAAAAAAATTTCCACAAAATGTATAATATGATATATCGTTGGAAAGGTACTGATCCCTAGATGACGAATTTGCTATTTTCAATGCTGTAGGACGCTTAGTTTCCGAGAAAATCGACTTCAAAGTTTTGAAAACAAAATTTCCACAAAATGTATAATATGATATATCGTTGGAAAGGTACTGATCCCTAGATGACGAATTTGCTATTTTCAATGCTGTAGGACGCTTAGTTTCCGAGATAATCGACTTCAAAGTTTTGAAAAAAAAATTTCCACAAAATGTATAATATGATATATCGTTGGAAAGGTACTGATCCCTAGATGACGAATTTGCTATTTTCAATGCTGTAGGACGCTTAGTTTCCGAGATAATCGACTTCAAAGTTTTGAAAAAAAAATTTCCACAAAATGTGTAATATGATATATCGTTGGAAAGGTACTGATCCCTAGATGACGAATTTGCTATTTTCAATGCTGTAGGACGCTTAGTTTCCGAGATAATCGACTTCAAAGTTTTGAAAAAAAAAATCCACAAAATGTGTAATATGATATATCGTTGGAAAGGTACTGCTCCCTAGATGACGAATTTGCTATTTTCAATGCTGTAGGACGCTTAGTTTCCGAGATAATCGACTTCAAAGTTTTGAAAAAAAAATTTCCACAAAATGTATAATATGATATATCGTTGGAAAGGTACTGATCCCTAGATGACGAATTTGCTATTTTCAATGCTGTAGGACGCTAAGTTTCCGAGATAATCGACTTCAAAGTTTTGAAAAAAAATTTCCACAAAATGTGTAATATGATATATCGTTGGAAAGGTACTGATCCCTAGATGACGAATTTGCTATTTTCAATGCTGTAGGACGCTTAGTTTCCGAGATAATCGACTTCAAAGTTTTGAAAAAAAATTTCCACAAAATTTATAATATGATATATCGTTGGAAAGGTACTGATCCCTAGATGACGAATTTGCTATTTTCAATGCTGTAGGACGCTTAGTTTCCGAGATAATCGACTTCAAAGTTTTGAAAAAAAAAATTTCCACAAAATGTGTAATATGATATATCGTTGGAAAGGTACTGATCCCTAGATGACGAATTTGCTATTTTCAATGCTGTAGGACGCTTAGTTTCCGAGATAATCGACTTCAAAGGTTTTGAAAAAAAAAATCCACAAAATGTGTAATATGATATATCGTTGGAAAGGTACTGCTCCCTAGATGACGAATTTGCTATTTTCAATGCTGTAGGACGCTTAGTTTCCGAGATAATCGACTTCAAAGTTTTGAAAAAAAAATTTCCACAAAATGTATAATATGATATATCGTTGGAAAGGTACTGATCCCTAGATGACGAATTTGCTATTTTCAATGCTGTAGGACGCTTAGTTTCCGAGATAATCGACTTCAAAGTTTTGAAAAAAAAATTTCCACAAAATGTATAATATGATATATCGTTGGAAAGGTACTGATCCCTAGATGACGAATTTGCTATTTTCAATGCTGTAGGACGCTTAGTTTCCGAGATAATCGACTTCAAAGTTTTGAAAAAAAAATCCACAAAATGTGTAATATGATATATCGTTGGAAAGGTACTGCTCCCTAGATGACGAATTTGCTATTTTCAATGCTGTAGGACGCTTAGTTTCCGAGATAATCGACTTCAAAGTTTTGAAAAAAAAATTTCCACAAAATGTATAATATGATATATCGTTGGAAAGGTACTGATCCCTAGATGACGAATTTGCTATTTTCAATGCTGTAGGACGCTAAGTTTCCGAGATAATCGACTTCAAAGTTTTGAAAAAAAATTTCCACAAAATGTGTAATATGATATATCGTTGGAAAGGTACTGATCCCTAGATGACGAATTTGCTATTTTCAATGCTGTAGGACGCTTAGTTTCCGAGATAATCGACTTCAAAGTTTTGAAAAAAAAATTTCCACAAAATGTATAATATGATATATCGTTGGAAAGGTACTGATCCCTAGATGACGAATTTGCTATTTTCAATGCTGTAGGACGCTTAGTTTCCGAGATAATCGACTTCAAAGTTTTGAAAAAAAAATTTCCACAAAATGTGTAATATGATATATCGTTGGAAAGGTACTGATCCCTAGATGACGAATTTGCTATTTTCAATGCTGTAGGACGCTTAGTTTCCGAGATAATCGACTTCAAAGTTTTGAAAAAAAAATTTCCACAAAATGTGTAATATGATATATCGTTGGAAAGGTACTGATCCCTAGATGACGAATTTGCTATTTTCAATGCTGTAGGACGCTTAGTTTCCGAGATAATCGACTTCAAAGTTTTGAAAAAAAAATTTCCACAAAATGTATAATATGATATATCGTTGGAAAGGTACTGATCCCTAGATGACGAATTTGCTATTTTCAATGCTGTAGGACGCTTAGTTTCCGAGATAATCGACTTCAAAGTTTTGAAAAAAAAATTTCCACAAAATGTATAATATGATATATCGTTGGAAAGGTACTGATCCCTAGATGACGAATTTGCTATTTTCAATGCTGTAGGACGCTTAGTTTCCGAGATAATCGACTTCAAAGTTTTGAAAAAAAAATTTCCACAAAATGTATAATATGATATATCGTTGGAAAGGTACTGATCCCTAGATGACGAATTTGCTATTTTCAATGCTGTAGGACGCTTAGTTTCCGAGATAATCGACTTCAAAGTTTTGAAAAAAAAATTTCCACAAAATGTGTAATATGATATATCGTTGGAAAGGTACTGATCCCTAGATGACGAATTTGCTATTTTCAATGCTGTAGGACGCTTAGTTTCCGAGATAATCGACTTCAAAGTTTTGAAAAAAAAAATCCACAAAATGTGTAATATGATATATCGTTGGAAAGGTACTGCTCCCTAGATGACGAATTTGCTATTTTCAATGCTGTAGGACGCTTAGTTTCCGAGATAATCGACTTCAAAGTTTTGAAAAAAAAATTTCCACAAAATGTATAATATGATATATCGTTGGAAAGGTACTGATCCCTAGATGACGAATTTGCTATTTTCAATGCTGTAGGACGCTAAGTTTCCGAGATAATCGACTTCAAAGTTTTGAAAAAAAATTTCCACAAAATGTGTAATATGATATATCGTTGGAAAGGTACTGATCCCTAGATGACGAATTTTCTATTTTCAATGCTGTAGGACGCTTAGTTTCCGAGATAATCGACTTCAAAGTTTTGAAAAAAAAATTCCACAAAATGTATAATATGATATATCGTTGGAAAGGTACTGATCCCTAGATGACGAATTTGCTATTTTCAATGCTGTAGGACGCTTAGTTTCCGAGATAATCGACTTCAAAGTTTTGAAAAAAAAATTTCCACAAAATGTATAATATGATATATCGTTGGAAAGGTACTGATCCCTAGATGACGAATTTGCTATTTTCAATGCTGTAGGACGCTTAGTTTCCGAGATAATCGACTTCAAAGTTTTGAAAAAAAAAAATCCACAAAATGTGTAATATGATATATCGTTGGAAAGGTACTGCTCCCTAGATGACGAATTTGCTATTTTCAATGCTGTAGGACGCTTAGTTTCCGAGATAATCGACTTCAAAGTTTTGAAAAAAAAATTTCCACAAAATGTGTAATATGATATATCGTTGGAAAGGTACTGATCCCTAGATGACGAATTTGCTATTTTCAATGCTGTAGGACGCTTAGTTTCCGAGATAATCGACTTCAAAGTTTTGAAAAAAAAAATCCACAAAATGTGTAATATGATATATCGTTGGAAAGGTACTGCTCCCTAGATGACGAATTTGCTATTTTCAATGCTGTAGGACGCTTAGTTTCCGAGATAATCGACTTCAAAGTTTTGAAAAAAAAATTTCCACAAAATGTATAATATGATATATCGTTGGAAAGGTACTGATCCCTAGATGACGAATTTGCTATTTTCAATGCTGTAGGACGCTAAGTTTCCGAGATAATCGACTTCAAAGTTTTGAAAAAAAATTTCCACAAAATGTGTAATATGATATATCGTTGGAAAGGTACTGATCCCTAGATGACGAATTTGCTATTTTCAATGCTGTAGGACGCTTATTTTCCGAGATAATCGACTTCAAAGTTTTGAAAAAAAAAATTCCACAAAATGTATAATATGATATATCGTTGGAAAGGTACTGATCCCTAGATGACGAATTTGCTATTTTCAATGCTGTAGGACGCTTAGTTTCCGAGATAATCGACTTCAAAGTTTTGAAAAAAAAATGTCCACAAAATGTGTAATATGATATATCGTTGGAAAGGTACTGATCCCTAGATGACGAATTTGCTATTTTCAATGCTGTAGGACGCTAAGTTTCCGAGATAATCGACTTCAAAGTTTTGAAAAAAAATTTCCACAAAATGTGTAATATGATATATCGTTGGAAAGGTACTGATCCCTAGATGACGAATTTTCTATTTTCAATGCTGTAGGACGCTTAGTTTCCGAGATAATCGACTTCAAAGTTTTGAAAAAAAAATTTCCACAAAATGTGTAATATGATATATCGTTGGAAAGGTACTGATCCCTAGATGACGAATTTGCTATTTTCAATGCTGTAGGACGCTAAGTTTCCGAGATAATCGACTTCAAAGTTTTGAAAAAAAATTTCCACAAAATGTGTAATATGATATATCGTTGGAAAGGTACTGATCCCTAGATGACGAATTTTCTATTTTCAATGCTGTAGGACGCTTAGTTTCCGAGATAATCGACTTCAAAGTTTTGAAAAAAAAATTCCACAAAATGTATAATATGATATATCGTTGGAAAGGTACTGATCCCTAGATGACGAATTTGCTATTTTCAATGCTGTAGGACGCTTAGTTTCCGAGATAATCGACTTCAAAGTTTTGAAAAAAAAATTTCCACAAAATGTATAATATGATATATCGTTGGAAAGGTACTGATCCCTAGATGACGAATTTGCTATTTTCAATGCTGTAGGACGCTTAGTTTCCGAGATAATCGACTTCAAAGTTTTGAAAAAAAAAAAATCCACAAAATGTGTAATATGATATATCGTTGGAAAGGTACTGCTCCCTAGATGACGAATTTGCTATTTTCAATGCTGTAGGACGCTTAGTTTCCGAGATAATCGACTTCAAAGTTTTGAAAAAAAAATTTCCACAAAATGTGTAATATGATATATCGTTGGAAAGGTACTGATCCCTAGATGACGAATTTGCTATTTTCAATGCTGTAGGACGCTTAGTTTCCGAGATAATCGACTTCAAAGTTTTGAAAAAAAAAATCCACAAAATGTGTAATATGATATATCGTTGGAAAGGTACTGCTCCCTAGATGACGAATTTGCTATTTTCAATGCTGTAGGACGCTTAGTTTCCGAGATAATCGACTTCAAAGTTTTGAAAAAAAAATTTCCACAAAATGTATAATATGATATATCGTTGGAAAGGTACTGATCCCTAGATGACGAATTTGCTATTTTCAATGCTGTAGGACGCTAAGTTTCCGAGATAATCGACTTCAAAGTTTTGAAAAAAAATTTCCACAAAATGTGTAATATGATATATCGTTGGAAAGGTACTGATCCCTAGATGACGAATTTGCTATTTTCAATGCTGTAGGACGCTTATTTTCCGAGATAATCGACTTCAAAGTTTTGAAAAAAAAAATTCCACAAAATGTATAATATGATATATCGTTGGAAAGGTACTGATCCCTAGATGACGAATTTTCTATTTTCAATGCTGTAGGACGCTTAGTTTCCGAGATAATCGACTTCAAAGTTTTGAAAAAAAATTTCCACAAAATGTGTAATATGATATATCGTTGGAAAGGTACTGATCCCTAGATGACGAATTTGCTATTTTCAATGCTGTAGGACGCTAAGTTTCCGAGATAATCGACTTCAAAGTTTTGAAAAAAAATTTCCACAAAATGTGTAATATGATATATCGTTGGAAAGGTACTGATCCCTAGATGACGAATTTTCTATTTTCAATGCTGTAGGACGCTTAGTTTCCGAGATAATCGACTTCAAAGTTTTGAAAAAAAAATTCCACAAAATGTATAATATGATATATCGTTGGAAAGGTACTGATCCCTAGATGACGAATTTGCTATTTTCAATGCTGTAGGACGCTTAGTTTCCGAGATAATCGACTTCAAAGTTTTGAAAAAAAAATTTCCACAAAATGTATAATATGATATATCGTTGGAAAGGTACTGATCCCTAGATGACGAATTTGCTATTTTCAATGCTGTAGGACGCTTAGTTTCCGAGATAATCGACTTCAAAGTTTTGAAAAAAAAAAAATCCACAAAATGTGTAATATGATATATCGTTGGAAAGGTACTGCTCCCTAGATGACGAATTTGCTATTTTCAATGCTGTAGGACGCTTAGTTTCCGAGATAATCGACTTCAAAGTTTTGAAAAAAAAATTTCCACAAAATGTGTAATATGATATATCGTTGGAAAGGTACTGATCCCTAGATGACGAATTTGCTATTTTCAATGCTGTAGGACGCTTAGTTTCCGAGATAATCGACTTCAAAGTTTTGAAAAAAAAAATCCACAAAATGTGTAATATGATATATCGTTGGAAAGGTACTGCTCCCTAGATGACGAATTTGCTATTTTCAATGCTGTAGGACGCTTAGTTTCCGAGATAATCGACTTCAAAGTTTTGAAAAAAAAATTTCCACAAAATGTATAATATGATATATCGTTGGAAAGGTACTGATCCCTAGATGACGAATTTGCTATTTTCAATGCTGTAGGACGCTAAGTTTCCGAGATAATCGACTTCAAAGTTTTGAAAAAAAATTTCCACAAAATGTGTAATATGATATATCGTTGGAAAGGTACTGATCCCTAGATGACGAATTTGCTATTTTCAATGCTGTAGGACGCTTATTTTCCGAGATAATCGACTTCAAAGTTTTGAAAAAAAAAATTCCACAAAATGTATAATATGATATATCGTTGGAAAGGTACTGATCCCTAGATGACGAATTTGCTATTTTCAATGCTGTAGGACGCTTAGTTTCCGAGATAATCGACTTCAAAGTTTTGAAAAAAAAATGTCCACAAAATGTGTAATATGATATATCGTTGGAAAGGTACTGATCCCTAGATGACGAATTTGCTATTTTCAATGCTGTAGGACGCTAAGTTTCCGAGATAATCGACTTCAAAGTTTTGAAAAAAAATTTCCACAAAATGTGTAATATGATATATCGTTGGAAAGGTACTGATCCCTAGATGACGAATTTGCTATTTTCAATGCTGTAGGACGCTTAGTTTCTGAGATAATCGACTTCAAAGTTTTGAAAAAAAAAATTCCACAAAATGTATAATATGATATATCGTTGGAAAGGTACTGATCTCTAGATGATGAATTTGCTATTTTCAATGCTGTAGGACGCTTAGTTTCCGAGATAATCGACTTCAAAGTTTTGAAAAAAAAAATCCACAAAATGTGTAATATGATATATCGTTGGAAAGGTACTGCTCCCTAGATGACGAATTTGCTATTTTCAATGCTGTAGGACGCTTAGTTTCCGAGATAATCGACTTCAAAGTTTTGAAAAAAAAATTTCCACAAAATGTATAATATGATATATCGTTGGAAAGGTACTGATCCCTAGATGACGAATTTGCTATTTTCAATGCTGTAGGACGCTAAGTTTCCGAGATAATCGACTTCAAAGTTTTGAAAAAAAATTTCCACAAAATGTGTAATATGATATATCGTTGGAAAGGTACTGATCCCTAGATGACGAATTTTCTATTTTCAATGCTGTAGGACGCTTAGTTTCCGAGATAATCGACTTCAAAGTTTTGAAAAAAAAATTTCCACAAAATGTGTAATATGATATATCGTTGGAAAGGTACTGATCCCTAGATGACGAATTTGCTATTTTCAATGCTGTAGGACGCTTAGTTTCTGAGATAATCGACTTCAAAGTTTTGAAAAAAAAAATTCCACAAAATGTATAATATGATATATCGTTGGAAAGGTACTGATCTCTAGATGACGAATTTGCTATTTTCAATGCTGTAGGACGCTTAGTTTCCGAGATAATCGACTTCAAAGTTTTGAAAAAAAAATGTCCACAAAATGTGTAATATGATATATCGTTGGAAAGGTACTGATCCCTAGATGACGAATTTGCTATTTTCAATGCTGTAGGACGCTTAGTTTCCGAGATAATCGACTTCAAAGTTTTGAAAAAAAAAATCCACAAAATGTGTAATATGATATATCGTTGGAAAGGTACTGATCCCTAGATGACGAATTTGTTATTTTCAATGCTGTAGGACGCTTAGTTTCCGAGATAATCGACTTCAAAGTTTTGAAAAAAAATTTCCACAAAATGTGTAATATGATATATCGTTGGAAAGGTACTGATCCCTAGATGACGAATTTGCTATTTTCAATGCTGTAGGACGCTTAGTTTCCGAGATAATCGACTTCAAAGTTTTGAAAAAAAAATCCACAAAATGTGTAATATGATATATCGTTGGAAAGGTACTGCTCCCTAGATGACGAATTTGCTATTTTCAATGCTGTAGGACGCTTAGTTTCCGAGATAATCGACTTCAAAGTTTTGAAAAAAAAATTTCCACAAAATGTATAATATGATATATCGTTGGAAAGGTACTGATCTCTAGATGACGAATTTGCTATTTTCAATGCTGTAGGACGCTTAGTTTCCGAGATAATCGACTTCAAAGTTTTGAAAAAAAAAATTTACACAAAATGTGTAATATGATATATCGTTGGAAAGGTACTGATCCCTAGATGACGAATTTGCTATTTTCAATGCTGTAGGACGCTTAGTTTCCGAGATAATCGACTTCAAAGTTTTGAAAAAAAAAAATCCACAAAATGTGTAATATGATATATCGTTGGAAAGGTACTGATCCCTAGATGACGAATTTTCTATTTTCAATGCTGTAGGACGCTTAGTTTCCGAGATAATCGACTTCAAAGTTTTGAAAAAAAAATTTCCACAAAATGTGTAATATGATATATCGTTGGAAAGGTACTGATCCCTAGATGACGAATTTGCTATTTTCAATGCTGTAGGACGCTAAGTTTCCGAGATAATCGACTTCAAAGTTTTGAAAAAAAATTTCCACAAAATGTGTAATATGATATATCGTTGGAAAGGTACTGATCCCTAGATGACGAATTTTCTATTTTCAATGCTGTAGGACGCTTAGTTTCCGAGATAATCGACTTCAAAGTTTTGAAAAAAAAATTTCCACAAAATGTGTAATATGATATATCGTTGGAAAGGTACTGATCCCTAGATGACGAATTTGCTATTTTCAATGCTGTAGGACGCTTAGTTTCTGAGATAATCGACTTCAAAGTTTTGAAAAAAAAAATTCCACAAAATGTATAATATGATATATCGTTGGAAAGGTACTGATCTCTAGATGACGAATTTGCTATTTTCAATGCTGTAGGACGCTTAGTTTCCGAGATAATCGACTTCAAAGTTTTGAAAAAAAAATGTCCACAAAATGTGTAATATGATATATCGTTGGAAAGGTACTGATCCCTAGATGACGAATTTGCTATTTTCAATGCTGTAGGACGCTTAGTTTCCGAGATAATCGACTTCAAAGTTTTGAAAAAAAAAATCCACAAAATGTGTAATATGATATATCGTTGGAAAGGTACTGATCCCTAGATGACGAATTTGTTATTTTCAATGCTGTAGGACGCTTAGTTTCCGAGATAATCGACTTCAAAGTTTTGAAAAAAAATTTCCACAAAATGTGTAATATGATATATCGTTGGAAAGGTACTGATCCCTAGATGACGAATTTGCTATTTTCAATGCTGTAGGACGCTTAGTTTCCGAGATAATCGACTTCAAAGTTTTGAAAAAAAAATTTCCACAAAATGTATAATATGATATATCGTTGGAAAGGTACTGATCTCTAGATGACGAATTTGCTATTTTCAATGCTGTAGGACGCTTAGTTTCCGAGATAATCGACTTCAAAGTTTTGAAAAAAAAATTTCCACAAAATGTGTAATATGATATATCGTTGGAAAGGTACTGATCCCTAGATGACGAATTTGCTATTTTCAATGCTGTAGGACGCTTAGTTTCCGAGATAATCGACTTCAAAGTTTTGAAAAAAAAAAATCCACAAAATGTGTAATATGATATATCGTTGGAAAGGTACTGATCCCTAGATGACGAATTTGTTATTTTCAATGCTGTAGGACGCTTAGTTTCCGAGATAATCGACTTCAAAGTTTTGAAAAAAAAAATTTCCACAAAATGTGTAATATGATATATCGTTGGAAAGGTACTGCTCCCTAGATGACGAATTTGCTATTTTCAATGCTGTAGGACGCTTAGTTTCCGAGATAATCGACTTCAAAGTTTTGAAAAAAAAAAATGTCCACAAAATGTGTAATATGATATATCGTTGGAAAGGTACTGATCCCTAGATGACGAATTTGCTATTTTCAATGCTGTAGGACGCTTAGTTTCCGAGATAATCGACTTCAAAGTTTTGAAAAAAAAAATCCACAAAATGTGTAATATGATATATCGTTGGAAAGGTACTGCTCCCTAGATGACGAATTTGCTATTTTCAATGCTGTAGGACGCTTAGTTTCCGAGATAATCGACTTCAAAGTTTTGAAAAAAAAAATTCCACAAAATGTATAATATGATATATCGTTGGAAAGGTACTGATCCCTAGATGACGAATTTGCTATTTTCAATGCTGTATAGGACGCTTAGTTTCCGAGATAATCGACTTCAAAGTTTTGAAAAAAAAATTTCCACAAAATGTATAGTATGATATATCGTTGGAAAGGTACTGATCCCTAGATGACGAATTTGCTATTTTCAATGCTGTAGGACGCTTAGTTTCCGAGATAATCGACTTCAAAGTTTTGAAAAAAAAATTTCCACAAAATGTATAATATGATATATCGTTGGAAAGGTACTGATCCCTAGATGACGAATTTGCTATTTTCAATGCTGTAGGACGCTTAGTTTCCGAGATAATCGACTTCAAAGTTTTGAAAAAAAAAATCCACAAAATGTGTAATATGATATATCGTTGGAAAGGTACTGCTCCCTAGATGACGAATTTGCTATTTTCAATGCTGTAGGACGCTTAGTTTCCGAGATAATCGACTTCAAAGTTTTGAAAAAAAAATTTCCACAAAATGTGTAATATGATATATCGTTGGAAAGGTACTGATCCCTAGATGACGAATTTGCTATTTTCAATGCTGTAGGACGCTTAGTTTCCGAGATAATCGACTTCAAAGTTTTGAAAAAAAAAAATTTCCACAAAATGTATAATATGATATATCGTTGGAAAGGTACTGATCCCTAGATGACGAATTTGCTATTTTTAATGCTGTAGGACGCTTAGTTTCCGAGATAATCGACTTCAAAGTTTTGAAAAAAAAATTTCCACAAAATGTATAATATGATATATCGTTGGAAAGGTACTGATCCCTAGATGACGAATTTGCTATTTTCAATGCTGTAGGACGCTTAGTTTCTGAGATAATCGACTTCAAAGTTTTGAAAAAAAAATTTCCACAAAATGTATAATATGATATATCGTTGGAAAGGTACTGATCCCTAGATGACGAATTTGCTATTTTCAATGCTGTAGGACGCTTAGTTTCCGAGATAATCGACTTCAAAGTTTTGAAAAAAAAATTTCCACAAAATGTCTAATATGATATATCGTTGGAAAGGTACTGATCCCTAGATGACGAATTTGCTATTTTCAATGCTGTAGGACGCTTAGTTTCCGAGATAATCGACTTCAAAGTTTTGAAAAAAAAAATCCACAAAATGTGTAATATGATATATCGTTGGAAAGGTACTGCTCCCTAGATGACGAATTTGCTATTTTCAATGCTGTAGGACGCTTAGTTTCCGAGATAATCGACTTCAAAGTTTTGAAAAAAAAATTTCCACAAAATGTATAATATGATATATCGTTGGAAAGGTACTGATCCCTAGATGACGAATTTGCTATTTTCAATGCTGTAGGACGCTTAGTTTCCGAGATAATCGACTTCAAAGTTTTGAAAAAAAAATTTCCACAAAATGTATAGTATGATATATCGTTGGAAAGGTACTGATCCCTAGATGACGAATTTGCTATTTTCAATGCTGTAGGACGCTTAGTTTCCGAGATAATCGACTTCAAAGTTTTGAAAAAAAAATTTCCACAAAATGTATAATATGATATATCGTTGGAAAGGTACTGATCCCTAGATGACGAATTTGCTATTTTCAATGCTGTAGGACGCTTAGTTTCCGAGATAATCGACTTCAAAGTTTTGAAAAAAAAAATCCACAAAATGTGTAATATGATATATCGTTGGAAAGGTACTGCTCCCTAGATGACGAATTTGCTATTTTCAATGCTGTAGGACGCTTAGTTTCCGAGATAATCGACTTCAAAGTTTTGAAAAAAAAATTTCCACAAAATGTATAATATGATATATCGTTGGAAAGGTACTGATCCCTAGATGACGAATTTGCTCTTTTCAATGCTGTAGGACGCTAAGTTTCCGAGATAATCGACTTCAAAGTTTTGAAAAAAAATTTCCACAAAATGTGTAATATGATATATCGTTGGAAAGGTACTGATCCCTAGATGACGAATTTTCTATTTTCAATGCTGTAGGACGCTTAGTTTCCGAGATAATCGACTTCAAAGTTTTGAAAAAAAAATTTCCACAAAATGTGTAATATGATATATCGTTGGAAAGGTACTGATCCCTAGATGACGAATTTGCTATTTTCAATGCTGTAGGACGCTTAGTTTCCGAGATAATTGACTTCAAAGTTTTGAAAAAAAAAATTCCACAAAATGTATAATATGATACATCGTTGGAAAGGTACTGATCTCTAGATGACGAATTTGCTATTTTTAATGCTGTAGGACGCTTAGTTTCCGAGATAATCGACTTCAAAGTTTTGAAAAAAAAAATCCACAAAATGTATAATATGATATATCGTTGGAAAGGTACTGATCCCTAGATGACGAATTTGCTATTTTCAATGCTGTAGGACGCTTAGTTTCCGAGATAATCGACTTCAAAGTTTTGAAAAAAAAATTTCCACAAAATGTCTAATATGATATATCGTTGGAAAGGTACTGATCCCTAGATGACGAATTTGCTATTTTCAATGCTGTAGGACGCTTAGTTTCCGAGATAATCGACTTCAAAGTTTTGAAAAAAAAAATCCACAAAATGTGTAATATGATATATCGTTGGAAAGGTACTGCTCCCTAGATGACGAATTTGCTATTTTCAATGCTGTAGGACGCTTAGTTTCCGAGATAATCGACTTCAAAGTTTTGAAAAAAAAATTTCCACAAAATGTGTAATATGATATATCGTTGGAAAGGTACTGATCCCTAGATGACGAATTTGCTATTTTCAATGCTGTAGGACGCTTAGTTTCCGAGATAATCGACTTCAAAGTTTTGAAAAAAAAATTTCCACAAAATGTATAATATGATATATCGTTGGAAAGGTACTGATCCCTAGATGACGAATTTGCTATTTTCAATGCTGTAGGACGCTTAGTTTCCGAGATAATCGACTTCAAAGTTTTGAAAAAAAAATTTCCACAAAATGTATAATATGATATATCGTTGGAAAGGTACTGATCCCTAGATGACGAATTTGCTATTTTCAATGCTGTAGGACGCTTAGTTTCTGAGATAATCGACTTCAAAGTTTTGAAAAAAAAATTTCCACAAAATGTATAATATGATATATCGTTGGAAAGGTACTGATCCCTAGATGACGAATTTGCTATTTTCAATGCTGTAGGACGCTTAGTTTCCGAGATAATCGACTTCAAAGTTTTGAAAAAAAAATTTCCACAAAATGTCTAATATGATATATCGTTGGAAAGGTACTGATCCCTAGATGACGAATTTGCTATTTTCAATGCTGTAGGACGCTTAGTTTCCGAGATAATCGACTTCAAAGTTTTGAAAAAAAAAATCCACAAAATGTGTAATATGATATATCGTTGGAAAGGTACTGCTCCCTAGATGACGAATTTGCTATTTTCAATGCTGTAGGACGCTTAGTTTCCGAGATAATCGACTTCAAAGTTTTGAAAAAAAAATTTCCACAAAATGTATAATATGATATATCGTTGGAAAGGTACTGATCCCTAGATGACGAATTTGCTATTTTCAATGCTGTAGGACGCTTAGTTTCCGAGATAATCGACTTCAAAGTTTTGAAAAAAAAATTTCCACAAAATGTATAGTATGATATATCGTTGGAAAGGTACTGATCCCTAGATGACGAATTTGCTATTTTCAATGCTGTAGGACGCTTAGTTTCCGAGATAATCGACTTCAAAGTTTTGAAAAAAAAATTTCCACAAAATGTATAATATGATATATCGTTGGAAAGGTACTGATCCCTAGATGACGAATTTGCTATTTTCAATGCTGTAGGACGCTTAGTTTCCGAGATAATCGACTTCAAAGTTTTGAAAAAAAAAATCCACAAAATGTGTAATATGATATATCGTTGGAAAGGTACTGCTCCCTAGATGACGAATTTGCTATTTTCAATGCTGTAGGACGCTTAGTTTCCGAGATAATCGACTTCAAAGTTTTGAAAAAAAAATTTCCACAAAATGTATAATATGATATATCGTTGGAAAGGTACTGATCCCTAGATGACGAATTTGCTCTTTTCAATGCTGTAGGACGCTAAGTTTCCGAGATAATCGACTTCAAAGTTTTGAAAAAAAATTTCCACAAAATGTGTAATATGATATATCGTTGGAAAGGTACTGATCCCTAGATGACGAATTTTCTATTTTCAATGCTGTAGGACGCTTAGTTTCCGAGATAATCGACTTCAAAGTTTTGAAAAAAAAATTTCCACAAAATGTGTAATATGATATATCGTTGGAAAGGTACTGATCCCTAGATGACGAATTTGCTATTTTCAATGCTGTAGGACGCTTAGTTTCCGAGATAATTGACTTCAAAGTTTTGAAAAAAAAAATTCCACAAAATGTATAATATGATACATCGTTGGAAAGGTACTGATCTCTAGATGACGAATTTGCTATTTTTAATGCTGTAGGACGCTTAGTTTCCGAGATAATCGACTTCAAAGTTTTGAAAAAAAAAATCCACAAAATGTATAATATGATATATCGTTGGAAAGGTACTGATCCCTAGATGACGAATTTGCTATTTTCAATGCTGTAGGACGCTTAGTTTCCGGGATAATCGACTTCAAAGTTTTGAAAAAAAAATTTCCACAAAATGTATAATATGATATATCGTTGGAAAGGTACTGATCCCTAGATGACGAATTTGCTATTTTCAATGCTGTAGGACGCTTAGTTTCCGAGATAATCGACTTCAAAGTTTTGAAAAAAAATTTCCACAAAATGTGTAATATGATATATCGTTGGAAAGGTACTGATCCCTAGATGACGAATTTGCTATTTTCAATGCTGTAGGACGCTTAGTTTCCGAGATAATCGACTTCAAAGTTTTGAAAAAAAAATCCACAAAATGTGTAATATGATATATCGTTGGAAAGGTACTGCTCCCTAGATGACGAATTTGCTATTTTCAATGCTGTAGGACGCTTAGTTTCCGAGATAATCGACTTCAAAGTTTTGAAAAAAAAATTTCCACAAAATGTATAATATGATATATCGTTGGAAAGGTACTGATCTCAAGATGACGAATTTGCTATTTTCAATGCTGTAGGACGCTTAGTTTCCGAGATAATCGACTTCAAAGTTTTGAAAAAAAAATGTCCACAAAATGTGTAATATGATATATCGTTGGAAAGGTACTGATCCCTAGATGACGAATTTGCTATTTTCAATGCTGTAGGACGCTTAGTTTCCGAGATAATCGACTTCAAAGTTTTGAAAAAAAAAATCCACAAAATGTGTAATATGATATATCGTTGGAAAGGTACTGCTCCCTAGATGACGAATTTGCTATTTTCAATGCTGTAGGACGCTTAGTTTCCGAGATAATCGACTTCAAAGTTTTGAAAAAAAAATTTCCACAAAATGTGTAATATGATATATCGTTGGAAAGGTACTGATCCCTAGATGACGAATTTGCTATTTTCAATGCTGTAGGACGCTTAGTTTCCGAGATAATCGACTTCAAAGTTTTGAAAAAAAAAATCCACAAAATGTGTAATATGATATATCGTTGGAAAGGTACTGCTCCCTAGATGACGAATTTGCTATTTTCAATGCTGTAGGACGCTTAGTTTCCGAGATAATCGACTTCAAAGTTTTGAAAAAAAAAATCCACAAAATGTGTAATATGATATATCGTTGGAAAGGTACTGCTCCCTAGATGACGAATTTGCTATTTTCAATGCTGTAGGACGCTTAGTTTCCGAGATAATCGACTTCAAAGTTTTGAAAAAAAAAATTCCACAAAATGTATAATATGATATATCGTTGGAAAGGTACTGATCTCTAGATGACGAATTTGCTATTTTCAATGCTGTAGGACGCTTAGTTTCCGAGATAATCGACTTCAAAGTTTTGAAAAAAAAATTTCCACAAAATGTGTAATATGATATATCGTTGGAAAGGTACTGATCAATAGATGACGAATTTGCTATTTTCAATGCTGTAGGACGCTTAGTTTCCGAGATAATCGACTTCAAAGTTTTGGAAAAAAAATTTCCACAAAATGTGTAATATGATATATCGTTGGAAAGGTACTGATCCCTAGATGACGAATTTGCTATTTTCAATGCTGTAGGACGCTTAGTTTCCGAGATAATCGACTTCAAAGTTTTGAAAAAAAAAATCCACAAAATGTGTAATATGATATATCGTTGGAAAGGTACTGCTCCCTAGATGACGAATTTGCTATTTTCAATGCTGTAGGACGCTAAGTTTCCGAGATAATCGACTTCAAAGTTTTGAAAAAAAAAAAATTCCACAAAATGTATAATATGATATATCGTTGGAAAGGTACTGATCCCTAGATGACGAATTTGCTATTTTCAATGCTGTAGGACGCTAAGTTTCCGAGATAATCGACTTCAAAGTTTTGAAAAAAAATTTCCACAAAAT